>CM066988.1:148771858-149371858 GCA_033977485.1 Hydrangea macrophylla
ACAATACTTGCAGATGGGGGCAAGGAGAGCTAGATTGAGCTTGCATTGTTCCTTAAGTTTCGTAATTCATTTCTTCTTTTGGCTGTTCTGTAAATTGAGCAGGTGTTTAATGATGCAATAGAAGCTTTAAGGATCTCATATAAGAAGATGAATCCTTTTTGTGTACCTTTTGCCACAACAAATATGGGTTCTGCCATGCTTGCAATGGATCTGGTCAGCTAAAATTTAGTGTTGCTGCAAACTTTACATCCGTCTGCTGGGTTGCTAGATTTTTTGAACATGTTCTTATCAGTTACAGCTCCTTATTTACATCCTAAATTACAGGGTTGGATGGGGCCAAACTATTCAATCTCTACTGCTTGTGCTACGAGCAACTTCTGTATATTAAATGCCGCAAATCACATCATTAGAGGAGAAGCTGTAAGTATTCCCCCCCTGTTGAGCAGTGAAGGTGATGAGTTTCTTAATTCATTTCAATGTGTTGTCATGCCGCATTTGCAATTTACCTGAAATATGTTGAGAACTTGCAGGATATGATGCTTTGTGGTGGCTCTGATGCAGCAATCATACCTATTGGTATTTCTTTCTTCCTTTGTTAAATTTCATTCAGTGTGCTTGAGGCTTCACTTGAGAATAATTGGTGGTGTAGGACTGGGAGGTTTTGTTGCTTGCAGAGCGCTTTCTCAAAGAAACAATGATCCTACCAAAGCTTCACGCCCTTGGGATTCTGTAAGATTCTGTATATCTTGTTTTCCTTTCCTTAATCATTGTCTACGTTTCAGTAAACTGTTTTCAGAACTTCCTGATTGGAACATGAACTGGCTACTATGAAAAGCTAAAGCCTCCGTTGCCTAAGATGATGCCCAGCCTACACACTGTTTTAGTTACGCCTATCACACCAGGGAAAAAGTTGTCATCCACTTAGAAATAAAAGAACGTAGCTTTGACAAATGATGCAGTCAGGTTATAAGTTATTCTGGAAATAGCTTTATGGATTATGAATAGTTGGTATTGCGTTCTTCTTCAGATCTATATTCGGAAGCTAAAACGTTGCGACAGCTATTTACTTCGCCTGATGGTTTATCAAGTAATGAAATACATCATATAGAAGTCGTAATTTCAGAATCTGACTTATTCGAGTCTTTCACATCGCTGACAAAGCTAATCTCATTCAGTTGTTTGAGTGTATCGGTCAAAAGGAGATAATCGTTGAGTATAAATACTTAAAGTTACACCCTCTCTAACATCTTAAGCTTTTTGAATAATTGTTTGTTAACAAGGTATCAGAGCAGACAAAGGTCCTGAGTTCAATCCTCGCCGTCACCCTAATTTCTATAATTTCCATGTGTTTGTTCCTTATGAAAGAAAGTATGGCCACATGTGAGGGGGCGTATTGAGAGTATAAATACTCCCTCCGTCCCAAAATAAGTGTTCACCTTTCCTTTCTGGGATGTCCCAAAATAAGAGTCCACTTTGAAAAGTCAAGTGCAAATTGTACATAAACTTCCTATAATACCCTAATAATAAAGACAAAGCACCAATTTCTAGGAAAGTAGGAACGAGGAAATGAGTAAAAAAGTCAAAACACTCATTTGTCACATCAAGGGTAAAATAGGAAACTAGTTACTTAATGGACCAAAAAAATGAATATAATATCTCTTTCTTAAACTTTGTGCAAAATGGTAGTGGACATTTATTTTGAGACAGAGGGAGTACTTAAGTTACACCCTCTCTAACAGACTAATAGCTTAAGCTTTTAGAGGAGATCCTTGTTAACTATACTCACTACCCCTATTTTGATCTTTCCTTCATTTGGACTATGAGGAACGCTTACCTTAAAATCTGTTTATTTTTTACAATTGAATAGAGTCGTGATGGATTTGTTATGGGAGAAGGTGCTGGAGTTCTGCTTTTGGAAGAACTGGAACATGCTAAGGTAAACTGATGCCAATTCATTTCACATTAATTATGAGAGACAAAAGTATTCCTGTAGGCTGTTATTCCTTCTTCATTTCGTTCATCTTTCCTGCATTGCAGAAAAGAGGTGCGGAAATATATGCAGAATTTCTGGGTGGAAGCTTCACATGCGACGCTTATCACATGACAGAACCTCATCCTGATGGTAATGTGCCAAATTCTTTATTTTATTAGATATTCTATTCACATCCCATTGCGTATTGATCTTTAAAATCTATTCTTTTCTCCTCTTTAGATAATCTTGATCTTGGAAACCATGTGTTCCAAGGGAGTCTTCTCCTTGTTGGTATTGTCTTACTTTTCTTTTGGGTGTGCATGTCAACATGTGAGTCACCACTGGAAAGGGAAGGGGTTGGAAAGTTTGTATGAGTTTTATGTTCTTGCATATTGCAAACACACTTGAATTATGGGAGTATCCCTAGGCAAGTTGGTGGGTGTGGGTGCAGTATATCTCAATAGCCTACCCCTGTGGCACTGTAGGAATGGCTCCTGTGGAATACCCATTCGCCTCGGGTCAATCAATCTTTGCTCTCAGCTGTTAGTTTGAGTTTATCTCTAGAAAGTGCTGCATCTTTACGTTAACGCGGCATGTAGGATGAGTACAACTATTGAGTTAGATGTGGGAAACTTGAGGCCAGCCCCTCACTTGGATTGAGCTAGAGTCTATCTCCCCTAACTAAAGTTTTGCCAGCGTTCCCTTTTTTCCTTACCTCATGGTTCACCTTCTTGTTCACTGATGAGCCGTGGTTGGGGGGATAGACAGGAGTAGTTTTTAGCTCGGGGATCAATTGTGGTCTTGCTTTTATGCATACCATCATCTCTCAATGTGATTCTCAAGGTCATGCGGCTTGGTTGTTAAAGTTCAGGGTTTTCCAAAGTTTGCATTAATTCTCGATACACCTTTTTGTCCTAGAGAATAAAAGGTCCTTCTACAATGTGGCGTCACAGTTGTGAACGTCAATCTTCATATGTGTTAGGACTTTGTCTTGTGTGTCCATGTGGATGTTTTGGTGGTACATTGGTAAAAACATCCAGTGGATTATCCTATAGGGTATGTCTTCCCACCTCTCATTGTCTAGATTGTCTCAACTTTTACCTGACAGGTCATTCCGAGAATCTGTCATATAACCACTCCATAATGAGCATTTAACCAACTCCTTATGAAATGAACAGTGAGTAAGTGTGGGTAGTTTTGCTACTTGAGAATGTATAGTACATTGGTCATTGGTGCCTGGAAGGGCCTTATTTATATGTCCTAGGGGTGTGTTTCGGCCGGAACGGATCGGAAACACCCCTTTCGGAAAAAATTCCAAAATTTTCGGAAGCCAAAAATACATTCCGAATTCCGTTCCGAAATTTCGGAAATTCCAAAATTATTTCCGATTCCGAAATTTCGGAAATTTCGGAATTTTCGAAATTTCATCAGATTCGGAATTTTTCGGAATATTTTCGGAATTTTTCGGAATATTCGGAATTCAAGCTTAATGGGATTTCACTTGAGACTTGTAGGCCTTTTATAGAAGCACATTATATCCCATTTTTTTGTTTTTTCGATGTGGGATGAACACAATTTTGGGAATGGGTAATACTTGGGGCACAACCTTCATACAACTTTCATACAACCTCTCCAAAAGATGTGTCTATGTCTTTCTTGTGTCACTGTGGGGTCCAGTGACATCACAGGAGAGAGATAGACACATCTTTTGGGGAGGTTGTATGAAAGTTGTATGAAGGTTGTGTCCCAAATATTACTCTTTGGGAATATTTCGGAATATTTTCGAAAAAGTTTCGGAAAATACAATTTCGGAATATATTCGGAAATTTTTAGGAATATTTTCGGAAAAGTTTCGGAAAATACAATTTCGGAATATTTTTGGAAATTTTTCGAAATTTTCGGAATTCTAAAAACAATTCCGATTCCGATCTGATTTTTTTCGGAATTTTCGGAATTCGGAAATTTGGAATTCGGAATGTATATTTAGTTGCCAAAATCGGAATTTTTCGGATCGGAATCGGTCGGAATCGGAATTTCCGTTCCAAATGACACCCCTAATATGTCCAATGTAGGTTGCCCAAACTTGGAGGGGCAGGATTACCAGTGTGGACTTACTGTGTGAAACATTTAAAACATCATTCATGCATCTTGAAAGTTTGGGATCTTTCACTAGTACACTTCCTATCAGTATATCTCTACGGTTGAGCTTGTTGGTAAGAATAGAATAGGGTATGTTATATAATCTTGTTACTGTTGGGACTAAACTTTATTAGGTTAGGTTGAGTACTCGAGTTTTTTGGGAAATGGTGCAGAGGCAATATTTGTTGACAATTTGTGCTCTAAACGTGCGTTTGAAGTTAATTTTCTTCCAAGCAAATGGTATAATTGAGGTCCTTTAATCGTATAAACACTTTTTTCTGTAGATGGTTCTCACTTTTCATAAATATAACTACGTAGAGTTTCAAATATGCTTTTTTAATTGATACTTCGCACCAGAAGAGACAGATGCGAACAACAAAAAACACACTTTATGTCACGCTCCGCAATAGCGAAAATAGAGAAAATAAATTCATTTTTGGACCCGTAGGCAATGATAGTTGAAAGTCACCACATCCATAACCAAAGGTTAATCATTAGAGTAATGAGTCAAACCGCGCATTGGAAAGTTCTAAGGTCGTTATATAAAATCAGAGTTCAATACTAAACTATTACAAACCTGAAGTATATGCAGAAACGTAATTAATGTATAACAGTAATATACGCCGATTATAAACGTAACAATTACAAAGTCTCTAAAAACATAATCATAAACTATCAACAACCTCCAAGTCTTCAGCTTGCGTAGTAGTCAGCACCAATATAGCCTCCGTCATCGTAGGCTCCATCCTCGTAGCCTCTATCCATGTATGCATCTCTTGCATACTCGTAACCTTGGCCAGCTGGACTGGCCAGCTGGACGTCGAATATCCAGTGGCATAAAACGCCGTCAGCTACGGAAGCCGAGTGAATGCAAATACTAACAAAGTATCTATAGATTTGCAGCATATATAACAACATTATTAATTATCATCTCGTCGTTTGTACTCATGAATGCACCAACTCAATATATCTCAATGGATATCGTCCCAATCTCGCGGACATCGTCCCAACCCATCCCAAACATAACATAGACTCTTGGGTCCACATTAATCAGACACGTAGTCCTATACCTACGGCCTGTCACACTTGATACGAAGTCCCACGCTTTGGCCAAATGCCCCGACACATTCTAGCCAACACGCACAATTCACAATACCCTTCATAACGTATACTTCTTAGTCGCAGTCATAGATTAAAGTGACATATCCCTTAGCCTCCGTCGGATCTCCCGTCTCAGTCATGGACCAAGGTGATATCTATTTGATCTTTATCGGACTAAGTTCATGACGTAACCCTCTTAATCTCGGTCATGGACTAAAGTGACATATTCCTGTAGTCTCTATTCGCACTTCCCGTCCCGGTCATGGACTAAGGTAATATTCCTTTAGCTTCTGTCGGATTAAGATGATAACATCGGCATAACCCTCAGTCTCGGTCTTGGACTAACGTGACCATGCCCTTAGTCTGTGTCGGATCTCTCTTGTCTCGGTCATGGACTAAGAGGACATTTCGTTAGCCTCTATCGGACTCGGGTGCTGGCCACATCACACTTACCATGATTCGTATCCTTTAGTCTCTCTCATGGACTAAGGCAGCATCACAAATATATCCCTTAGTCTCTCTCATGGACTAAGGCGATGTTACCACTATATCCCTTAGTCTCTCTCATGGACTAAGGCGATCCTACTAGTATATTTCTTAGTCTCTCTCATGGACTAAGGCAATATAGGTAATCATAACCTCACATCTGCTTCCATAATATGTATCCTTTAGCCTCTCCTGTGGACTAAGGCAATACCACTAATATATCCCTTAGTTTTCCCCGTGGATTAAGGCAATGCCTACTAATATATCTTTTAGTCTCTCCCGTGGACTAAGGCAATATACGCATACCGTGACCCACGATCTTCGCGATCGCATTTCCCACGCACCTATCATAAATAATATCGACCTCTGTGGTTGACAGACCCACTACTCTGCACGTCTGTTTCTCAATTCGATTAACTACATTATACCGTCATTATATAATTGGTTCCTCTGTTTCAATGCATTAAGTCCATTATTCAACGTGCGTATTATTCCGATATAGCATTCCAACATCAACTTATGATAATAACTAGTTTAATAGTTCATCGGATATAACAAACCCAACATTTATCATTATGATATGTTGGATCGATTGAAGTCATTTCATCGATTGGGGTGCAGATACGTCCAATCGATCGAAGTCACGTTCGATCGATTGAGAAAATTGAAGTTCGATCGATCGAGATCGGTCTGTGTTCAATCGCTCGACATAAGCTCAATCGATTGAACGTTGGCTTTCTTCCCAGACTAAACTGAACCTTCCTCGTACGTTTGAGGTCCTTTCTTTCTTGCCGAAACACATACGTACATACATATCTACTCTACTAAGTGAGTATAGGCACTCACCGTAAAGTTCGGTGACGCCGGTGACGTGTGGGGTGGCCGCGGGTTCCTTGGTGAGCTTTCTCTCTTCGTTCTCCTTCTCTTTCTCTCCTTCTCCCTGTCTTCTGCGCCATCTCCTCTTCTTGCAGAGAGTGTGTGTATGTGAGTGTTTGTATATATATATATATCCGGGTGTGTGTGTGTATATATATGAGTATATATATATGTATGAGTACATATATATAAACTATATCTCTCTCAAAGTTCAGCAACCTGGGAGTGTGTGTATATGTTACATATATATAGGGAGGGGGAGGGTGCAGGTGGCAGCTCTGCGTATACTGATAATAATGTCACGACCCATCCCGCTAACGTGCGGAAACAGGACACGTGGCACGCCACCAAGGCTCATCCAATTAATTAAACGATTATACGCAGCGGAAAAGAACTTAAAACAATCTTTCGTATATAAAACTTAGGAAACATTACCCTTCGAGTTGTAAAATCCGTATAAAATTTAAAACGAAATCATATTTCAAAACGGATGAATTTATGTTGAAAAGGGTCTCAAAGGTACCCTAAGAACCAATCAAAACCTTTTGAAAATTTCCGGAAGGTGTATAAAAAGATTTCTGGCAGGGGGCATTTCGACCGGTCGAACGACCCCCTTCGACCGGTCGAATGACCCTTTAGCAGAATCCTGCACAATGCTGCAGAATTTTGCCTAAGGATCCAATCCGACCTTCACTTCAACATTCCTCCAATAACAAACCAAAACCGAACTTCACGAGCTCTAGCATGCTATCAAAACGAAGTTTAGACTTATAATTCCATGAAAAGAAACAATAGCGGAACAAGCTAAGGCTTGTTTGGCTCTATACACAAAACTCTAGCCACAATCCTTCAAAATCCAATTTTAACAAGTTAAGTTTACAAAACACGGACTTAAGTTCGGATGAATTGAAAACTAACTACAAGAGTTTTATTACATATTTCAACATTACCAAAATCCTTCCAAGGTTTCCAATTCAACCAAAACATGATTCTAGCTCCACAATTTCATTATTACAACATATGGAAAGGAACTAAAACATGAACAAAGGTAATCCCCGGCATTCCCACGGCCTCACTCTTCACGCTTCTTCTTTCCTTTCTTCATACCTGCAATGGAGTAAATCTCCATTGCTCAGCTATATGCTGAGTGCACAATTCTAAACAAATGCATATGAGGCAATTCATGTTTTAAACATCTAAATCACATAATTTAGTCTCCGGGGAGAGAGATACGCATTCACCCAGTATATCGGCAAGTCTTAAATCTTAAACCGCGATGTCAATGGTTAGCCAAGGATCACTCAACCATTACACCCATCTGCTCTGGTTGGCCACTTCCCACACCAAGCAAGTAGTCGTCACTACTATAAACTCTCAAACATCGAGAGGCGTGCACCGGCGTAAAATTATATCAAACTCCCCTTTGACCCACATAGACATTTAGCATACTCACATAATCATGTCACCGTGCTTTTCTATACGTACTCGCTAAATTTAACGGGCCTAATTTAACACATAAGTTTGCCCGGATCACAAGTCATACAAAATATCTAAAACATCCAAAATTGTCTATATTACATAGGTTCGAAATTCATACCTCGTGCGATTTTCCTATAACTTCGAAGGATGAACTAGGAGGTCGAATAAACGTCGGATTTCGAATATCAAGCGATTCCTACAAGTTTACATGCGTTTACCCCAAAATTCTATCATTAGGATTTTTATAAAACTTAACCAAACTAGTCTTAACTAGTATCAAAACGAAGCCCTTACCTCAAGGAGTTCGAATCTCAAATTTGGTTGAAAACTGACGGACGAACGGTCGCCGTTTGTCGTCGCAAAGCCCGAGGCAACCATCTCCCTTTTCTCTCTCCTCTCTAACGATATTTTGAAATGTTTTGGCAAAATGAAATTCTCACCCTTGCTATATATAGACAAAATTTTCGGAAATAATGTTTACCTCCCCACGAGTTTCCAAAACTCTAAATTAACCCATGAAACGTCGCACACGTTCATTTTACAACTTTACGAGTGAAAATTATCAATTTCAAAAGTTTTCGACTAAGACTCGTTTGGGTCCAAAAATACGTCCGAAAACCGAATTCTGTGGAATCTCTACACAACCTACCTTTTTATGACGTGTCACTCACGTTCTCACCACAGTTCTCAAAAAGATATCTAACAGTATCAAGATTACCAGAATTTACTCTTCACAGGTAAATTTACTATTCATCAAAATACCAGATAAGTCAAATAACATTTAAATCATATAAATGTCATTTAGTCATGCCCATGCAACATGATTCTCCATGTTCCCGTGTCCTCGCTTGACACCTTCCGTTGACCCACGGTCAAACTCATCCACAATTATTAATCAACATTAATAATTCTCATAAATTCACTTAAGCATTTAAAAAGAGTACATTTTTCAGAACGGGCATGACAAATAACAAGTTCGATCGATTAATTGAGAACAAGTCGGTCAGGGTTCGATCGATTGAGAAAGGATTCACGTCATATTTCAGGTCGGCAGAGTTTCGATCGATTGAAGAAGCAAAAGTTCTTTCAATCGATCGAAAGACGTTCAATCGATCGAAAGAGAAATTACTGGAAATGTAAATACAAGTATACTGAATCTTATTTATATCAAGAAGGGTAAAAAGTACAATGAAAATTTAGGGTATTACACTTTCCTTCACCATTTAATATCTCTCTCTCTCTCTCTCTCTCTCTGTCCACATGTACGGCTATACTATGTATAAGTGTACCAATGCCCATAAGTGTTTTACACTTTTATCCATTGGTTCACTTTTAGTTTAAGTGATTTTCTTAGAGTTTTAATAAGTTTGGTATGCCACCTTTTTTTAAGTCCTTCCATGAGAGTCCTGCTTTTGTTGTTTTCCATTTTTTTTTACGGTTTTTATTACGTAATATAAGCTAATCAAGTGATGTTATTTTCTGGTGAGTTGCTAATATTAAGTCACTATCCTAGCTGTAATTTGGTGGTAGTTATCAACTATCTAAAATCTGCAGTCTTTATCTATAATAGCACTACAAACCAGTGAAAAAAAGATACTCTTTTGGTTGAATTAGGACTCCTCAAAAAGCAACACTCATTAAAGCAAAATAAATTAATCTACTCGTTAAATGGAATTGGAATCCTAATACAGGCCAAAAACTTATGGTGGAAAAATTCTACACGTTCATATGAATCCTAACAAAGCTTCCTTTGACGCTAAGAAGATAAAATAAAACTCTTCTAAAAAAAGGAAGAAAGCAGCTAAAATAAAACTCACTCCACGCCCCTTATCTCCTTCCTTCCATATCTCATAGCCATTTTTGTTTTTTTTCCTAAAATGTATGGGATCAAGAGACTATTATATTGTCTTGGCTTTAATTGAATGTTCACCCTCACTTTTGGATGAATTAACTATTAATTCTTCACTTCGGCTAGACTAAGGTATTTTTCTCTTTTCTTTTATCACTCAACTCTGTATCCTTTTTAACTATTATTGAGTGCTTAATTATAGAACACTTTTTTTTTTCTTGTACATTTAGTCTCTTATTTTCTGAGAGTACATATTTAGTCTTTTTTTTTCCCTCTAATCTTTGTACCCCTAATCTTCTTTCTAACATCTCAAAATGATGGAAAATGTATTTTTCTCCTTTTCTTTTATCACTCAACTTTGTATATTCTTTAACTGTTATTTATTTTATTTTATTTTATTTATTACATGGGGGAGGGGGAAGGTTTGAGCATAGAACCTGGATACACAGGAGGGCACTAAGTACTAGCCCTTTACCACTTGGGCTATGAATCCGTGTGTATTCTTTAACTATTATTTGAGTGCTTATAGAACAAATTTTTTTTTTTTGCACATTTAGTCTCTTATAATTCTGAGAGTACATATTTAATCTTTTTTTTTTCCTAATCTTTGTACCCCTAATCTTCTCTCCAAAATCAAAAAATGATGGAAATAGTAACCTATATATCCTTAATCTCTTTATGAAATTCCAAATTAAGAGTCGCTTACATTTAGGACTGTATAAAAAAAAAAAAAAAAAAAAAAAATTAACGAACCAAACCTTTAGAAAAAGGTACTCCCTCCGCCCCATTTTGTGAGTCCTGTATTCCATTTTGGGATGTCCCAAAATTAGTGTCCACTTTCCTAATTTAGTATATAATTTTTACTTACTTTCCAAAATTACCCTTTATTGAAATCTACACCAAGACAAAACTAAAAAAGTTGTAATGATTATGAGCAATTGTGGAAAGTAGGTGTAGATTCTTCTCGTCCCCTTAATAAGTTGAGTTCCCAAAGATGGACTCACAAAATGGGACGGAGGGAGTAGTAATTTGTAATTAGTAGTGAGTCAAGTTCACAATTAATTGCGTAGCACTCATTGAGTCCTGGAAAAATTAACAAATATTAAAATAGTCTTTAAGTAGGACTTTTATGGACGGACCAAAAAAAAAGTGTCATACTAACAATAACATATTGCAACATACTATCACTAACCATCGTACTTAATTAGGGAATCAAAATTTCTCACGCAATTTGACACATCTTTTACCTGTTTCTTATTTGTCACTTTATTTTTCTCGGAAAAGATTCCCAACAACACTCATTCCTCTTTATCGTATACAAGTTTCAATACGTTTATATCTTTTTTAATTAATTTTTGAGCTGTAAGTTATTATTTTTTTTATTATAGATGTGTGATTAGTCATTATTGAAATCATATAGATTCAACAATTTTACTAAATTATCTAAATTGTGATGGTATTGTGCGGCCACCCTCATGGTTGAAAGGAATTTTGAAGATTTTTTTTTTTGATACAGGAATTATTGAAGAATATTATGCAATAGAAAAATGCTTTATAAAATATAAGATGATGTATTTATTCCAAAAAAGAAAGGTAAATTAATGCATTTTTAGAAATTTCTTCTTTTTTGCTTTTTAATTTGTAGTGATTTTCCCCTTTAAACTGCATACAGTTTAGATCCTAGGGCAGTTAGCATAGCATATTTAATGTTTGAATATTTGGCCAAGATTGTAATATTTATATTGTATGATATGGTCATGATAGTCTATTAAATGAAATTAGTAATGTTGATAATTAGCCTTTTTTTATACAAAGTATAATATAATTTGCAATTTTTTTCTTATGAATGCACATCCTACATGTAATAGGGTTTACTTAAATACTTGAAAATTTACTGATATTCTATGTACTTTGAAATGCAAAAGTTCAAGTTAAAAGCTACTTCTTTTTTCTGGATAGGAAGTTAAATACTTATTTATAGCTTCATAAATACGCCTTCGTTAAATATGTTTAGTACAAAATAGATTGTTAGATCAAATATGAGTATTAAATTATATGAGTGAAAGCTAAATGACAATGAACCTTTTACAAATGTAATTCCAAAGTATTCACACTTCTATGATATAATTTACCGTTTATTGTTTTATGGAATTAACACATAGATGATATATCCTATACAAAATGGTTAAGTATCATTTTTTCTTCTTCTTCTGGCGATGGGGAAATACCCTTCCAGGCTCCATGGATGATAAGGACTTTGTCTCATATCAACTCCTATAAATATTTGACTCTAGCCAGAATGAATGAAAATAAAAATACCACACCATACACAAGTTGTTTGTTTGAGTATTCTCTATGTATTTTTCTTTAAAGTTATTTTTGAACGACAAAGAAAGTGTGTTCATTGACATGGATAATTACACAACGCGTGGAAGATTGACACCAAATTCTAAGACTCAATTATCCAATGTTGATGTCCCCTCTTAAACCGAGATAATAACATATCCAAATAACAAAGAGCAAAATAACATGTTAATCCCCAATGCTTTAAGGATCTATTGGCAACATAGTTCTTGTCTGATATATAGTATCAAAATTTGAGGTATGCTTTTTCTACATTTTTTTTTGTTTTTGTTTTTGTTTTTGGTTTTGTTTTTTGTTTTTTGTTTTGTTTTGTTTTTGATGAAGGATTCTATTTATTTTTAATACTTGCGATCATTATTAGCATACCTGTATGATGAAATAAAATAAAACTTAGAGCAATCAGCTAAGTTGGAATAATGGGATTCTCAAGGAGCTAAATTATAACCACGAGATCTAAAAAATGTAAATAATTATTTTAACTCATTTATGGTTTCTATGTTCGTGTACTCCAAATTATATTATTAGTTGTTCTTTGAATATTGACTTTACTTTCTATTTAATTTGAATGTAATTCGAGATATTAATCTCTATACACTTAAGTTGCTAATTTAATATTTTCAATATTATTTTAGAACAAAGAATCCATCATAACGTGGTAATGAACATACAAAGTAACTGAGGTGCTGAATATTTAGTACGTAGAAGTTATAATCTGAGACTTAATGAATTGTATTAAGTTAGCTCTTACATTATACTAAAATGAAAATGTTAAGGTTTCTCTCAAAACAGCCCCACATGGGGATTAAGTGGTTAAAATTAGGTCCACATAAGAGAGTTTAAATGACAAAATTAACCCCACATAGGCAGTCAATCACAAAATTAGCCCCACAAGGGGTTAAGTGTTAAAAATTAGCCGCACATAGGTGGGTTAAAGGCGATATTGTCCCCACATATGGGGGTTAATCTAACCTCACAAGTTTGAAGTGTTAATATTTTGACCAATTTTAGAATTTTCGTTAGTTTTAAGAGTAATCTTAACCGTTTCGCTTTAGTCCGAAATTACAAGCTATGTTACCTGGACTCTCCTACTACCCCCAAGTACCCGATCCCTGTGTCCGACGCCCGTACCCAATTCGGACACTCAGATCCTCCACAAGTGATGTTGAAAAGGCAAGTAGAAGCTTAAAATTATGGGCAAAGAGGTTTCTAACTATTGATATTAAGAAACATAGTATGTTTATACGTTCAGAAGGTGTCCGCATACCCGTATCCAACGTTTGGATACATATCCCCGGATCCTAAGATTTGGATTTAGAGGAGGTCCGACACCTAGATACACACCCGTACCCGACACCCATACCCGAGTCTGGGTAACATAGATTACAAGTGGGTTAAGTGTCCACTTTTGAAGTACATGGGGTAAAGTGAAAATAGGTGCAACCACAGGGGAGGTAAAATGTAATTAACCCTACATTATATATACATATGTATATATAGGTCAAATTCGATATTAAAATGTTATATGATATGATCTTTGAAAGTTAAACGCATCTTAGAAGAAAAAAACCCTCATATACTGTAACACCAACTCTGAGACTAATGCTACGCTTCCCACATTTGAATCCCAAATTTGCTTTCTAATGATTTGTCAGTTGTACCACATGTAGTAGCATGTGCTATACTACTAATCAGTGCCACAACATGTGATACAACTGCTAAAGTTTTTGGGAACAAAATTTGGGAAACAAATCGTTATTATGAAATAAAATTTATTCTATTAATTACTATATAAAGCTCATTAAAAAAAATATAAGAACAATTATAAAAAAATTATCAAGTGTTATACATTATGAGAATTCAGTTACTGAAAATGGTATTTGCCTAAACTTTATAAACCATAATAATATATGCAATTGTAGTTCTTCCTCCACAAACAGTGTGGTGAATATCTATTTGCTACGTGTTTTTTTTTTTTTTATTACATTCGCGTGGCAAAAAACCTGTTTCCTTGTAGTGATGTTATGAGTGTCGTAATTTTTTATTTTATTTTGTTTTTGATTGGATGCATGTCTTAAATTTTCTTTTTCTTTTTTAGCTCTTATGTGTGCAAGTGATTTACACTATGCTTCTTATCCACAATTTTATCAAAGGGAAATTGGGTGATAAAAATGTGATCCATATTAGTGGTTTTACTTGTGCATCATCCATGTGCAATGCATGTGCTTATAATCTTAGTTTTTTTCAAATTGGTTTCGGAGTTTCCATACTAACTTGCACCCATATGACCACATAATTAGCAAGAACAGAACATAGTCAAAATTGTGAGAATTGTTTTTTTAAAAACGATGACATAAGTTAAAGTAAACAATGGGGAAGTGTTTTGAGTGCTTCACTAATACACTTAAAAGATATTTTATAATCTAAACAAATTAATATTACACGTCTGACATGATTCTCCTAGATTTTAATACTTCTCAAAAAGATGTTAAAAAAGAGTCAATTGTTTAGCCACTTTGATCCTTCTATTTGTTCATATCTACCCTCTTTTGCGCACCAGTGCAAAGCCTGCGCTCTAAGACTAGTATACATATATGTATCAAACTATACACCCTATCCATTAAAAGGTATTTCGTGGCATTTTAAAGAGTGAATCACTATTACTAGTTTTTTCCTTTGGATTCGTTTTTTTATTTTAAGAAAAGATACCAGTTTTATGTTTTTTAAAACTGACTATGCATTTATGTTTTTCTTAAAAGATTATATGTATATAGTAGAAGAATTTGTTGGATTTTTCTTTTGTAGAGTTATTTTCTTATGAAGAAAAGTTGCTTCTATGTGTTTTCTGGTTTTATATTTTGAAGCACTTCTCTTACCAATTTTTTTAATGAACTTCAGAATGAGTGAAGTTTGTGTAGATGCAACTTTTGTCCCATGGCAGCACTTCATGGCTCAACTCTTCTCATTACGATCTGTCACAGGGTTGGAGTGTTTGTGCCACAGAACACTTGCTACTTTGCTAGTGATTCACTTTACATGATTGAACTCATTACTCCTTTTCTTTACACATTTGTTCTGTTTTTAAGTATTGTAGTGTTTGATATAAACTACCAAAATATAGACAGATCTTTCATACAGTTAATTATAGATTTGTACTTGGATAGTTTATTATTGAATGTCCAACCATTTGTACCAGTGCGAATTCCCTTGCTACATTCAATCCCAATTGGTTTTGAGTTAAGAAACAACAATACGGTAATCCCGTGTTTGACCTACATATGAAATGTAATTTGGATTAGCATGCCATGTTTTGCAAACAGGCACTGGCGTTATTCTATGCATAGAAAAGGCCTTAGCTCAGTCTGGGGTGTCAAGGGAAGATGTGAATTACATTAATGCACATGCCACTTCCACACCTGCTGGAGACCTTAAGGAGTACCAGGCTCTCCTCCGTTGTTTTGGCCAGAATCCGGAGGTAGCTTTACGTGAAGGTTTTCCTTCAAAACATTTGATTTTTGACACCGGGACATACCTGGCTTGATGAGACTTTTGCATTTGCAGTTAAGAGTGAACTCTACAAAATCTATGATTGGTCACCTATTGGGGGCAGCTGGTGCAGTTGAGGCTATTGCAGCTGTGCAGGTACTAACTTATGGATTCACTTTGGGAATAATTGAAACTGAAATCTCCTGTATTAAAATTTGTTTTAGTACTATTGATTTATGAAATTATTCCTAAATAAGTTGCTACACAGTTGCATTGAATCTGAGTTTTTTCAATTGCTGGGCCTTTAAGCCTTTAATCACTACTAGACATTGTGATAGGCTTTTTTGCATTCTTTGAAACGAATAATACTTCTGTTAGTTGAAAAGGTAGCTTGCAACAGCTAAGGCAAAATCTAGGGGTGTAAAAAAAGCCTGGCCGACTGGAGGCTCGAAGCCCAGCCCGAAAAAATGAGCCTTAAGCCCGAGGCGGGGACAGCCTGGTCCTAGCATCCGGGGTAGGGCCTGGGCCTCTCTTGAAGCCCAAGCCTGGTCCGAGGCCCGACCTGACCAAAGCCCCGGCATGAGGCCCGCATAGAAGCCCGATTAGAAGCTTCCCAATAATAAAAATATTAATTGCTTTCAAGTATTAAAATATAAAAAATTGCAAGTTGCAATATTGAAAGTTATTTACAATCTATAAAAAGAATGGTTTCATATATAATAGTATTTATAGTTTTATACCACTTTAGGATAAATTTAAAGCGCTTATTTAGACTCTACCTTAGTGCCTAGGGCAGGGTCTAGATTGTGAACTCTTAAGCCCTACCCGAAAAGAGACACGAGTCTGTGGGCCAAAGCCCAAACCCGATAAATGTCAGGCAGGGCAGGGCTCGACGAGCCATTTTGACTTCCCTGGCAAACTCCCATCGGGGTGTGTTGTTCTTTTCATTGGTATCATTAATGTTGGTATCATTAATGAGGGGGGCTCTTTCGGTGTGTAATATTTCTCGACTTGAAGAACGGTAGATTAACATTTTGTTGAAAGTTTATAAGCTAGCATCTGCCACACTATGACGTCTGACTAACAAAAGGGGACTACAGTGGTGGATCTAGGATTTATCGCTAGGGGTGGCCGTGCACAAGGGGCTTAAGGTGAGTGGGGGCAATGCCCTTGAGGCGAAATTTTTTGGTCTATTTATAGTGCCCTTGTGTGCAGACTATCGCTATTTTTGATAGTAAATACTGATTACAAACTGTAATTTGCAAAGTTTGGAACGGTAGTGAAACAATTTAGGTGTGGCTAAAGTAGCAAGTGAAAAGAAAATGTGATTGTGCCAAATACTTGGGATGTTCTAGATTAAAATTAAGCCCAAATATTGCATATAATGATTTTTGTTTATATTTTTTGGTGGGTTGGATTACAAGTAGGCCAACATATATTACATTTAAATTTGCATTTTGTGGTAATTCCATATATTTTGTGGGGACAATGGAGTATTCACACAATTTTTTTTTGGGGGGCTAATCTTAATAAACATTGAAATTTATATGAATTATGTATACTAGTTTCATAATTTTGAAGACTTGAGGTAGGCCCCCCCCTACATCCGCCAGTGGAACTGAGTTTGAGAAAAATAAACCTCAAAGGAGGTCTGTGTATGCAATGGAGGTCTATGTAATTGTCAATTCCTTTGAGGGGAGGTCAAGTGTAATCTACTATTTATCTTATGGAATCTGATAATTCAGATTTAAAAAAAAAAAAGAAAAAAGAACAAACCCAATGCACGAGATTCCCGCCACTGTGGGGTGCGAAAATGGTTTGATGTACGCAGCCTTACCCCACATGTGGGTTTTGGAGAGGCTATTTCTGAAATTCAAACCCGTGGACATGTGGGTTGTGGAGAGGCTATTTCTGAAATTCAAACTCGTGCCCTCCACGGAAAATGGAACAACCATACCACAGCATGAGGTTTGGCTTCCGACTCAAAGTAATTTAATCTGCATAGTTTGTGTCAAGCATCACAAATGGTTGACTTTGGTCAGGAACCTGTTCAATACGGTCCGGTCGGATTGATTACAAAATTCTCATGATTTAGCTATTTTGTCAGTAATTCTAAAACCAGTAGAATTCGGCAGTTGTTTAAGTGGTTCATACTTCTTGAGCAACTTCACACAGACAAAGTGCATTCCATTATCAAGATTTAGAATGGAATGTCTGATAGATTCCATTCTTTTGGGTTGGTTATTGAAATGTTATTGCTTTTTTTTTGCGTAGGCAATACGGACAGGGTGGGTTCATCCGAATATCAATCTGGAAAACCCAGATGACGGTGTGGTATGTTTTTCTTTTCTAATTTCATTCCAGGTTACTTCTGGTTAATATGTATAATGCTTCATCACATGGTTTTCATGGAAAATTATGGTGTGGCAATACCCATCGAATAGTTAACTTAGCTGCTACTTCCATGTGCTCTCAGAGAACTGGAAAAAGTACTTTTTGTATGTTTTACTACATTGATACCTCATTGCAAAACCTAGAATCTGCCAACGATGTGTGCTCAATTGTCAAAATTCCCGTTTTAATTTGTTTTGCCTAACACTTTTGAAACTTCCAATAATATGGCTGGCAAAGAAATTGTCGTACGTTGGTTTATTTGATACACATACATCTAATTCGGTTTATTTGCAATTGAACAGATAGGTCAATGCAAAGAACCCTCAAAATGAACATTTATATTTACCATTGATAATATAATATGCCTTTGCATGATCAGGATACTAATGTGCTGGTGGGCCCAAAGAAAGAGAGGCTGAACATCAAGGTGGCGTTGTCTAATTCATTTGGGTTTGGTGGCCACAACTCATCAATCTTGTTTGCCCCTTGCAAGTAGATCAAGGTGGCTACGCTGACCTGGTGTTGAATGTTGCAGAAGGTATGTTGCATGTTCTCAAGTAATTAGCATAGGAAAGAGGAGTCCCCTTTGCTAAGGGTGACCTTGTCTCTTATTAGATATTTGTATATTTGCTACATGTGAATACTGAGAGCTACTTCCTAGCAATATTCAACTTGAACTCATTAGAAGAGAAAAATAAAATATATGTTATCTTTGGTGAAGAATTTTTGAAAATCATCCTAGAGCTCAGTTTACTTGGTAGAAAAAATTTCAGAATTGATGCTGTTATGTTACTCTTTTACGTGTTTGTAACTTAATCTAATTTATTGAAGAATTGATGGGGTGTGTTACTTGTTGCAGTTTCATGGGGTCAACTCCAAAGTTGTATCTGATCGTCTATTCGATTGGGGCAAACTACATGGGGCCAAACAAATGAAACGGGTTAGACAGCTCATATCATATCTGATTAAGACAGAGGATTACGTTCCGTCCAATCTAGAATGGGGAAGGGCAAGTACAGAGTTCCCCCAGTGTCTATTATGATACTCCATCGCCTCACTTTGGTGAATCCTTTTTTTTTTTTTTTGGTTATTATTATTATTATTTTTGTTTTTTCCAAAACTTTTTTGGCCCTTCTATTAATAGCTCTACAGTAGTGCTTAGCAGGGTAATGTGGGTATGAGCCATTAAACAACCATTGCATACCTTTAAATTCACTGTCGCTGTTTCCATGTAGTAATTGTAGATGGCAGCTATAAGGTGTTTCAGAGTTTACGGTTATTATGTTTTGACCTGGAAAGTTGCCCCCAAGTTAGACACGTGGAATGGTGTTTTTATTGCCCATGGAGATCTAGTAGGTTTTTGGATGACTTGCTGCGTCTTCTCCATGTCTTTTCTCCACCCTTTTTACTCTCTTGTGTCCTCCTGATCAATTATCAGCCCCCATTCTAAATCTATTACTAGTATAACTAGTATTTAAGTGTTTTGACGACTTCGAATCGATCAAACAAGTTTTCTGGCAAGCTCTTGGCTGCTTTACGGACGGATTTACTTTACTGGCAGGGGTCGGGTCGGGGCAGGGCAAACCATTTATATTCATAACACATTCACAATGCACAGCACAGCACGGCACGGATCAATGTAGATATTAATCAGAGGCCAATTATAGATTTGTCAAATGTAAAATATTTATCCATAAGGGAAAAAGTTCAATTCATTAACTCTTGCCAAAGTTCGAACTAATATATTATGATGTGTCACAAGTGCAACACTTCCTCTTTTGTCACCAACGAAAAAGAAAGCTCTGTCAGGCTCAGGCCTTCGTTAAGGTGAGTCTTTTAACATTATTAATACGAACGACGGATTACGATATATGTGGCCCAACGTCAACATCTCAATTCGTGGACGAGAAGGTTTTATTATTATGCTTTTCATTTGGGTTTCGTTTATTTTCTGAATGAACCAATAAAAAGCTTGAATAGGAGGCAGACCTTGTCTCCTAACATAAGTTTTGAATTGACCAGAAACATTAGGGAGAGAGGAAAAAAACAGGTGCAAAGCGGAAATTATTGAGAATTGTTATTGTCACTCTATCATCATTGAAATTTTACGGGAGAGCATGTGGTACCATGTATATTGAAATTTTACGGGAGAGCATTATGTACCATGTATGTAATGTATGATACCATATGATTTAAGGCCATGTTTGGCAGGTTGGATAAAACTGTCGGATAGGACAGAATAAGGCAGGATCGGATAAGATAGCAATCCTATTGATTAAGCTGTTATGCTGTCTTGTATTTGGAACGTGTTGGATAAAACTGTCGGATAAGATGTTATATCCTAATCCTGTATTTGGTCGTACTCGGATACAAGTTCCAGAGAATAACTAAATTGCTGCTTTTTAACACAGTGGGGTCTGAAGAATGAAAAAAAAAAATTGAAAAAGAAGAAAAGAGTAGATCTAAAAAAAAAAAAAAATTGGAACGAGTGGCCCGTGTGGGCTTTGCGGTGGGCCAATTGTGTGGGGCTTGGGGTTGGGTTTGGGCTGGGTTGGGTGTGTGCGTTGGGGTGTGTGCGTGTCCAGTCCGGACCAAGGTAAGTAATAATAAAAAAAAAAAAAAAAAAAAAAAAATGAAAAAAAAAGTTTTGAAAAAACAAAAGAAAAAAAGAGATTTGAAAATGAAAAAGGGGATCTAAAAAAAAGAAAAAGAAAAGTAGATATGAGAAAGAAAAAAAAAAGAAGGCGGCAGATCTAAAAATGGAAAAACAAAAAAACAAAAAAAGATCTGAAAAAATAAAATAAAAAAACAGATCGGAAAATAAAAAGAGAGGGAAAAAAACATTTATGAAAATGAAAAAGAAAAAAAAATGAAAATGAAAAAGAAAAAAAATCAAATCTTAAAAAAAAAAAAAAAAAAAAAAAAGAGTTTTTTGTCCCAAGAAGTCCCAACTTTTAATCTCACTTAATACCACCTCCCCTCATGGGTTAGAGTTATCCCACTCTCCATGAGATAAAATTCTAGTTCAGGATTATTTTATCTTGTCCAATGGCGCAACCAAATGCTAGATAGGATAACTTTTATCCTATCCTGTCTCTTATCCTGACCACCAAATCAGGCCTAAGAGTAGTACCATGTAGTGCCTTGGTTCAGTCATATGGAGTGACAATAATATCACTCAATTTAATTTATTCTTATTTGACTTCATAAACTTAATTAGGCAGAGGAAAAGAAATTGCGAAAGAAAACATTTTTCTATTCAACCAAAACAAAATGATAGAAAAAAGCTCCCTTACTTTTCTAGTAGAGTAATGTTATGCTTCTCAAATTTTTTTTTTCTTCCAAAAGTGTTTCTCAATACATGTGGTAGTGAACCCAATTGATTGTGATTGGTTGATGTTGAAGTGATCCCACAATTATTAAAGAGGATTCCGCTACCACATGTATTAGACAATACTATTTAGGAAAAAATTTGGGAAGCCTATCAATCTATCATTACTCTTTCTAGTATGCCTCTTTCATTCCTCCTCCGTTTCATTTTTCTATCTCTCTTACGAAAAGTGGCCTACATTATTTAGAGTAATGTTAAAAATACACACACACACACATATATATATATATATATATGGATTATGTAATGGTAAATTTTTTTTTACCGATAACTTAAAATTTTATTAATTCTTACCTGGATTCGAACTGGATACGCACACACTCCACACGCACACACACTCTAACCCAATCCAACCCCCAGCCCCTCAATGGCCCACAGCAAAACCCACCTAGGATTACTTATTCCACTGCCATTTGCGCTACAAGCAGTTGGCCTTACCGACAAATTACAGGTTATGATTTTACAACATTTTTTTTACATGATCATCATTTTAATAAATCAACCTTATAAGATAATCATCATTTTCAGTAAGGTTTATCAGCCCATCAGAGTATTAGTTTAAAAAAAGCTACCACTATTATCAGAGTAAAAAGATTGGCTGTGTCTAAGTCCCAATGCTTTTACAATAGCCATTTTTACCTTGGCAATAGTGATAGCTTAACTATATTTTAGTCCTATGGTTAGACTCGTTTTCACTTTATCCCCTTTAAAAGTGAACACTTTTCTTTTGTGATTTCGAACTAAAATGAAACTGTTAAGATTTCTAAAAATGTTAAAATTGACCAAAAATATTAACACTCGACCCCCTAGGTTAATTTTGGGGTTAACCCCCTTACGTAGGGATAATACTGTTACTTAAACCATTTATGTGGGACTAATTTTTAACACTTAATCTCATTGTGAGACTAATTTTGGGGTTAAGTGCCTATGTGAGGCTAATTTTAACACTTAATCCCCATTTGACTATTAATTTAAGAGAAATCTTAACATAAATTTACTTTAAATCAACATCACAAAGGAGTTAAGTGTACACTTCTGAAACTCATGTGGGTAGAGGTAAAGGGAAAATAGCCTAACCCTTGCTTTTAATCTGACTTAACATAATAGGCCCCCCCAAAAAAAGAAAAAGAAATCATAAAAGTGTGCCAGAAAAACTCTAACTATATTATATTTGATCTAGTAGTTTTTTTTTTTTGGGGTCAAAGATCTAGTAGTTAACATATACAATATAAACACAGCTTCAACATAAAAAGGTAGTGATAAAAAAAAGAAAAAAAAAAAGAGGAGGGGGGGGGGGGGGGGGGGGGGGGGGGGGGGAGAGAGAGAGAGAGAGAGAAACAGAGCAGAAACAGAGACAGAGACGCAGACACATCACGGGGTTCGTAAATACTAGTACTCCATAAATTTACATAAAGAGAGAGCGAGAAAATGAAAGGCGTGCAGGTGCATACATAGACAGAGAGAGAGAGAGAGAGAGAGAGAGAGTTTTAATTAAGGATGAGAAATATATATCTATATATATATGATGAGGATTGGAGGTTCATATATATATATATATATACATATTCATTCATGATCAAGGCGATTGATGAGGTAGAGGGCGTTACTGGTAATTCGGGCAACATTGGTGATCAAACGGTTGACATCAGACCTGACATGTTGATGATGATTATCTATTAATTCTTTGAAACCATCAAGGCAGGTGTCTTCGTTGGTCAAGGCCGCACTAACCCATGTCTCAGCATTGCTCATCTGCCACCTGAACGTCCCTGTCCGGAGGTGCTTCAGCTCTGACAGCGTGTTGCTCAGCTCCACCACCGAGTCATGTATCTGCTCCACGCAGTCATTCACTGCCCCTTTTGATTTTCTACTACTACTACTACTACTACTTTTCATCAGCCCCACCAGGTATTCCGACACTTTATGGGCTCTAGACAGGCTCACCTTCACCGCCGCCTGGGCTACTTCCCTCGGGGTCTTTGGGGCCTGACCCCCCGCGTAGCTCGACAGTGTTCGGATGCATATGTTTGGGTAGCTGGCGTGGATGCATGACGAACGTACCAGATCTAATTTCCCCCCACCCCCACCTGCAGGTTTTTTTGCTGCAAATATTACCTCTGCTTGCTGGGAGAGAGAAAGTATGACGATGATGATGAGCAGAGAGCAAGGGGGAGCCATTTCAAATCTCAAGACAGACTACTCCTTTACACACACACTAATTAGCTCTCACTCTCCAGTACTCAATTCACTACTATATATATTAATTGCGTTACCGACAGACAGAGAGAGAAAGAAAAAGGATTGGGTAGCTTAACAACAGCTGCTCATAAGAGAATTTGGATTTTAACTGTTAGATAGCTGTTTGTTGTAATTTGTGCGGGGCGTACCAGTATCAATAGTAGTTCGGTGTGTGTGTGTGTGTGCAAATTAATTTTCTATCTGCTTGTGTGAGTGATACACAAGGCTTGATGAATCTAACTTTTAAACAAGGTGACTGTGTATAGTGAGTAGGAAAGTACCCTCACTGTAAATTCTTTAGCAGAACTGAAGCGCACAAGCTAAAAAGTGTCAAAGTTTAACAGGTAAACAATCACAAACGGTTTAATAAAACGAAGATTTTATTAAGTGTTTGGAAAAAATAAAACAGATCTAAAGAACAAACCAGAACATGCTGATTATCCAAAAGAACAAAAAGAAATAACAAAAAGGCAGACCTATTTGCTATGAAGGCTGAAAAATATAAAGACTTAAGAGTGCTTTGAATGCTTTGAATGCAGTGTGTATGTTGTTTTGAGATGACGCGGAGTCCTCTGCTTGGATGGCCCGCCTGAATATTTATAGCGGCCTTAGAGGATCTCTACTTGGACAATAATTCCTTAGCTTGCGCCCCAAGCTGCTTGATTGATTGGCTGAGAAATCTTTCCTTATCTTTGATTCTTACCTTATCCGGATTCTGATTGAATCAATCCCTTTAATTTAGGGATTAAACGCCTAAATCTAGCTGGATATCAAATTCCTTTCCTAAACGGACTCTTGTTTCCAACTCACTGTGATGATGTCATCCTGCCAACTGTGGATAGCACCGCCTTCTCCTTTCAGTCCATCGGCCTCGTTACTTATCCTCTTGAAGGAATCGGGCTCTACCTGTTTCCATGCCTTCCCTCATGCCTGATTATATTTCTTCAACCGCCCATGGCCAATCGGACTAACTCCCGTCCTTTATTATACGGTGTCCGATTGGTCTTCGTGTTGCTTCATTCCACCATCGGGCTCTCCTTATCATACCCAACAGCCTTGTTCCTATCATCGGTCTCGCATCTATGCTTAAGTCCGACGAGTCATCCATTCCTTAACCCGACCTCCCCTCCATTCAGCTCCACGCTCATCGGGCTCAAAAATCATTGACGGTTTTTGGGTGCAAACAATTGCCCCCCAAAAGGTCATATCAATCATCCTGCCTTGATTGATATGACGTTTTGAATTTTAAAAATTGCCACGCGTCAAGCATGCAGCAAATGTCAAATTATGGAGAATCCCACCAGTCACTCCACATTTAATGCACCAGGATTACGGCATCGTGGTATTTAAGCAGCAAGTTTTTCAAAAAACCCTTACCACGACCATTTGCATTCTTACTCTCTCTCTCTACAGTTCAAGCGAAACAGAGCCTTCTCTCTCAAAACCTCCATTTTCTCCGGCGAACTCTTCTCCCCTGCATATATGGCTCCTAAGACTGCTCCGGCCACTTCTAAAGGAAAAAAAGACCTTTATTGACGCTCCACCGCCGCAAAACCGATGCAGGGAGGTTAGGACTCTAGCCAAAGCTCATGCCGCTGAGATCTCCACTGACTATCTAACCCCCTACAGCTCCTCTGATGGCTCTCCAGTAGCACTAGGCCTAGGAGCGGCGTTTCTTGGTCATTCTCCGGCGACTTTTCTTCCTTTTTTTTTTTCCACCGGTTGAAAATGAAGCGTTCCTACAAGTCCCTGCCCATTGGAACAAGGTTCAGACTACTAATCAGCCTATTCGAGGTTGGCCGACCCCGCCGCAGACTGGGACAAGTGGGTGACTAGGGTATCGGCCTCTAAGGCCACAGTTTGGAGACAAACGGGCATTTATGATGCCATAATGCTTAGTCGGTCCAGAATAGAGATAGACCGACCTCTTCTTCTTTCTGCCTTACTATTTTGGTCCTTGTCCTGCAACGGCTTTCTTTTCCGCTGCAGACCAATGGCTCCCACTGTTAAGGATATCAGCTATCTGCTCGGCCTTCGCCCTCATGGACAAGAGATTATTCCTGGGCTTGACGTTGGAATGGCCAGCTTTGTCTATCCTCAACAAGAAATCAATAGGGATGGGGCCATTTTTCACAGGCCGATTACAGCCTTCGGAGGCTTTCTGACTGCATGCATTGGTGCAGATGAGACGGAGGTGTCCGATGCTGAACATACCGCCTTCCTCATCTACTGGCTCAACAAGTACCTCTTCTGCTCGGCCAGCTAAGCCATCACTAAAGAATACACCACCTTGGCCTTGGCTCTTGCATCGGGGAAACCCTTGGCCATGGCTACGCTTGTTTGGGCACACTTAGTTCGAGGCATAACCGATTTTGTCCATTCGGACTTTGAAGCTGGTGGGAGCCCGATATGGGTACTTCAATTGTGGCTGCACTCTTACTTTCCTGAGTTCCAACCAGCCAATCGTCAATTGGCCGATGTTCCTATCTCTGCTGTCCAATTCATGGACGTAGCACCTTCTTCACACTCCTTTGAGGAGTGTTTTACCTTTTTTTATCAGGGTTGCTCCCCTCGGGATATAAACCTTTTCACCCCTTTCTTCTCACTTCAATTTTCTTCTTTTCTTCAACTCTCCAATAGCCCTTCCAATTGGGGGTCGGGCACCCGGTCCACCTACAACGAAATCTTCTCTAGCTACTTAGTAGCTAGAGACGTTTTTTTCAGCCCAAGCATTCCATCGGCCAACAATAAGTGCGGGATCGAATATTACTTTGCTCCTCTATACGCCCGCCAATTCGGGCTTACCCAACTCGTGCCCGTTCTTCCTGGCATCATTGTCAATGTTGACTGGGTAGAACGCGGCCTCATTGTCAACGACGGGCAGGTGAAGAAAATATAAGAACGGTCGGACCGCCTCAAAGCGGTATTTAACTTCACGCCCTTCTCTGCCCGGCCCGTGGTGTCAGAAGAATTCACCCAGTGGTGGGGTGACCGGGCAAGCATTATTTTTCAAGGCACTACTACTGAGGCCCTTGCGCCTTTCACTACATCATCGGCCACTGAGGCCGATGCTCCTGTCCCAGCAACAGCTCCAACCCGGCGCAAACAAGTAGCCAAGAGACCGGCCCGCAACCCAGCTTCAGGCAAGGGTCCTTCTCAAAAGAAACAAAAAACAACATCGGCCTCTACTCAGGTTAGATTTCCAACATTCTAGCTGTTAAGCCCGATTTTATGCTTTTCAGTCCTAGTATCTTCTTATTTTGTTTTTCAGCTTGTTGATGTTGACTCCGGCGAGGACCCCTCACTCCCAACTCCAACTCAGACTCTTCCTCCAACTCTTCCTGCATCACCGGCGTCCGCGGTGGCCTATCTGGAACGGGTCGCCATAAGAGTAATGCCACTTCACATCGTGCCCCCGCTAACTCCTTCAAGTGGAGATGAAGACATTTCTCCTTCCAGCCAAGCTCTTGAGCAAGTTGTCCTCTCTTCCAGCAGTGAGGGTATGGCCGATGCTGGAGTCATTTCGGAGGCGGCTGGGGAAGAAGTAGACCAGGCCGTCCCTTCTGAAGTTGGAGTTCTCTCCGGGCAAGGGGAACCTACTGCAGCCACCAGATCTTCTGTTACTGTAACAGTGGAACCGGTGGTGGCTGATGCTAATTCTCCTGAAGAATCTGCAATCTTGCAGGTCGAGGCCGGTGCTGATGATTCGGGCTCAGTCCCGGAGACTGAGGTTTTACAAGCGACGACAGCCTCAACCGGTCCAGGGGTAGAGACTGGCCCCGCTTCTTCTTCTTCTATGCTGGCTCAATCTTCCTCCCAACCAACTTCTCAACCCAGTGAGGCCGATGTTCGTGAAGCGATCTCGGCCTCCCTGGATCCTCACGCCCAGGTATTGGAGTCTGTACTTTACTTTAATTCATAAAATTTTAGAAACCATTTCTAACTGCTTATTCTCTTGAACAGGCCGATCCTATAGGTCCAGTGCCACACATTCCCTTCAACGACTTCTTCTCCGGCTTGGACCTAGGAGCTTTTGACCTTGGCCCCTGGAGCCCGAAGCCGTTTCACCTTCACGCCTCCAACAAGCCAAGGATCTACTCTTCGGGCTTGTTGATCAGGACCTTTCTAACCTGCCTGTTGCTGATCAGGACCAACTCCTTCTTGTTGATGGGTTGTGGAGCTAAGGGCTGAACATTCCTCATCGGGGGTACCAACGACGGCGGTCCTTGCGGTTGATTGTTATTGGCCTGATGGGGCCAAAATTCACCATTGTTCCTTTGCCCCCCGTTTGCGTGACCTGGGGTTTGTCCGACAGAACTTTCAGTATGGCCTGTGAACCGGCCAAAACCTGGTGTCGCCGATCCGTTGGGATCGGTGACTATCACTCCGCTAGCCATTCCGGTCTGTGACTTAGATTGCCTACTTGAGCCATTACCGTCCCTAAGGTTCGGACAGACGTAGGGTGGGTCTTTCGGCTTATCGGACTCAAGCGATGCGCCAGAGCCCGCTCTGTTGACTTGCTCTCTGCTGTAACCGGCCTTATAAGTTTCTATCAGCCTTCCGATCGTTTCCGTCAGGCGGTCCAACTTTATGTGGGTGGTCTCGTTTCTAGGACCAGCTCAGCTTGGCTTTTATGAACATCGGCCGTTTGGTTCATGACCAATTTGAGATTGCCCATTGAGCCTATGAGCGCGTTGTATTCCTGCCACATGGGCTCAACGTTAGCTCTCATGGCTTCTGAAATTGCCTCAAGCGTGATACTGCCATCTTGTGGAGAATGGCCGGTACTTTCCTCAACAGGTGGGTCCATGGGAGGATCGTCTTGGCCGTTCTTCGTCGTCTGCTTGTCTTTCTTCGGAGGCATGGCTTGACACTGTGCGTCCCACCGGGCGTGCAAAAAATGTTTGCTGTAATTTGCGCGGGCGTGCCAGAATCAACAGTGGTTCGGTGTGTGTGTGTGTGTGTGTGTGTGTGTGTGTGTGTGTGTGTGCGCGTGCAAACTAATTTCCTATCTGCTTGTGTGAGTGATACACAAGGCTTGATGAATCTAACTTCTAAACAGGGTGACTGTGTATAGTGAGTAGGAAAGTACCCTCACTGTAAATTCTTTAGTAGTACTGAAGCGCACAAGGAAAAAAGTGTCAAAGTTTAACAGGTAAACAATCACAAACGGTTTAATAAAACGAAGATTTTATTAAGTGTTTGGAAAAAATAAAACAGATCTAAAGAACCAACCAGAACAGGCTGATTATCTAAAAGAACAAAAAGAAATAACAAAAAGACAGATCTATTTGCTATGAAGGCTGGAAAACATAAAGACTTAAGAGTGCTTTGAATGCTTTGAATGCTTTGAATGCAGTGTGTATGCTATTTCGAGATGACGCGGAGTCCTCTGCTTGGATGGCCTGCCTGAATATTTATAGCGGCCTTAGACGATCTCTACTTGGACAATAATTCCTTAGCTTACGCCCCAAGCTGCTTGATTGGCTAAGAAATCTTTGCTTATCTCTGATTCCTACCTTATCCGGATTATGATTGAATCAATCCCTTTAATTTAGGGATTAAACGCCTAAATCCAGCTGGATATCAAATTCCTTTCCTAAACGGACTCTTGTTTCCAACTCATTGTGATGACGTCATCCTGCCAACTGTGGATAGCACCACCTTCTCCTTTCAGTCCATCGGCCTCGTCACTTATCCTCTTGAAGGAATCGGGCTCTACCTGTTTTCATGCCTTCCCTCATGCCCGATTACCTTTCTTCAACCGCCCATGGCCAATCGGACTAACTCCCGTCCTTTATTACACTGTGTCCGATTGGTCTTCGTGTTGCTTCATTCCACCATCGGGCTCTCCTTATCATACCCAACAGCCTTGTTCCTATCATCGGTCTCGCATCTATGCTTAAGTTCGACGAGTCATCCATTCCTTAACCTGGCCTCCCCTCCATTCAGCTCCACGCCACTCGGGTTAAAAAACCATTGACGGTTTTTGGGTGCAAACAATAGCCTTTACTGATAAGATTCTTAAGAATCTAGAGATACATTTAGAGTTAGATACTCAATTCAACAGTTAAAATCCACTTTCTCATATGAGAAACTTCTCACAATAAACTTACCCCAGCTAGTTTTATAAGAAGAGTGTGAGTGTAGGTTGCACTTGCGTTGCGTTAGGCCAGGAGATCAGATACTATACTCTACTAGTTAGTACAAACAAAAGATATATATATATATATATATATATAGAAATGGTGTTGAAGTTGGGATATAACAACAAAAATGCCCTTTGTATAAAAAAAAAATAAATTCGATGTGCTCGAAATATTTGTGACGGATTCATGTGAACCATTGATCAAGGTGAGACCCACGTAAATCCCACAACGTTGGCTCATCGAATTACTTCTCTATATAAAACTGTATATCCCGTGACTTGAGTGATACTTATGTTTTTATTTTAAGTTTTATGGGCGGGACGGGCTTCTGACAACATTTTTGGGGCTGGGCCAGGGGAGTGGGGCCAATTGCTTACAAAAATGAGGTCAGTTTTGGAAAAACTATAAGCTGGATGAGAGAGAGAGAGAGATTAATTAATGGTCTAATGGATGTGTGTGTGTGTGTGTGTGTGTGGGGTGGGGGGGGTTAAACGCACCGCCGAAAATTTAATCCTCCACAACCACATTTACAGGCCATTTCGCCTTTCTCAGGCCGGTCTTATTCTCACTACAGTATACACATGCATGATGTATAAGTTTGCGGTCTCAAGATCCCAAAAAAAGAAAGAGGTTTGCGGTCTCCTTTCAATTAATCATGGTTTATCATGCATATGCTCAAGTCTTGAACTTGCTAAAACAAGTTTATTATGACCAATGCACTATATTTTTATTTAATATATATATATATATATATATATGCATGTATGATCTCTTGGCAAAGCCTAACCACGCCAACTTAATTTGCATATATACATATCAATTGGTTTTTATATGGAGAAATTATAATATTGCATGCAACCGTTACACTACACTACTGTGTGTTTGGCCACTGTGATATATTTTCATTACTGTAGCTATGACTCCTCGTAAGATTCACAAATTAATACTCAAATCACAGTAGAAGTCACACGAATCATGTGACGGTCACATAAGATAAATTTTCCTTTAAACAAGATTTCTCTATAACTTGTCTTTGTATTTGTTTGGTTTATTTGGTTTTTAATGACATTTATATGTAAGTTGATTTTTGAAATGTAGAGTCACTTGTATATTCTTGTGTTGGTAGCTAGTTTTTTTAATTACATATGCATAGTCGATCGGGACATATCAATATATATCATTTTCATCAAATTTTTCTCTCTCTTAAATCATATGAATTTTATTATTATTATTATTATTTAAATTTTTTTTTTTATACTTACTTGGATTCGGACTGAATACACACCTCACACACACACGCACACCTCAACCCCAACTCAACTCCAAAGCTTCACATTGGCTCACAGCAAAGTCCAATAAGGACCACTTATCCCGATTGAAGAATGACTGGGGACAAACAACTAAAATTCCCTATGAGGATTCGAACCCTCCAAATCTCCACTAAAAAAGATCTAGAGACTATGTCAATTGGACTATAGCCCGCTCGGCTAAATCATATGAATTAAGTTTATAAGGAATAAATAAGTTGATTGATAAGTTTTAACAATACCATATTCAACTGAATCTATCATTTATACCCGGTTGCATGTGTTAGGCATTAATTAGCTGCATGAATTGCATGCATATATGTGTTGGGTTAGACAATCCAATTTCATCTAATGTACTTAAATGTCAATCAATGCGGGCATATGCGCGCTGTCATACATATATACGTCCTTTAATGTTCTCTCAACTACAAAGTTTTTAACCAAGTTTCTTGTGGTCGAGTGGTAAGCTTCTTCGGTGTACTACTCAAGAAGTTTAGTGTTCGAGTCATGGGGAGCGTGGCCACTGGAGTATTCACCCGGCGCCTCCGGGCCTCGGGGGATTAGTTGAGGTGCGCGCAAGCTGGCCCGGACATCCTGATTACCAAAAAAAAAAAAAAAAACTACAAAGTTTCGTCTAAAAATTAAACATTTTTGCATAGTTAATCGTAACATGGTCTTACTTACTAACAATAGTAATTAATTTGTGTTTACTTGTACATGACGACTAAGGCACCGTTTGATTGTTACATTAGTACATGTATCGCATTGGTTTATATAGAAATATACACTAGGGTAGAAGTGGACCCCATTTGAGAAGTTATTCATGAGCTCGTAATGCCACATCATTATGCTGACCGTGGTGTGGTGTGATATTTTAATCTATACCATTCATGTGTACTCCCAAAAATCTATAAACTACTTGTCAAGATCCCATGGAAATTAAAGATGGGGGTGGATGTATGGTTTAGATTTTAAAGTCACACTACGTTAGTATGATGATGTGACGTCATGGACTTACTGAATAATTTCTCCATTTGAAAAGTTATTCAGTGAGCCTGTCATGCCGCGTCAGCATACTGACGTGCTGTGACCAATTAATCTTAACCATCCACTTGCCCTCTCTTAATTTCTAGGAAGATCATGACAAGTGGCCGGTGGAATTTCAAATTTTAAATTTAATAACCATTTGTCATGATCTTCTTGGAAAGAGGGTGTAAGTGGATGATTGAGATTAATTGATGACACCACATTAACATGCTGACATATCGTGACAGACTCACTGAATAATTTCTCAGCCAGGAGAGCTTTCACACTCGTACTATTTTTTTTTTTTAATAGTTTTTATTGGTTAAACTTCCATATTGGTTTCAAGCCATGCGTTAATATTTTCCAAACCCAAACCAAACGTACGTAATGTATGATTCCGACCAGACTAGAAATGATTGGGCCCATATAAATATATAAATATATATATAGTTGTACCATTTAATGGAATCACCAAACATCTTGTGATCATCGAAGCCTTTATTACAGTTCCCAAGTTTTAATTTTAGTGCTTTTAATCAGCGCGGGACAGGGGCACAGCACAGGGCATGTGCTACTCACAGTTCTGCAGGAATACAATGGCCCCCCAATCTCATTCCCACACCACCATATACAAGGATGGATCCAAGGGAGGGTGGGGACGACGTCTCTTAGATTTGAAAAATAAAAAAAATACTCCTTTTTTTTTAAGTTCATATTTGAGAACTCAATTTTTTAAGGGGATAAAAGAATTTATATTTATTTTTCATAATTGTCCCTAATTATTACAATAAATTTTTTAGTTTTGTCTTGGTATAGATTTCAAGGAAGTGTAGTTTTGAAAAGTAAGTAAGTAAAAATTGTATACCAATTTAAGAAAGTGGACACTAATTTTAAGACATCCCAAAATGGAATATAAGACTAAAAAAAAGGGACGGAGGGAGTAATAAAAAATAACTATACTAGTATTAAGTATATACACTCGTCTCCTTTAAATTTTTTCAAAATAATTAAGCTCGTCCCACTTTAGATTTTTTTTATTGATGTGTATATGTAATTTTTAAAAAAGTTTGGTGTGTGTTTATAAATATAAATTCTAAATTTAATTTAAAAATTGCTCCCACTCCAAGTTTATTTATTTATTTATTTTTATTTTTATTTTTTTATAGTTTATGAATATTTGTCTTCACCCAGGAGCGTGGCCACTAAGGCACGCGTGGGTGCCATGGTACTTACCGACTCAACTCTTAAATTGCTCCACCCCATACCATGTTTTTTTTTTTTTTTTTAGATAGGTAACACTATACATTATTAATTCAAATAATTTGTATTTATCTCATTTTTTTTTATTATCTCATTATTAAAAATATGTAAATAGACGTTAATTTTTTCTCCCTAAACTAGAATCCTAGAATCCTGAATCCGTACTGACCATATATAACCATAAAGTATGCATATTTTCGAATATATACATGCCCTAATCTTATCAGATCGAATTTCAGGTGTTTCCAGTACTACCCTTTCGATTGTTTATATGTTTATTTATTTATTTTTACCTCCATAATTTACCAGCAACCCTTTAATAAAATTCTATTGGAACTTTAAAAACATGAAAGGTAAGTTGGCCCATTTTTAGTTATCCCCTAATATATATTGGAGAATGCTAACTTACATCACAACGTCTTTTTTAGCGTTGAAAAAAATGTTTTTAGCGACAAAAATTTTCGACACCAAGTATTTTCACCTTTAGCCATGAAAAATTTCTGTTGCTAAAAGTTTGTTCTTTTGCTAAAAATTAGTATACCCATTGCTTGCTAACCGACAACCACCGTGTTGTAGGTTTTTTTTTGCTAAGCAGCCAAAAATTTATTATACATGGACAACCAAGAATTACATGGACCATTTGCTATCAGATGCTTTCATAACAGCCAAGTACAGAAAGCAAAAAACATAGACCCCAACCTCAAGATCCAATTAATTAAAGGGACAGTTATAGATATATCCCTTATCAACTAAAAATTTAATAAAAAGTACCTTCAATATCTACATTTAATCAAAAGTCCCCGATCTTTGTCAAAATGACAAAACTGACATGCACCTAAACATTTCCCACATTTTTCCCACTCTAGCCTAATTTTCAAGTGCCATGCTTTTGCGGCCACTCATACGGTATGAGCACTGTACCGTATGATATTCTAAATTCAAAAAATATTTTGCAACTTTAAATATCTATAACTTTTGACATACAACTCTATTTTTCTCAAATTTTATACCGTTGAAATCGTGTCGACGAGAGCTACAAAACTAGTATCATTGTTGATATGTTTTGAGCAAAAAAAAAAAAAAAAAAAAAATCAAAATCTTACATGCCTTGTGTAATTGTGTGAAAATTGTTTTGTGAAATTTCACAACACTATATTTTTTTCAAAATTTCTTCAAATTGGGGAAAAAAAAAAATTGCTCAAAACATATTAACAATGGGACTAGTTTTGTAGCTTTCGTCGACCCGATTCCAACGGTATAAAATTTGTAAAAAATAGAGTTGTAGATCAAAAGTTATGGAATGTTAAAGTTCTGAAATATTTTTTAAAATGAGAAATACTGTAGTACAGCGACTCACACGGTGTGAGTGGTTGTGATGTTTGGGCTACTGCTAGGCGACGCGCGCGTGGGCTTGTTCAGCAAAATTGCTGACAGTGATGACAGGGACTTTGGAACAAATTATCAAAAACACAATCACTTTATACTTTTTGGCACTTTAGTTAAGGATTGAAGTCTAATTTTCCCTTAAACTAAACGGACTACAAATTCTGTCAACAAAATCTAAAAAAGAATTAAAAGAACAATCATCAAGAAGTTGAAAACTGCCCCAATAATGAATAAACCACTTGGCTTAAGCCCACTTCACCAGAGGAAAATCACAAGCGCTTATTAGAGTTAGCTATTATAATTAGTTTTATTTATATTCAGCTTTAGGGTAGTTTAGTCTTTTACTTTATATTAGGGTATTCCTAGATATACTATTATTCTCTCTTCTTTTTGTATTGTATTCATTCATTCATTCAGTTTTGGGTTATGAGAAACTCTAGCTCTCTTCTCTCTTTTCTCTTTTTTTGTTATCTTTATTTGATATATTCACATGGTATCAGAGCAGGTTCGAATCTCATCCACGTTTTTTGCAGATCCAACTCTGCGGTGAGTTGGCTGGGGGTTGCAGGGGGCAGCGCGCCCCTGCCGGGGTTCGGGGCGGCCCCTTTTCGACCACCGTCAAACAATCATAATAAGCCTTACTCGAGAGTTGGTAGTGATGTATGCAGCTACTGTAAGGAGAAGGGTCATTGGAAGGCTCAGTGTCCTAGGTTGGGTCGTGCAAACCAGCCCAATAGCAGCAACCAGCCTTCCAATAGTCGACCACCACAACAACAGCAACCTCAGCCTTCTCATTGGAAATCTGACAACCAATCTCAGCAGCGTTCGTATAGGCCTCCACAGCCTAACACTGCAGCAGTTGTACCACCATCAGACTCATTTGGACCCGGTTCCCCTTCCCCATCCACTCCATCTATGGCCTCCCTTGCTGAGCAATTTCAGAAGTTCCTTGCCACACAGCCACATGCTATGGCCACCTCTTCACTAGGTATGTCTTCCGGTATGTCTTCAGGTATGTCCTCAGGTATTTGGGTCTAAGACTCTGGAGCTTCTAATCATATGTCACCTGATTTGTCGTCTTTTGCTTCCCTATGTTCTATTTCCTCTTTGCCTGTTATGACTGCTGATGGTACTCCCATGCCATTAACAGGTGTTGGGTCTGTTGTCACACCTCATGTATCTCTCTCTAGTGTTTACCACATTCCCAAACTTACTATGAATCTTGTTTCTGTTGGCCAGCTTTGTGATGCAGGTTACTTAGTCTCTTTTTCTTCTACTTTTTGTCATGTGCAGGATCCGCAGTCTCAGACGCTGATTGGGACAGGCCGTAGGCAAGGGGGATTATACATCTTGGACAAGCTCAATGTACCAGTGGTTGCAGCTTCTAGTGTTGATTTGTCATCCTTTCGTTTGAGTTCATCTTCGTCTAGTTTTTATTTATGGCATTCTCGCCTTGGTCATGTTTCAGCCTCTCGTTTAAAATATTTAGCTTCTACAGGAAAATTAGGAGATTTAAAAACTCATGACATTTCTGATTGTAGTGGTTGTAAACTGGTAAAATTTTCCGCTTTACCATTTAATAAAAGTATTTCTTATTCTCTTGCACCATTTGATTTAGTTCATTCTGATGTGTGGGGACCCTCTCCTGTTACTACAAGAGGGGGGTCTCGATATTATGTATCATTTATTGATGATTGCACTCGTTACTGTTGGGTTTATCTTATGAAACGCCGTTCAGACTTCTTTGATATTTACAATACCTCTCGTGCTTTTGTTAGAACTCAACATTCTGCTGTCATCAAATGTTTTAGATGTGATTTAGGTGGAGAGTATACCTATCATAAATTTCGTGAGTTGCTTGCTTTAGATGGAACTATTCACCAGTCCTCTTGTACAGACACTCCTGAGCAAAATGGTGTTGCTGAAAGGAAACATCGGCATATTGTTGAAACTGCTCGCTCTCTTTTATTATCTGCATATGTCCCTAGTGATTTTTGGGGAGAGGCTGTCCTTACTGCTGTCAATCTAATTAATAAAATTCCGTCATCTCACTGCTCCGGTCTGTCACCTTTTGAAAAATTGTATAGGCATGCTCCTGATTATTCTTCCTTAAAGGTGTTTGGCTGTACTTGTTTTGTCCTTCGACCTCATGTAGAGCGTACCAAATTGTCACCTAAGTCTGCTATTTGTGTTTTTCTAGGTTATGGTGAGGGTCAGAAGGGATATCGTTGCTTTGACCCAGTTACTAAGAAACTATATGTATCTCGTCATGTTGTGTTTCTTGAGCACATACCCTTCTTTTCTATTCCTGATAATCATCATGAGTTGACTAAATCTGATCTCATCCATCTTGACCCATTCTCTAATGATACTGATAGTGTGCCCTCTCAAGCCCCATGCACCACTGATATTGTCTCACCTCATGGTTCTACTTCTGCTGATACTGGTACCTTGCCGCTTGATGCTACATCCCTTCCAGAGGCCACCCAAGCATATACTGAGACTGTGGAACCTCCTCGCTATCCTGCTCGCACTCGTAAGTCCACTCAATCATCTGATTTTGCTTATTCTTGTTATTCGGATTCTTTTGCTTCATTTTTAGCTTCAGTTCATGATCTCTCTGAGCCTCTGTCATATAAAGAGGCAGCTCTTGATCCTCTTTGGCAACAGGCTATGGCAGAGTAACTCTCAGCATTGTATAAGACAGACACTTGGAGTTTGGTTCCCTTACCTTCTGGTAAGAGCGCTATTGGTTCTCGTTGGGTTTATAAAATCAAAACCAAGTCAGATGGGTCTGTTGAGCGGTACAAAGCAAGATTGGTTGCCAAGGATTTTTTCCAGCAGTATGGTATGGATTACGAGGAGACTTTTGCTCCTGTTGCTAAAATGACTACTGTTCGTACTCTTATTGCAGTTGCTTCTATTCGTCAGTGGCATATAACTCAGATGGATGTTAAAAATGCTTTCTTGAATGGAGACCTCCAAGAGGAGGTTTATATGGTTCCTCCTCCGAGTGTTCCTCATGGTCCTGGTGAAGTTTGCAGGCTTAAAAAAGCCTTATATGGTCTTAAACAAGCCCCTCGAGCTTGGTTTGAGAAGTTTTTCACAGTGATTACCTCATTTGGGTTTTCCCCGAGTGAGTATGATTCAGCTCTCTTTATTAGGTGTACCACTGCTGGTCGTATTATGCTTTCTTTGTATGTTGATGATATGATTATTACTGGTGATGATGTTGATGGGATTGCAGTGTTGAAGTCTGAATTAGCTCGTTGTTTTGAAATGAAGGACTTAGGTCCACTACGTTATTTTTTGGGGATTGAAGTAGCCTGTTCTCCAAAAGGTTATCTTCTTTCTCAGTCTAAGTATACAGGTGACATTCTTGAGCGTGCTCGCCTCACTGATAATAAGATTGTTGATACCCCTTTGGAGCTTAATGTTCGTCTTTCCCCTTCTGATGGCGTTCCTTTGCCTGATCCTACCTTATATCGCACTATTGTTGGTAGCTTGGTTTATCTTACCGTTACTCGTCCAGATATTGCTCATGCTGTTCATGTTGTTAGTCAGTTTGTTACTTCCCCTACTACAGTTAATTGGGCTGCTGTTCATCGTATTTTGAGGTTCTTGAGGGGCACTCGGTTTCAAAGTCTTTTACTTTCGTCATCTTCTTCATTGGAGCTGCGTGCATACTCTGATGCTGATTGGGCCGGTGATCCTACAGATCGCAAGTCTGTTACTGGATTTTGTATATTTTTGGGTGATTCTCTCATTTCTTGGAAGAGTAAGAAGCAAGATGTTGTTGCTGTGTCTTCCACAGAAGCTGAGTATCGTGCTATGGCTTCAACCACCCGTGAGGTTATTTGGTTACACCGGCTACTTACAGATATGGGTGTCTCTCTTCCTCGCCCTTCACCTATGTATTGTGATAATAAGAGTGCTATTCAGATTGCTCACAATTCAGTTTTCCATGAGAGGACCAAGCATATAGAGATTGATTGTCACATTACTCGTCATCATCTTAAGCATGGAGTTATCACTTTGCCTTTTGTTTCTTCTCCCGCGCAGATTGCTGATTTGTTTACAAAGTCTCATCCGATTCAGCGTTTTCGTTTTTTAGTTGGCAAACTCTCTATGCTTCTAGCTGCAGCATCGTGAGTTTGAGGGGGGATATTAGAGTTAGCTATTATAATTAGTTTTATTTATATTTAGCTTTAGGGTAGTTTAGTCTTTTACTTTATATTAGGGTATTCCTAGATATACTATTATTCTCTCTTCTTTTTGTATTGTATTCATTCATTCAGTTTTGGGTTATGAGAAACTCTAGCTCTCTTCTCTCTTTTCTCTTTTTTTGTTATCTTTATTTGATATATTCACAGCGCTAACCTTCCTTAACAGACAGCAAAATAAGCCCCTGATTACCTTATACATTGCTTCAAATCACCAATAAACTAGGAAAAAAGGGGGATCAAATTAAGGCAACACAAAATAAACCAATTAAGAATGCGCATATCAATAACATCTTTCCAAGGCTACTTTTTATGATGCTGAGATCAAGATCTGCGAAGAGAACACCCAAGCCAAAGCGACACCAATCCCAGCCCATGAGCAACTAGCCCTCAAGGCTTTCTAGACTGCCCCGAGAGAGAGTATGGCAAACATCAATCAATCCAACAAGACGTTTTAGCAAAGGATAAAGGAAGAGAAGTTAGAGAACTCTAGCATCAACACAAATTAATATAGCAAATCTCCACACAACGAACCAACCAGAGAAAACCAATTAGATCACAGCAATACCAACACTTTCCACATACACAAAAGCACAATCCGAATATATCTCCCTCGAAAAGAGCTCACAACACACACACACACACACACACACCCACACCAAACAGGGAGAAAAAAACACTCCCAGATCACCACAGAATATATATATACATATATATATATATATATATTTAACAATTAATTGACCCCTTAGTTAATTCATTTGAATATAAATATTCTTTTAACATTGTTGAGAGAAGCTACAAAATGAAATATTTGCCCATGGGCCATGTCTTGAAAAGAGTAATCGTGTAACACCAAACAGTACTACTCCCTAGCTTTGGTTCCTATCTCTTCTATACCTCTCCTCCATGGAAACCCATCCACACTTGCCACCATGCACCAAGGCACCAACAAAGGCATATTAATTAATTAATTAATTACCTTCTTTCCTCCATTTATTACTAGCTTCTCGAAGCCCCTCTCTTTCCACATTTAGTTCTCCACTGATTAAGGACATAGCATACAATTACCATCAATAGGCAAGTGCTTTGACTTGCACCTCCATGAATTTGTACTGAATTAATCTTTTGATTGATGATTAAATTTGAAGTAATGCTAGGTACAGCTAAACGGGACACCTAAATAATACACTTGATGATGTAAATTTTCAAAATTATTCATCAGATACCAAACAAAGTTTGAATTAATTTCAAAATTGCCACGACACATAAGCAGGTGGAGAGTTTAGGTGTACAAAACTGGTGTACTTAGTATTTTCCTTAAAAAATTGTGTTTGCATGGTTGGGTCCAATAGGTGTTCTATGTCGACTTTGCCATCCAAGTTGTGGCAGGGTTGAATAGTGGTGGTGGAGGAGTTCCGGCAACCCTCTTTTGTACCCATAAATCCTTCTCTCTCCCAGATAGTATATACTGTACTATCTATTTATCACATAATTTGGTGGGTTGTAAAATGAATTTGAGTTGAGACCAAGAAAGGATGAGCTTTGGTTACAATACAAAATAGTGAACTGGTAGTTTGTCTTCCATCGATAAAAAAAAATGTGTGACGACAGCTAGGAAAGACAAAAGAGGGAGAAAGGAGAGATGGTCATTTAAAGAGAAGATTAGTAGAGATCAAAGAGAGATTTGAAGAGATATAAGAGAGGGGCTAGCCTTTCACATAGGAGCAGAATGTAGCGAATAATAGTGACAAAATAAAATCAATAAAAATGTAAAATCAAGAATCAAAGAATATGATTTCAAACTTCAAAGAAAGACCATGATGAAAGAGACACAAACCAATTAAGGAAATATGATATATAATTTCATGTTGTTGATTTTTATTATTTATTTCTTCTAGTGTTATGCTTATTCTTTATTCTATAAACTTGTGTAGGGATGATTGTTGTGGTTGGTTCTTTTGTGATGTGTATGAGATATATGGATAGGTATAACACGTAAGCAGGTTAGTACAGATGGAAAAATAGATAAAATATGATAAAATAATACAGAAAGTGTAGAAGAATAATAATGTATAAAAATACAGTAGAGAAATGGGAGTCAGAGAGGATGTGGTTCGAGTGAGAACCAAGGTAGCCCCAAACGAGAGAGAAAGAAAGTAGTAAGCATTTAGATGGAGGTGGTAGAATGTGGTAAGTGTCTAATGGAGTCTTGGAGAGTTTAGGGTAAGTGGTGGAAGGTCTAGAGGTAGTTGGTGGAGACTAAGTGATGACAAAGGGTCTTTTTGGAGGGTTTACGAGTGGGAGTAAGTGTTTGAAGTGTAGATTCAACTTGAGTTATCGCTTGGTTAGACCGAAGTGGACTGGGTTGTTCTTGGAAAAGACGATGATGAATGCCTTAAGCGTTAGAGCTGAGTTAAAGTTTTAGACTGGGTTGGACTCTGTGTTTAGTTATATTGAATGGGTTGGTATTTATACAGAGTTTGTGAGGATCTTGGTGCATCTTGGAGGAGCTGAGTTGGCACCTTTGGAGTGGATCATCTGTTTAAGGTAGATGAGAACTTAAATGTGTATGTTTAAGGTAGTTGGGGTAATTAAATGGGAAGTGGACAAGGCAGTGTATTGAGAAGGCACGTGATATGTGAGAGGAGATGTTGTTGATTGGTGGTGGACCAATACCATTGGTCAGTCAAAGGGAGAAAAAAGGGGGGTGGAATACCATTGGTGCAGTAGGTTCAGCGAGGGAGGGAACCGAGGTAATCTTTTATTGGTTCTAAGGTTTAAGGGAGGGGAAATATCAAGGCTTTTCTATTGGTTTGGCCAGAGGTATCATCGATTGGAGTGACGATTCAGTATTGCATAGTGATGGTTTGCAGAAGGTTAAGCATTGGGGTTCTTCGAGATCATGCTATTGGTTTGCAGAATACTCAGCAAGGTTGAAGTAACTAGCTAGGTAGGGTGATAGTGGTCGTAGGCCTCTAATTGGTTGTGAGGCTGGAAAGGCAGGATACATGATGCTGGTCACGTGTCTCTCTTTCTCTTTGGGACTAACCCTAGCTTTGCCTGTGAGAGGCGTTAGCTAGGGAGAAGCCCTTGGTCCTAGCCACCTAGCTAAGAACTCCCAATATCCCAATGGGCGTGGCCACCCTTAGGTACTGCTTCCCGACCAAGGGTGGGTGTCCCGAGTGGCAAGTATGTGTATTTAGTATGTAATAATTAGTATTCAGTAGCATGTGGTCTTTGGTGAGTAGATATACTAGCGAGTGAGATTTGGAAAGTGGTTAAGAACCGAAGTGTGGTCAGCGGGTAGAGATCTGGAGAGTGGTTTGCGAGTGGGGATTTCCTTTGTCTTGGAGTGGGCTCTGAAGTGCTTTGGAGTGGGCTCCGAGGTGAGGCTTCAGAGTGGGCTCCTTTGAGGTGAACTTTAGAGTGGGCTCCTGTAACGACCCTGGTGTTGTGGGCGGGCTGCTGTAGGTGCCTTTGTGGCTGCAGTAGGTGCAGGCAGGCTACACACTATGGGAAGTTCGTCCCACATCGCCTGGGTGTGGAAAAGTAATGTGCTATATATGTGTGGTTTCAAGTCTCCCTAGTAAGAGGCCTTTTGGGTAGTGACCCAAGAACAAATCCGTGCAGGTTTGGGCCCAAAGCGGACAATATCTTACTGAGCGAGACTTGGGTCGTGACAAAATGGTATCAGAGCTAGACCCAGCCGGAAGTGTGCCAACGTGGACGTTGGGCCCTAAGGGGGGTGGAATGTAACGACCTTGGTGTTGTGGGCGGGCTGCTGTAGGTGCCTTTGTGGCTGCAGTAGGTGCTGGCAGGCTACACACTATGGGAAGTTCGTCCCACATCGCCTGGGTGTGGAAAAGTAATGTGCTATATATGTGTGGTTTCAAGTCTCCTTAGTAAGAGGCCTTTTGGGTAGTGACCCAAGAACAAATCCGTGCAAGTTTGGGCCCAAAGCGGACAATATCTTACTGAGCGAGACTTGGGTCGTGACAGCTCCTCTGAAGTGGCTTCAGAGTGGGCTCCTCTGAGGTAGTGCTTTAGAGTGGGCTAACTGAGGTGGCTTTAGAAAATATGGAAATAGATTTACTAAGTCTAGTTTTGTAATTATCCCTATACCCTGTATATTAGTGTCGTATTTTAATATTGTCATCATTAAATAATAACTATAGATTGTTTTCAATCGCTTAAACTTATAATATAAATTATGATCATATACACGTAGTTGCTTAATGTTAAGACTATATGTTATAATGTATTTGTAGTCGCTAGATATTACAATTATGGGTTATAACCTCTACTACCTAAACTTTGGATAACATTTGGCTAATCTAAGCTATTCAAATTTAAAATTTTGTTCACATAGTATTTATACTACACCAAATGATAACTGTCAAAAATTTAATTATTTTCTCTGATTTATTTTCCCAATGAATTAACATCATGCACAATGGCCTCAAAAACTCTATTAAAGGTACCCATCTATATGGTTTTTTTTTCTTTTAATATTTGACTTCTATATTTTACTTGATATGGGTTAAGTTTAATATCTTTAGAGAATTGTTATGTACACCATTTGTTTTGCTATGTACACCGCTCAACTTTACAAAAGTAAGAATTTTTAGAAGAAAAATAATTAGAATAAAGGATTTTGGGTGTACATAGAAATACACAAGTGTACGTAGCAATTCTCTACCTTTATTGCTCATTTGACGGAAATAGAAATGACAAGCAACTGGAGAAGAAGATATGAAGAGCAGATCCCTCCAACATGTTGCACAATGACCGAATAGGCCAATTTTCCATTCTTTTAAATTTTTTATTAGGTTCAAATTATGTATATTTCGAATGTTGAGTAAGTCATGCACCCTATTGAACCACAATATGTAATGTATTTAATAAATAAAAGTTTTGCAACAATGGGCATTCCTAATTTGAATTATTTGGTGGATTTTACAATATTGAGTGTCTTGTTTTGTTTTTTGTTTTGAGTTTTTTTTTTCTATTTTTTTTATAGAGCAGTCAAATACTCAAAATCCTTCTAATGTGGGATCCCTTATTTTAACAAAGTGAGAAGTGAACTACTCAAAATCCTTCCAATGTGGGATCCCTTATTTTAACAAAGTGAGAAGTGAACTACTCAAAATCCTTCCAATGTGGGATCCCTTATTTTAACAAAGTGAGGACTTCTGTTGTAGCTGTTGGGATAATCATTTAATCCAGGTCATGCTAGTGAAATGACAGAAGTACCGTTACTGAAAACACAATCCAACGACCGAGAACAGAAGTCCTCGCTTTATTAAAATGAGGGATCCCTCATTAAAAAGGCTTTGGTCAAATACTTAAAATTTTGTTAGCGACATGTTAGGTATAACTAAGACCAGATAATATCTAAATTTAATGAATTATATTATCTGAAAAGGAAAGTATGCATATGATGCTATAAATCTAATATTATATATATGTGTGTGTGTGTGTGTGTGTGTGTGTGAAAGCAGAAGCTATCACGTAGTAATTTATGTAAATTTGATTATTTGAATCTGATTTGAGAAAATGTAAGCTATTATTATTTAAATTTTAACGGTTATTCTTTGCAGATTTATATATAACGAAATAAGTATTAAATTCTAAACCTCAAAAAGTTTCATCATGTACCTTTTCTAGTACTGTTATAATTTTTTATTTTTAATAGATACACGTAAAACCTGTGACAATTTTTTATTCAAATTTTAACATTTATTTTGTTAAAAGAATTTATTTATATAATGTGTATGTATTTTTTTTTTCATATTTAAAAGGTTAATCATTAATTTTTTTACAATATTTATTTTTCAATTGTACTCCCGTGCATTGCACGAATTCACATCTTGTTTGTAATAAACACATACTACTAGTAGTATATGGGTAGTACCATTCATCAGCAGATGGACCACAAGTAACTTACTAATTATGCATACACTAGTAATTGTCCATGTCTGTGGTCACGGCGCAAAAAAAGGTATTTGAGGATCCAATTTATTCAACTTGTTCGAAAAATCGTAACCATTTAAAATTAGCCTTCTGTAGTGTATGTGTGAGTACATAAAAAAGGTAAATGAAACTACGATAAATGACCGTAAAGCAGAGAAAGCAAACAAAGATATTTTATTTATTTTTGGGCAAATTACACTTTAGTCCATCAAACTATACATCTGTTTTTAATTACGTCCATAAACTTTTTTTTTCCAATTGGATCCTCGAACTTCAAAAAATCATTCAATCAGACTCAAATTCTGACACTGTTATCATAAATTATTAGGAATTATCACGTATGTTACACGTAATGCTTACCTGTCACATGTCAGGTTAAGACAAGCATGGGAGATTGTAAACAGCTAAAAAAATTATGCGATTTTAGATCTAGTCGAATGGATTTTCGAATTTGATTGAATGCAATTTTGAATCTAATTGAATGCGATTTTTTGCACTATTCACAATCTCCCGTGTTTGTTTTAACCTAACATGTGACGATATCTAACAATTTAATAATTTAAGTATTACGCGTAACATACGTGACAATTTCTAATAATTTAATCTAACATTGTCAGAATTTGAGTCTGATTAAATGAAATTTTGAAGTTCAAGGATCCAATTGAAAAAAAAAAAAGTTTATGGACCCAATTGAAAACAGGTGTATAGTTCAATGGACTAAAGTGTCATTTTCCCTTTATTTTTTATTGGTAAATTACACAAACCTCCCCTGAGGTTTTCCTTAATTACACGGACCTCCCTCAAGGTTTGTAATTAGGTAACAAAACGCCCCCTCCCCTAACGGTCCATTAGTTTTTTTTTTACATTAACCTCCCCTAAAAATTACAACTAGCCCCTCTAATATTATAAAATTGTCATACTAAGTCCCCTTTCTCTTATATTTTTATGCTAATTATAAAATCCCTCCTCCCTCCTATGTTTTTGGGTTAATTTTTTTAGCATTAATTTATATCATCTACAGAAAATACAAATAAGTAGGTCCAAAATTTTTTTTTTCCCGAACAAACCTCTGTCAAGCCCCCTATATTAATTTTCTAGATCTGTCCCTGCCCCTATGCTTCAAAAGTGGACACTTAACCCCCTGTAACTGTGGACTAAAATAGAACTGTTATGATTTCACTCAAAGAGTGGTATCATGAAAGGGGTTAAGTGATTTTTAACCAATTTTAGAATTTTCATCAGTTTTGAGTGAAATCATAACAGTTCCATTTTAGTCCACAATCACGGGGAGTTAAGTGTCCACTTTTGAAGCATAGGGGCAGTGACAGATCTAGAAAATTAATATAGGTGGGCTTGACAGAGGTTTGTTCGGGAAATTTTTTTTTTTGGACCTACTTATTTGTATTTTCTGTAGATGATATAAATTAATGCTAAAACAATTAACCCAAAAACATAGGAGGGAGGAGGGATTTTATAATTAGCACAAAAATATAAGAGAAAGGGGGCTTAGTATGACAATTTTATAATATTAGGGGGGGGGGGGGGGGGGGGGGGGGCTATTTGTAATTTTCAGGGAGGTTAATGTAAAAAAACTAACAGATTGTTAGGGGAGGGGGCGTTTTGTTACCTAATTACAAACCTCGAGGGAGGTCCGTGTAATTTTCGAAATCTTAGGGGAGGTTCGTGTAATTAAAAAAAATCTCAGGGGAGGTTTGTGTAATTTACCCTTTTTATTTTTTCACTACTCACAAAACCAAGGAATTAGACTGTTATGTAGAGAAAGCAAACAAATAAATTTCTTTTTCAATATTGATATGTAGTAACCCATATTTTTTTTTTTTTTTTACATTTATTTATTATATTTGTAACATTTGTGGGGCCGTGTGTGATAATTAATTGGCACTTTTTTGTAGCGTAAAATATTATTTGGCTTATTGAGTTAATTTAATCTCTATTGATTTGAGCACACAATTTGGTTGACATATTGGTTTACTGTAGTGGACCAATTGGGTGTAATTGTTAGTCATCATATGACTTATATAGTAGAACTAGAAATTGCCCGTGCCCAAGGGCACTATTAAAAAAAAAAATACAATAATGCTACAGGCACCGAAAATGTGCACAGAATTTGTGCACCGAAAAATCAGGGCCAATCATTTTAGTGGACCCCATACACTTTTGCATGGGAGCCACCAAAATAAATGACCATGATTTTTCGGTGCACAAATTCTGTGCACATTTTCGATCACCCAAGCATTATTTAAAGAAATAATTTTGTATTTTTTTTTCTTTTCCTTTTTTTTTTTTAATGAAGCAAGTTTTACCACCAAAAATTGATTTTTTGTAAACGGTTGAAAAAAAAAAGATTTCATTAACAAAGAGATGGAATTAGTGGTAAATCTCCATACTATTCCTAAAACTCAAGTCTAATGTTTTTGCCAAGATTTCACATTATATTATTGAAATGTGAGGGGGTGGCGAGTATGATTGGAGAACTTCACTAAAATAAAATAATGCGATAATTCTCAAATTTGAATCACAAACTCTGATTCCTTCATGCTTTAAATATTGTACCACGTCAGTTGTAAAGCGTCTGAGAATCAAGTTAATTTAGATATAGATTTGGGATCATAACATATTCAAATTTGGGAAGTACAACATTCCATTTTCATTATGTTTAGAAATTTCTTAGATTGCATAGGTTGGCATAGCTCAAATGACAAAGAGCTTGGCATATATAAGTCACGTCCAATGCATAGGTTCGGGGTTCGAACTTCATCCCCCACCCCCCATATCAAAAAAAAAAAAAAAAAAAAAAGGATAGAAACACAAAATTATCAGGACAACAATGTTAGCCTTAAGGTATATTAAGGCATATTTAATTATGTTTTGATGATGTCAAATATGCTATGATAATTACATGATTCATATTGATTCATTATTTGTTATTATCATAGTCATTTTCATGCTCACATATAATCTCATGTATTAATATTGTATCAATGTTTTAACATCTCTGTGTGCAAGAGATTTAATTGATGTAGATCAAGATTACAAGGAGCTCAACAAGGATCAAGCTTGAAGACTTGATGATATTTCATCCTTGGTTGAAGTCTAGGACCATCAATGTAAGGCATCTTGATCTCACACTCATAGGGGCTCAAACAAATGCTAAAAGTCAAAGTTTTGGAAATAAATTTTAAATGGGTCATCTTTAAAGCAATGCCCCAACCAATTGGAAAATAATTAATTGTTGAATCTTATATGGTTGGAAAGGTATTTGAATCTAGTTTCCAAAATATCAAACGGATCGAAAATCCGAGTTTTGTAGAGGAAATTATGGCCATTTTAGTGGAGATGTGTTAAGCTGTCAAACTGGGAAGGGCAGTCGACTGGGCAGTCGACCGAACTGAGCAGAATGCAAACAGAACATTCTGTAAACACATCTCAGTCGACTGCTTTAAGGGGCAGTCGACTGCTTCATGTTTCAGTCGACTGAATCGACCTGAAAACACATAACGGCTAGTTTTTAAAGGGGCTTTTAATTACCAAACTTGCCACCAACGGCTATAATCTTCTAAGGCCTATAAATACATGTTTTCCCAAGCTATTTAAGGTTGAGATTTTGATTGAAAAACATAGTATTGATCACTCATCTCTTTGATCTTTAAACATTATTATTTGAGCCCTAGTTTGAGTGAAAAATCAATTTGCTCTAGATTTCAATTGTAATTCTTGAGAGAGCAAATTGTAGTGAGCTTTTATTTGTAATTTCTACTCACTAAGGAGTTATTGTGTGAGCTTCAAATTGTATAATCCACTCTAGAGAGAGAGAGTTCAATTTGTATTCAAATCAATTTGTAAAGGTTGAGGGTTAGTAACCCTTGTGTGCAAAGAAGAGGTGTTCTTCTTTGGGAGAGATTGAAGGCTCTTGTAAAGGTTTGGTGCACACCCGTAAGTGCTCCGGGATTAAAGGAATCCTCAAGAGGTGTTCTTGAGGGGTGGACGTAGGCCGCGGGGTGCGATTGCCGAACCACTTGAAAAATCGGTTTGCAAGTCTCTCTTCCCTTCTCTATTTACATAATTGCTTGTGATTCTTGTTTAATTTGTAATTAAGTTTTTTAAAAGGTTAATTTCCGCTAAAACCTTATTCACCCCCCCTCTAAGGTTTCCATTCTTGGGCCAACAATTGGTATCAGAGCTTCGGCTCTTCTATTTTCAAAAGATTTTGAAAAATTTGAGTTAAGATCCAATGGAAACCGACTCTTCTTGCATTTATTATTGTGAGGGTCAATCGACATTAAGACCACCATGTTTTAATGGCTCAAACTATGCCTATTGGAAAAATAGAATGAGAATCTATATGATTTCTCAAGATTTTGATTTATGGCAAATTGTGGTCAAAGGGCCTCATCTACCTACAAAAATTGAAAATGGTTTTTCTATTCCAAAGACGGTAGATGAATATAATGATGCCGATAAGAAACTCATAAAAATAAATGCTATGGCAATGAATTTATTATATTGTGGTTTAGATCCTAATGAGTACAATAGAATTTCCTCTTGCGAGTCCGCAAGGGAAATTTGGGATAAACTTGAGGTTGCTCATGAAGGTACTAATCAAGTTAAGAAGTCAAAAATAAATCTTCTTGTTCAAACTTATGAAATGTTTAAAATGTTGCCATATGAATCTATTGGAGATATGTTTTCTCGTTTTACCACTCTTATTAATAACTTGAAAAACCTTGGTAAAGTTTATACTAATGAAGAAATGATTGAGAAAGTGCTTAGGTCTTTACCAAAGGATTGGCAACCAAATGTCACGGCGGTTCGTGAAGCAAAGGAGCTTTCAACACTCTCCTTGGAACAACTCATGGGTTCTCTCATAACTCATGAAATGGAATTGGCCGTCTTTGAAAGTGAAGAAAATAAATTGGAAGTGAAAGAGGCCAAAAGGGGAGACATTGCTTTAAAATCCTCAAGCTCAAAGAAAAAGAGGAAAGATGTTGAGAGTGATGAGGATGAGGAAATGACAAAGCTCACCCAAAAATTTACAAAGTTTCTAAAGAAAGAAAAATCGGGAAAGAAGTCACCCAAGGAGGAAAAACACAAAAAGAAGACAATCAAGGCCACTAATAGTAGTTCCGAGAGCAAATCATCGGACGACGACTCAAATGGTGAAGAGATTGTCAATCTTTGCCTCATGACATTGGAAAGGGCCTCTCCTACCACCTCGGCAAATGGAGCATCCAAGAAATGCTTGGACAATGGTTAAATCTCTTACCTTAAGCCTAGTAGGAGTAGGATAGATTAATTTGCTTAGATATACATACTTGATTTTTTATGCATAAATCTTGTTTCATCCACTTATGATTTGGATATGTCTTTACATAAATTATCATGCTCTTGATATTGCTTATTTGAAAAATGATGATATGCTTTTGTTTGATTGACAAAGTTTTAAGAATGGTTAGACCAAATGATGCTTTGTAAATCATTTAAATTTTTATGAACTGCTGAACAAAGCAGTCGACTGGTACCCCGACACAGTCGACTGATATAGGTGTGAGGCTTTGAACTTTTTGTTTCTGCATTGTTCAGTCGACTGAGGCGTCGACTGGTTTTGCATCCTTAATCCCTGCCTTCTTCCGTCGACTGAGGCGTCGACTGAACCTCTGTTAGCCCCAAATTTCTGAGCCCTAATTTGTTCTTCAGTCGACTACTCCTGCGATACAGTCGACTGTTTTGATAATTTTTGTTTATCTTTGATTTTGAGTTCTCTGACTTTTTATTGGTATCTTTTGGGAGAATTTGCTCTCTATTCATATCTTTTAGTATCTTTTATCATTGCACATGCTTAGGGGGAGCACCTTCATGCATCTTTTGCTCCAATGTGGTTATATTTGTTTATTTTTTTGGTATCTTTTTGGCATATTTGATTTGTATGCCTATTGTGAGGGGGAGCTTCGTATTTTATCCTCAAATCTTTTTGATAATGTCAAAGGGGGAGAAATATGAGAAGTATTAGGGAGAAGTATTTGGGTAGTTATCATTCATGTTCTTAAACATTTGATATCCATTATGAATGATAATTTGAAAATGACTAAATTGTGCTTATATTGGCATATCTTTCATTGGTTGTTTGCCATCATCAAAAAGGGGGAGATTGTTAGCCTTAAGGTATATTAAGGCATATTTAATTATGTTTTGATGATGTCAAATATGCTATGATAATTACATGATTCATATTGATTCATTATTTGTTATTATCATAGTCATTTTCATGCTCACATATAATCTCATGTATTAATATTGTATCAATGTTTTAACATCTCTGTGTGCAAGAGATTTAATTGATGTAGATCAAGATTACAAGGAGCTCAACAAGGATCAAGCTTGAAGACTTGATGATATTTCATCCTTGGTTGAAGTCTAGGACCATCAATGTAAGGCATCTTGATCTCACACTCATAGGGGCTCAAACAAATGCTAAAAGTCAAAGTTTTGAAAATAAATTTTAAATGGGTCATCTTTAAAGCAATGCCCCAACCAATTGGAAAATAATTAATTGTTGAATCTTATATGGTTGGAAAGGTATTTGAATCTAGTTTCCAAAACATCAAACGGATCGAAAATCCGAGTTTTGTAGAGGAAGTTATGGCCATTTTAGTGGAGATGTGTTAAGCTGTCAAACTGGGAAGGGCAGTCGACTGGGCAGTCGACCGAACTGAGCAGAATGCAAACAGAACATTCTGTAAACACATCTCAGTCGACTGCTTTAAGGGGCAGTCGACTGCTTCATGTTTCAGTCGACTGAATCGACCTGAAAACACATAACGGCTAGTTTTTAAAGGGGCTTTTAATTACCAAACTTGCCACCAACGGCTATAATCTTCTAAGGCCTATAAATACATGTTTTCCCAAGCTATTTAAGGTTGAGATTTTGATTGAAAAACATAGTATTGATCACTCATCTCTTTGATCTTTAAACATTATTATTTGAGCCCTAGTTTGAGTGAAAAATCAATTTGCTCTAGATTTCAATTGTAATTCTTGAGAGAGCAAATTGTAGTGAGCTTTTATTTGTAATTTCTACTCACTAAGGAGTTATTGTGTGAGCTTCAAATTGTATAATCCACTCTAGAGAGAGAGAGTTCAATTTGTATTCAAATCAATTTGTAAAGGTTGAGGGTTAGTAACCCTTGTGTGCAAAGAAGAGGTGTTCTTCTTTGGGAGAGATTGAAGGCTCTTGTAAAGGTTTGGTGCACACCCGTAAGTGCTCCGGGATTAAAGGAATCCTCAAGAGGTGTTCTTGAGGGGTGGACGTAGGCCGCGGGGTGCGATTGCCGAACCACTTGAAAAATCGGTTTGCAAGTCTCTCTTCCCTTCTCTATTTACATAATTGCTTGTGATTCTTGTTTAATTTGTAATTAAGTTTTTTAAAAGGTTAATTTCCGCTAAAACCTTATTCACCCCCCCTCTAAGGTTTCCATTCTTGGGCCAACAAACAGTTTTAGGCCTAAGCTAAGTCGAAAAATATAAAAGCACAATTCCAAAAAATGAAAACTGAATTTAATGTCCACATGTTTATATTTTATAATGCATCGGCTCCATAATTGGAAACTGAAATGATAATAATCTTTATATTCATAGGTAGTGTGACACCCCAATCATATGTAGGGAGGGAGAGAAAAAGTGAAATCATGGAATGAGGGAGAAAGAGTGTGTGCGTGTCAGAGGAAAACTAATCGAGATCAATTCCTATCTATGTAATTGATTTGACCATGCTTAATTGAATATAGGATAGCATAATTAACTTTCTTCCATTCTTGCATGAGTGAATAAGTTGGGAATTTGGATTTAATAGGATATTAATTCCTAAACTATGGACTGAAGTCACCACAATTAGGGGTGTAAAAAAAAACCCGGCCTGACGGGCAGCTCGAAGCCCAACCCAAAAATGAATTATTGTCAATGTTACTTTAATAAACTATTGGCAATAATGATACACACACTTTTGTACACACTTTTCTATGCCATACAATCCTGGCAATTAATATTGATTATAGTTGCTCCCCCGTGGGACTCATGTGAAATCTACATGGGGTCTACTGGAATCAATGATCATGATTGTGTAGTGTAGAAAAGTGTGTACAAAAGTGTTTGTGTATCATTACTTAACTATTGAATGAGTGGTTTGGCCTAACTATTCTTTGAACATTTGAAATTTTTATGATTTAATGTCATTTATTGTCAAATATTGAAAGAGTTTTTTCACTTTCCATGTATAAATACAAAATTTCCATACTAAATTACATATTTAGTTTGTTGACTCAAATTATAGCCTTTTTGGATAAAGAAATTTTAAGGAGACATAATTTCGATAATTGATTGTGTTGATAAGAATTTCAACATAAATTTAGACAATTACCCTAATTTAGACACATGAAATTATGGAAAGCAAATCCCCCAAATCCCAATTGATATGGATTTGAGGAACAACAATGCTATAGGCACCGAAAAAGTGCACCGAAATGGTGCACTGAATGATCGGTGCCCTCCATTTTGATTAGCGTGGGGCGTACAAGGTGTGGGTCCCACCAAAATAGAGGGCACCGATCATTCGGTGCACCATTTCGGTGCACTTTTTCGGTGCCCCAAGACTTACTCTTTGAGGAATCTATAATGGGACGGAAGGGTTATATCCTACGCAATTGTAGGAAAGCAAATGAAGGTATTGACTAAAATAAAAAAAAAAGCATTGACAAAAATATTAATAACTCTGTATTATCCATAATTGAAAAGAAGGAAAAAAAAAATTAAAGTAATAAACGGGATTAAATTGAAACACCCATTCTAAAAAAGAAAAGGAAAAGAGAAGATTGAGAATATAACGTTGCACTAAAGATGCAAACACCCCAAAACATGTTAAATTTCAGACACATTAAATTACATATTTAGTGTGTTAGACTCAAATCATAGCCTTTATGGATAAAGAAATTTTATCATTTATATGAAAACAATGAACACAAAATTAAACACTAAATTTAGAAACAAATTGAAATACTAAACACTAAATCAAATAGTTTACTCAATGCTTGAGCAAAAGTAAGGTTGAAATAAGCATAATGGCATAACTCTCGGTAGATCTATAGAACCAAACATAAGACAAAAAAAACTAATAATGCAACCACGTGTAAGCATTTAAGTACTATTAAGCTAAGCTTATAACCAATCACACAATTGGGGGACAAAAATCAATAACTCAATTTGTAAAGACAATAAAGTACTGAGTGAGAAACACATTGAAACACATGTAAGATGGATTAATATGTTTTTCTACTTGAAAAACATAGGAAAACAAACTTTTACATTTAATTGTGCGAGCAAAAATATAAAATGAGTGAATTATATTTATTTATTAATGAACATCATCATCAACTTACTGTGTGGGTTTTTGTCTTCCTATACTCACTTTTGTGACAAAGGGAAAAGGTTTCAAGATTCAAACTTCAACCACCACCTTGGTTCTCAAATCTTCCACAAACAACATAAGGGACAAACTCAGAAGACAAAACAGCATGTATCATAAAAGTGTGTTCTAAAACTTAAGAGAAATTGTAAAATTGAAAAAAAAAATAGATCCTACAAAGTTCTCTAAAAGAACGTATTTACCCATATCTAAAAAACCAGAAGAGGGAAGGAAAAAAACTTATTTGCAGAGGATCTAAGATCCAGGGAAAAGGGGAACCATTTTCTTGAGAGAGAGAGAGAGAAATCAACTTACTATGGTCATTATGAATCAAAGAATACAGCAAAAACCTAGAAATTCATATCACAAAATAGAGAAACACCGTATGTATCTTTCTTGCCACATGCAAACCAAATTAAGAAATAAAGAAACACATTTTTTTTATCAAAAGGGAAACAAATAAGAGCATGTATTATGATTCCTTCTTTTGAAGTTTGTCAAGCATCAACTCCAGAGAATGTGAGGGTTCTGATGGTGTCCACAAATCAAACGAACGTGGAATAGAGGTCGCCTCTTTGGTATTTGTTTTGTGTTCTCTAACTTGCCATATCAACGAAATCAAAGAATAAAAAAGGTTGACATAAATCAAACTCCCAAAAAACCCTAATCCCTAGCTAGAGAGAGAGAAATGTGAGAGTAAGAAAGGGGTGGGTAGTGGTGGCCGAAGCTAGAGGCGGTGAATCCTCCAGCTAGAGAGAGAGATGAGGCAGGGGTGGGATTGGGAAGGGGGGGAGAGAGAGAGAGAGAGAGAGAGAGAGAGGAGATTAGGCGCAAAAAGAGAGAAAGAGGGGGAGAGACTGGGGAAGAGGGAGAATAAACCATCTTAAATGACCCCAAAATCTAGTCATCATCCTAGTCATCAACATTCATATCTTAGTAGAATACCCAATAGTCATATTTTTTATGGGCCCACACTGAGCTCCAATATTATATAAATGGCATTGACCCATAAATAGTAGAATACTATTGGGTACATGCATAATTTAAATAATTATATGTAAGTGTATTTGGGAGAGTTTGATGTGACCATATTTGATTCATATTGGATACAATATATATATATATATGTGTGTGTGTGTGTGTGTGTGTGTGTGTCGGTACAAGTATGTGATATGTGCATTATGTACATGATGCATATTATGTATTTATTAGGGTGGGACCCACTCCACTCAAAAAAACAAAAAAAAAAAAACAAATAAACAAATCAAACCCCCCAACCCCCCTTATTAGAGCAACTCCAACCATGTTATGCATCTTTTTATGCAAAATGCATAGAAATCACCAAAAAATTATTTTTGCAGCATGAATTTTGTATAACCACTCCAATCATGGTATGCATTTTGGTTATCTATCAATATTTTATAATTTTTCATCACTATTTGGAGCCTTGGTAGCCGTTTGATTTTTTTGTTTTTTATAAAAAGGTGATGACCATTGGATTTGCATAGGGCTTTTGCATCATTATGCAAATTTAATAGTTTTGATGTCACTTGTAAATATGCATAAGCATTTTGCATAATGGTTGGAGTACCATTTATTCACCACATTATGCATATCTTACCAAAATATGCATATGCATAATGTGGTTGCAGATGCTCTTATCCTGCGAGTCTCTCTCTCTCCTCATTTCTTTTTTTTTTTTTTTTCTTTCTTCATCTCTCTCCTTTTCTGTCAGGAGATGCAGAGAGCTTCGGCTCACTTTCCATGGGGTTTTCTTCTCTTTTGCTTCATTTTGGAGGCCTTAATGGCCAAATCTCTAAAAATGTCCAATAATAAAGTTGTAGAGCTTGACAAGATCTACATAAAGGTACTTTCAAAATTTCGATTAAGGACCGTTAACTTTCTGTGGTGTTTGCTCAAACCCATTTTGGCTAGGGAAGCTTATGGATCTCAGTGAGGGTTCTCTAATGGCATGCTTGGAATTTAATTTGGAGGTATTTTGGATAGTGAGATTTTCTCAAATCCACTAAGGTGGGGTTTACTTCCTTTCCAGTACCCTTAACCTTGATTATTGCCTAAATTTGTGATTTATAGAAATATTCTCAAACCAAGAAAATAATATACTTGTTAGATTTAGTTAATATTTGTGATTAACTAGATGAAATTTATGTATTTGTGTTAAGACAATAATTATGAACACCATGAGTGGTCATTTGGTAATATCATCAACTTGTGACTTTAGATGGTAAATTTATTTAGCCTTATAATTGATGCTAAATTAGGTGATAACTTGCTGATTTGCGTGTATGAGTTTTATGTAGCATTTTCCTACATAGGGTTGTTTTCTAGAGTAATTTAAATGTTAATTTAGATTACTTGATTTGGTACTTAAATGGTGATTTGAGCTACTTGGGTATAAATTTAGTATCCATAAATATATAGATGCTTATATATATATATATATATAGTTGAATAGCCTTGAGCCATAATTTTGTGGATATAATAACTATAACTATATAAAGCTGGGCTAGAGCCCTTAGTTGATGTATAAGGATTATATGTAAATCACTAACTTAGTGATAAAATTAGTGTAATGATGTTATTAAATGTGAATCGATACAAGGTGTAGTCTAGGGACTCAATGCTGGCTAATATGGATTGCCCTTTCATGTTAAGGGTATGTGTGATTATCGGCTTTGGTTCGAGTTCTTGAATTAGCAAGTACATTTATTTATTTTATTACTATGTGTTATAATGCTACACTTTGGTTAGTAGTTTTATATAGTAATTTTTGGTGCTATTAAAGGTGTGTTGGCATGTCTAGGAGCGGTATCCTAGATTGGCAGTTGTGGGCATTTGTAGAATATATGTATATAGAAATCTATATATATGTATTAGCTCACCCACACACAGTCTTTGCAGGTTCCGTTACCAGATTATGAAGCCTAAAGAATTTGATCATAAGGTGGTGTACTTCGAAAGCTAGAATTTACGTTTGTTCTTTCTTTCAAACAATTGTGATTAATTGTATTTCTTTCTTTTGATAGATTGAAACGATAAAATACTTTATTTGACTAATTAGTCTTCGGGCATTTGTTTAGCCCTTTCATAAATTACGTGTAACAGACTTGGAGTCCTTTTGAAAAAAAAAATTGTTACATTGAGGCCTCGAGGGGCCATTTTTTTTTTGTAAAGGGACATTTTTAAGGATAATGGGCATATGTTGGTTTTGATTTGAAAATTTTGATAACCATCATTGTTTATTTTTAAAACTCTTTGAAACGACGCTCAAGCGAGTACTATACAGTGTGGCAGCTTGGTTTTATTTCTAAATCTCCTTGGTTTGTTGACCATTTTTGTCTTATTAAGAATCCACGTAGGACTCCTTGTTGCTTCCACTTTGTTTGATTGGTCCACGTGAGACCTTTACTTTGTATTTGACTCTTTGACTTTGCCCTTGTGCCTTTAGTCTTTGGGGCGTTACATGATATGTACTATCCTTAGTTAAATGAAGCAATCACTAAATGATTCACAAAGTATGAGAAACATAAAGACTTCATATAATACATTGATTCAAACTTTTGCAAGAAAAAAAAAAAGAAAGAGAAAAAGAAAAAAGAAAAGATGAAGCATTGCCAGTGCACATTCAAAGCAGAAACCCTGGCATTTATGTTGCCAGTGCACTCTATGCTTGGGCAACTCTACCATTTGCAATCTCTGCAATGACATGTGGAAAAAGAAAATAAATTAAAATTTGCCGATTTTTCCATATTTAACTTCGCACCCAATCCTAAGCCCTCTTTTTGTTTTGCCATATTTAAAGTTGCACCCAATCCTAAATTTCAATACAAAGCACTTGGATTTCTATGAATCCAAAAAATAATTAGTTAATCAAAAATCAGATACACATAATGTGTAAGTCATTATCAAATAGCATAGACCAAATTTTAACTCCCAATTAGTTGCTTATTCAAACCACTAAAACACTAAGCTTGACAATTATGAGAAATTAATAAATTACCTTGAATTGTTAAATTGTTGGTTCTTGCACTTGTACAATTAGACAACGTGTAAATTGCTCAATAGTGCCCCTGTGAAGAAAAAAAAAAAAAACCAGCTTCTTAACTAGTTGTAGGGTGGTACAACATGAACGTGAAAGCATTTGGGAACCAAATTTGGAATTCAAATTTGGGAAACATAGCATTACTCAAAAAATATCTATATTGAATTCTCCAGTAATCAAAGATTTTTAACTTTGAGAAAATCAATAGGATGTAATCCTTTAAACCATTTATGATAATGAAATTACCAATAATATAAAGATGTAATTAGAGAGAAGGAAGAAAAAAATTAAGAGCCGTGTACACAATTGAAAAACCAATCAATCAGGTGTTTAAACAAAGTTGATCAACAACAAAGAGACCTGGATATACCCCTTTACCATAATGACATTAACAGATGTCATATGGTTTAACGATCCTAACAAAGACAGGAAAATAAACATCACTGCAATGCTCAAGTCAAGTCAAGTCAAGAAGGTGCTGATTCAGCCCTATCACTGTAAAACCCAATTTTCCAGTGCGGATTTTTTGTGAATACGAAGGCAACAAAGGCGAAAATAATAGATCTCAAGTATTATCTACTACACACAAACACATCACTATGATGCATAAAACAAAATCAATATATGATTTGACAAAAAGAACAAAGCTTAGGCTCTATTTTGACAAACTCAGACACACAATCATCTACGAACCCTGATTCCATATATGATTTAGAAAAATTAAAAGGCACACACACAAACTGATGGTTAGCACAAAGAATTTACGGAAAAAATTTCTAATATGAAATTTGAATAATTTTCACCTAGCATCACTGTCCTCCCTCTATTCCTTATGTTACAATAATATTCTTCTTCTTTTTTTTGGATAGGATGGAGAGGAAAACACAATTAAAATAGTTTTCTTCCTTGTTTTCCAGTTCATTTTTCTTTTCCTCAATCAACTTTATTCCTTTCACTTATATAGCTTTGTAATCATGCAAATCCAATTTCAACACTACTTTTTCTGCAATAAAATTTTCAAACTTTGAGACTATGAAAGTCAATCTTAAATAAAGTTTTCCATAACATACTTGTCACACCGGTCCCGAAAATTTCATTGTTTTAGCATTAAGGTATCAGACTTGGGAGGCTATCTTAGAACACAAACATAATGTTTCATTTTCCAAATGTGTAGTCATATATGTTTAAAAAGAGTGGACTCATTGAGAATTTCTAGGCAACAACTACCATTTTGAATGGACCCATTCAAAAGAATCAAAGATGTTAAAAAATCATTAAAAAAAAGTCATAAAGCATGTTGAGGTCCCATTGTCTTTTCGTGAGGAGACCAAATCGAATAATCTAAAAGTGAAAAAAGAAATTCAACTCTGTTGATGCAAAGTTACAAACTCAAGATAGGAGAAGGAGGGTAGGAGTAATTTTGATGCAACATGCCTAACCTAGAGAATGGGCTTTCACTGATTTTTAAACTTTTTCCAACCTCCATTCGATTAAAAAATGTAAATTAACATTCCTCCTAGCCCATTCATATCAAGCTACCATATATCCCCATAAAATAACCCTCAATAAAACTACACACATGCAAACACGCACAAATAGAAACGCCCAATATTAGATCTACAAAGGGGCTGTATGTCACGCCCCAGAGAAGCAAAAAATAGAGAAAACAAGTTCCTATTCATAAAACATATCTTATTAACATAATCAGAGGCTACAGCGGAAATATAAAAGGTTTGGAAGCAACATATGCCCAAGTACCAATTATAAAAGTTTACTAAATCTATTACAACAGCTGACTTAGAGTCTGAATCCTATAACAACAATAACAGCAGTACAACAAATATACAAACTAATTAATACAAATCAGCACGCCTTCGTCTTCAAGCCTTCAGCTCCAAATCCGGCGGAGCATCAGTCTCTGTCCTCAAGACCTGCCAAGCTCTAGACATTGGAATGTCCAGGGCACAAACGCCATCAGCTTTGAATACAAAGCTGAGTAAGTACATAAAACAACACTCCTCACCGTTATTGTTCAACATCTTAAAATGCGGTTAATATCTTAACAATAACGTCTCTCACGGACATAGCAGATGTCTCATTAAACTATACATGAATTCAATGATAGTAGGAATCATATTAAATGAAAACAATAATAACGATCATGGTATAAATATCTCATCACGTATTCACCAAATCCATGCATGTAACCCATGCAACCACCAATGCATCTACCTTTACGTCGGGACGCTGAATCCAAGACTGAACATCATTTTACTAACCATTCTCATATTCGTATCCATTTCTATATCCATGTTCTTATTCTTATCTGTATCCATACGTCGATACAATAATACCAATCTGATATCCACACGTTGATACCATAATACCCATTTGATATCCATACGTCGATACAATAATACCAATCTGATATCCACTCATTGATACAATAATACCTGATGTTGTCAATATAAAGATATAAAAGTATTCTTTACTTTTCAAAAGATTTGCAGTGTGGAAGTAAAGGTCGAACCCACAGAGATTGATTAACTACCGTGTTTTAATCTTAAAACCTAAATCTAATTAATTATAAAAACGGATTTTGATTTGAATTTAATTAAACTAATAACAATAAAACTAAATCTAAACTATGAACGCAATTAAAAGTGTTTTTAAATAATGTTTAAGGGAACCTAGGATTGCAAATCCACCACTAGCTTCATAATAGGAATATTTATGAATTACTTTAGCTTATTACGTTGGATGATAATGGGGAATTGTAGCTACAAGCCCAATTCCTCCGACAAGAAGATATTCATGGTTCAAGCACCAACATAATCCATCTTCGGTTAGCACGAATTATCCCACACTAAACTAGGGTTGTGATCTAATCCGTCTAACCTAGGCATGGACTATTCGGATACTTGATAGCACAAATCAATAAAGCACCATCACATGTAAACAATCTAAACAAGCACAGCAAGCATAGATCGTTGAGCACATCATAGTCAAAATAGATCTAAGACAAGAATAAATTTTGAAAGTAATGATTTAATCACTAGAAGTACGATTTATTTATAAAAATCCTCTAAACATGTGACTGTCATCCACACATAATAAACCTAAAATAAAAACATAAATAAAATCCTATTACTTGGCTAGGGTTTCATTGAAACCCTAGATCTAGATTTAGTTGTCCATAGAATTGATGAACATCAAGAGGTTGATGGAGGAGGCCATGGGAATCCTTGGTCTTCTTCTTCTTCTCCTTGCTTTCCTCTCTTCAATGGCTGAAAGTAATGTATAATATGGCTGTATATTGATGTGTATAATAGTGTGTAATGATTTGTATATCTAAAGTTGATTTAGAATAGGATTTGTATAGAGTTTGGAAGGATTTAGGAAGCTTTCCTAAGTCAAATCGCGCTAAAACTGCTGTTTTTACGTTTCTGGACGTATTTAACCAATTCGGATCGCACAGGGCTCTTCAGGGCTTCAAAATACACAACTTTGACTTTTTCAAAGGGTCGCTCGCGCGGGTCGCTCCAGCGACCTGGGCATTTTCCAGAATTTTCTCAGATTTTTCGCTGCTCTGCACCACTTTCGTAGAATTGCGATAACTTTTGACTCGGACCTCGGATTGACTCACCGTTTGTGGCCACGCGTCCGTAACTCGAAGATCTACATTTTATATCTCTGGAGAAAATTTTCAAATCTGAAGTATTACTTGTCAAAAATGCAATTTTCCGAGACTGTTACAACATTCTTCCTTCACCGGAACCATCTTTTAAGCCCAGAATGACTTCCAAAGCCACTAATCATTGGATTTTTGTGCATTTTCATGTTAAAGCTCCAAAATCTACAAAATATAGAATACCTATTAAAAATCACTTAATAATTACATGAAATGGACTAACAAAGCGTATTTTTAGGACTATAAACGGCAACTATTCGTCGCCGATCACACCCCCAAACCTACTCTTTGCTAGTCCTCGAGCAAAAAGAACAACAAAAAAATAAAAAATAAAAAATAAAATTACTACTATAAATACTACTCCATTTTCGTATGGATCACGATTGCATTTAGCATATGCAACAAGCCTTTTAAACCCCTAGGTGTCCCTAGTCGGACGAGTGAAGTCTCGTGAGGGTTCTCGTCAACAAGTCACCCACAACCATCTTTATTAAGTTGTAAACTTAAAAGGTTTTATTAAAAACGAAAAACAAAATATTCAATACTCCTTATTATAACTCAATGATTCGAAATAGAATAACGAACAAGAAGAAACGGAATCAAACGTCACTTACATCATGAGAAACAATCAAGTGCATGCAATGTACAAATCAATAGAGTTTCTCATAAAATTGCACGTGTGTGATGTGGTAGTCAAATGAACACGCGCATGTCATCAACATGGAATATAACTCGGATAACCATTTAACTATGTCTCGACTACGAATCTCACAATGTTAATTACACTCTCAAATGAAACACTCAGAAACAGGTGTAATTTTTCTAATATATGTGAGTAAAGGAAATATGTTTTCAAAACAATAAACGCTCACACATGACTCGAAAAAGACGCATGACACAAAAGAACTGTAGTCTCATGGATAAGATGCCAATCAATCAAGAAAAATTAATCATTACCATGTTTTAATCCCTCTCCCATCGTTTTCATATCCAAACCATGTTTCTTAGGATCAAATAGGACTTTTCAAAGGTTATAATGTGGCTCAGGCAATGAAAAAGGATAGAAAGGATTCATTAGGTAGTTTTCAGGATGGCATTGTAAGGTATGTTCGATTTCTTTCATTCTTCTTCTACAAACTTTCATCTTTTCTTTCTCTTCATTCCTTTTCATTCATTTTTCTTATTTTTTTTCATTTTTCTTTCATTTTTTTTTCAACCTTCCTCTTCTGTATTATGTTTCTTTTCCTTTTTCTTTTCTTGCTTCTCAAATGATTATTCATCGAATACCAAGTAACTACCCCAATAGCATCTTATTTTCTTCTTCTCAATCAACACATCACCTTAACACTACTAAAAGGTGACAAATCTCTCAGTGGTGAACTCCGAGTTTGTCAAGTCGGAGCAAAAACAAGGATAATGGTAATTAAAGAAAGAAATGGCATTTTAATGACTCAAAGGGCGAACTAAGGAAAATTTTTTTCTTTTATCGGTCGGTAATAAACAAAGAAGACCTATAATCATGTCCTATGGTTATATGGTTCTTCAACATGTACGACAGAAGATTATTTAGCATGGTAGTAACTATTTTAACTTGACTATCAATCAAAACAAGAATAATGAGACTAAACAACGAGTTAATGCGCTATTTCAATGAAATTCGATAATATGTACTTATAACCCTCGAAAAAGAAAAGATAGGCTCAAAACCTCACCGGGTTTAGTCTCCACCATGTGTTATCTAGAAATCCGAATCATATTATAGTTCACATCAAACATGTATTCAAGCGACTACGTGCAGTGCATAGGTTTATGTGCAAATCTATGATATAAAACTACGATTCAAACAATACATAACTTAAAACGTTACATCATAACTTCAGCAAATGTTTAATCACATCTTCCCTTGTTTACCATTCTATAACAATTCAAAGTTCTCTATCAAAAAGTATCAAATTGATATTGCAAAAACGTCGGTAACATCGTTTATTTAAACACACTTATTGAAAAATTTTAAAATTTTGCATAAACTAATGTGCATGTGTGAGTGCATACCCCCAAACCTAAACCTTTCATTGTCCCCAATGAAACAATAAAACGAAAGAAAGGAGAGTACGTAAAGAAGGAACGATATTACCTCGATCTTGACAAGCATAGAACAGGTGAACACAAAGGCATACGGCAATAAAGTTCAATGTTACCTGTTAATGCTGAACAATAGAAAATGAAAGAACAGAATAATAACAATAACAGCTAATATATATATATAAATATTTAGATTTTTTTATTTTAGATTTTTTTAATTTTATTTTTATTATTATTCTTTTTTTTTTCATTTTTTTTTAATAAATAGAATAATAGAATCTAAACTATAATCAAGAGACTCAACAAAAATAAAAGAAACAAACAGAACTTATAAAAACAAAGACAGACGAACCTAAACAGGGTTAAAAGAACAAACAGAAAGTATAAAAAAAAACACTGACCAGGTAAGGAGAGAGAAGGGAAGAGAACAAAAGAGAAAAATCAGAAAATCCTACCTCGCGCGAGCGGGTCGCGCGTGCGACTTTGTTCTTTTTCTCTTTTTCTTTATTTAAATGTAAATCAATGCAAAATAATTTTACTCCGACCCCCAAACCTGTTCAGAATTACCAAAACTGACTCAAAAAGACCCAAAAACAAGAGAAACGGACGAAATAGAGTTTGAGTTGCCTCCCAAGAAGCGCTATCTTTTATGTCTTTAGCTAGACCATTCTAACTCAAGACTCAAGGAGGCCGTAACTCGGACTGTGAACCTCTTAAGATCTCAGGGAGACTCCGGTGGAAAGCAGAAAGAACATCACTATGAGTCAATTCATTTAACGGGTCATCCTTATTATGCTCACATCGGTTTCTCACCTTCCGAGTAAGTTCATCGTGAGAGTCCAGGTTATTTGCATTCATCCTCTCATTACCTACTATATTATTCCCCTCACTCATATTTAGTGTATTAGTAGATTCAATTTGTCGTATAACCTCACTACCCTCCATACATAGATAATCATCGTCTTTGGGAGGTTGATCGACAGCGTTAAACACGTTTAATTTTAAGTTCAAATTCCCGAATGACACTTTCATCACCCCCGTTCGACAATTGACACGCGCATTAGCGGTGGCTAAGAATGGACGACCAAGAATAACAGGGGTGTGCTTTCTAGCATCTAGGACAGGTTCAGTGTCAAGGACCATAAAATCAACGGGATAAAAGCATTGATCAACTTTAACTAGGACGTCCTCAACGATTCCTCTAGGTACTTTCACAAAACGATCCGCTAACTGAATAGTAGCGACCGTAGGCTTAAGTTCACCCAGTCCTAGTTGTTTATAAACGTGATAAGGTAAAAGATTAACACTCGCACCTAAGTCAAGGAGAGCCCTATGGATGACAGTGTCACCTATGACACATGAAATAGTTGGCGTACCAGGATCCTTATACTTTGGAGGTGAGTGTTGAAAAATTGAGCTTACTTTTTCCGTGAGGAAGACCTTTTTAGGAGTATGACTACACAATCTACGCTTTTGAGTGCAAAGGTCTTTAAGACATTTAGCGTAAGCGGGAATTTGTTTTATAGCGTCGAGGAAAGGAATATTAATTTTAACTTGTTTAAATACCTCGAGTATATCTTCAGTTTTTGACCCTTTCTTAGACAAATGTGACGGTCCCTCAACATTTGGTGGAAAAGGTAGTTTTGGAATAATATTAGTTGAGACCGGTTCTTTTTCTTTTCTACTTTGATTCACGTCCTCACCCCTCTCTTTATTCGAGTTAACGTTTACATCCCTCATAACCTCCCTCGGAATCTCAACAACTTCTTCCTCTCGAATAGTCGTCCTAGTTGACACAGCGTTCACTTGCTCATTCGTACCACCCACCTCGTACTGTCCCTTAGGGTTCAGAATAGGTTGACTTGGCAACTTACTCTCGGTTAAACGATTTAGCGTGTTAACTATTTGTCCCACTTGGGACTCCAATTTTGCAATGGACTGAGTGTGGGAATGTACTAACTGGATCACCGGACCAAAACTTTCAAGTGAGGCCAACACCTTCTCCTCAAATGCATTATTACGTGGAGGTGGAGGAGGAGGTTGTTGGTATTGACATTGTTGAGGTCTATAAGCGTTAGGGAAATTATTCATCTCATTATTATTATTATTATTTTTCCACGAAAAATTAGGATGGTTTCTCCATGGCGTGTCCGGATTATTAGTAGTCGAATTATAATTATTTCGTGGGTATTGTTGAATAGAATTAATGTGTTGCTCCACGAATTCTGGAAATTGACTCGCCGATGGACATGCTAGGATAGAATGTGACGGATCAGAACATAATGCATAAATTTCATGAGCGGGTGGGGCTGTCGTTTGGTTCATTGTTAAAAGTCGGTCAAGTTTTTTAGATAGTTCTTTTATTTCAATTGAATGACTTGACTCGAACTTTACCTCTCTCTTAGGTTATGAATGATATCCCTCGGAACGTACTGACACAGCCTGATGCATCGAATTCTCGCTTAATGTTTCAAAGATTTTCCATGCCTCGTCGGCGCTTTTGTGTAGGAAGGTACCCGCACAAACAGCGTCGACAGTATTACGGACTGAGGGAATAAGTCCCTCATAAAAGACTTGTACCAACTGCCACTTAGGAACCTGATGATGTGGGCAAGAGCGTAATAGTTCTTTAAATTTCTCCCAAGTGTCATAAAGTGTTTCCCCATCTTGCATCACAAAATTAGTTATAGATTTTCTTATTCGATTTGTACGCATAATAGGAAAAAACTTTTGTAAAAATGCGGTGTGTAAGGCTTCCCAAGTTTTAATTGTGTTTGGCTCAAGAGATTGGAGCCAATACTTTGCTTTATCTTTTAAAGAGAATGGAAAGAGCCGCAATTTCAATTCATCATCATTGAAATTTTGGATTTTTAAAGTAGAACATATATCTTGGAAATCTCCTAAGTGCTGATAAGGGTCTTCATTTATACGGCCATGGAATGATGGAAGTAGCGAGATGGTAGACGACTTTATCTCAAAGTGAGATGCCGTCGCCTCCGGTAAGTCGATACATGTTTGTGGCGTGTAAGTCGTAGGAATGAAGTAATCTTTAAGCGGAGGAGGTGGAGGTATATTAGGATTATTTCCGTTATTTCCATTATTCTGATTATTTCCAATGTCGGCCATTGGAATAGGTTCTACGTTAATAAAGCGTGGTTTCTTTAGGTTTTTAAGAGTACTACGTATTTCGGACTCAAACAACGACGATGGTTTCGGAGTTAATTCGTCGTCTATGTTTAACCTAGTTCTAGAAGTTATGTTTGAATACTTGTTAATTCTTAATGTACGTTCAAGTTCAAGATCGATAGAATGCAATTCAGGTTTACTTGAACGCGTACCAAACATAAACTTAAAAGAAAAATAACTAAAATAAAAACTGACTCAAATAAATGCAAATAATCACGCAAATCAGACAACAGGCACACAACTACTATGATGCATGAATATTATCCTGCAATGCAATGACCGCGTCAAGCCCAGCGCCCCGGGTTTCCTAGCTAATGCACTTGAACAATCACTCCTAAACTAATGCAAATAGTGCATCACAGCGCCCTGACTTACAGTGGTTTGAAGTGAATTTCAAAGGAAGCAAATGACTTGATTTTTTTTTTTTTTTTATTTGCGTAAGCTCCTTTGATGTAATTAGCTACTCCACTCGGAAACGTTGGAATTTGATGACTCGATAACCTATAAAATAAAAAGAAAAGTTAGTAACTAAAAATCAAAAACGGAAAATAAGAAAATTAGTACCTATTCTAATATTTACGAATTAACTAAACTAAGATTCTAAAACTAAAGGTAGTAATTTGCAATCCCCAACAACGGCGCCAAAAATTGATGTTGTCAATATCAAGATATAAAAGTATTCTTTACTTTTCAAAAGATTTGCAGTGTGGAAGTAAAGGTCGAACCCACAGAGATTGATTAACTACCGTGTTTTAATCTTAAAACCTAAATCTAATTAATTATAAAAACGGATTTTGATTTGAATTTAATTAAACTAATAACAATAAAACTAAATCTAAACTATGAACGCAATTAAAAGTGTTTTTAAATAATGTTTAAGGGAACCTAGGATTGCAAATCCACCACTAGCTTCATAATAGGAATATATATGAATTACTTTAGCTTATTACGTTGGATGATAATGGGGAATTGTAGCTACAAGCCCAATTCCTCCGACAAGAAGATATTCATGGTTCAAGCACCAACATAATCCATCTTCGGTTAGCACGAATTATCCCACACTAAACTAGGGTTGTGATCTAATCCGTCTAATCTAGGCATGGACTATTCGGATACTTGATAGCACAAATCAATAAAGCACCATCACATGTAAACAATCTAAACAAGCACAGCAAGCATAGATCGTTGAGCACATCATAGTCAAAATAGATCTAAGACAAGAATAAATTTTGAAAGTAATGATTTAATCACTAGAAGTACGATTTATTTATAAAAATCCTCTAAACATGTGACTGTCATCCATACATAATAAACCTAAAATAAAAACATAAATAAAATCCTATTACTTGGCTAGGGTTTCATTGGAACCCTAGATCTAGATTTAGTTGTCCATAGAATTGATGAACAGCAAGAGGTTGATGGAGGAGGCCATGGGAATCCTTGGTCTTCTTCTTCTTCTCCTTGCTTTCCTCTCTTCAATGGCTGAAAGTAATGTATAATATGGCTGTATATTGATGTGTATAATAGTGTGTAATGATTTGTATATCTAAAGTTGATTTAGAATAGGATTTGTATAGAGTTTGGAAGGATTTAGGAAGCTTTCCTAAGTCAAATCGCGCTAAAACTGCTGTTTTTACGTTTCCGGACGTATTTAACCAATTCGGATCGCACAGGGCTCTTCAGGGCTTCAAAATACACAACTTTGACTTTTTCAAAGGGTCGCTCGCGCGGGTCGCACGAGCGGGTCGCGCGCGCGGGTCGCTCCAGCGACCTGGGCATTTTCCAGAATTTTCTCAGATTTTTCGCTGCTCTGCATCACTTTCGTAGAATTGCGATAACTTTTGACTCGGACCTCGGATTGACTCACCGTTTGCGGCCACGCGTCCGTAACTCGAAGATCTACATTTTATATCTCTGGAGAAAATTTTCAAATCTGAAGTATTACTTGTCAAAAATGCAATTTTCCGAGGCTGTTACAACATTCTTCCTTCACCGGAACCATCTTTTAAGCCCAGAATGACTTCCAAAGCCACTAATCATTGGATTTTTGTGCATTTTCATGTTAAAGCTCCAAAATCTACAAAATATAGAATACCTATTAAAAATCACTTAATAATTACATGAAATGGACTAACAAAGCGTATTTTTAGGACTATAAACGGCAACTATTCGTCGCCGATCAATACCCATCTGATATCCATACGTTGATACAATAATACAAATCGAAATCACCCGACTAGGCAGTAGGTTCTACGATCCCTCGATAGGGTTACCGGTCATCTACACGGTACCACCTATCTGTAAACAAGGGAAGCGGCATATCGGACGTCTTCAACGATGTGTATATCCTCACTGGTCGTCTACACAGCTGAGAATACATTAGAGCACTAGCCGGACGTCTTCAACGGTACACTGGACGTCTTCAATAGTGCATACACATCACTGGACGTCTTCAATAGCGAGAGGCGCACTAGGAACTCTAACAATCCCACATCCACCCGACTCGTCAGCCGTTTATCCCATAGATCTAAAGTACACATATCTCATATCACAGTTCCCGATTCTCATCATATTCCCTTATCTCTTCACATCACTATCCCATGTATGCTGACCACATGTTGTGCAATGCTATGCTCCAGATAGTAGGATTATCACATGCTCTGTATTCATCATATCTACTCATTAACTGATTATTAACATGTAGTCATGTTCCGTTCTACTATTCAGTTCAGCAATAAAAACATACGGCAGTTACTACCAATAAACAGTTTATCTCATAATATTATTGTATACATTCTATAAGTCTAATATAACGTCATATTGATAAATCATATATCACGATATCACGTATAGTACAACTATATTAGCATTCGTACAACCATTACAACTCAGGTATATCACAACTAGCTCATAGTATATAACAACATATAAATCCATTATGTCTTTACCCAATCGATTGGACAACAAGGCAATCGATTGGAAATAATGCCAATCGATTGGCCAAAATGGCAATCGATTGGGATAGCAATCGATTGGAAACTATGTCAATCGATTGGGAAACTATCCAATCGATTGAATCTAATGGCAATCGATTGGACTCTGTCTTCTTCCTCAAAACAGTTTTGTTTTACTGTAAAAAAATGTTGGGGATTCCTCTTCTCTTCCATGCACATTATTTAACACACATAAGCATCCCAAACAATCTCTTGAGTGAGTTAACGGCGTCCCGAGCTCTGCGGCGGCTATGGTGGTCTCCTCTCCTTCTTTCTTCTCTATCTCTCTCTATCTGACTATTCTCTCTCTCTCTCTCTCTCTCCCTCTTTTTCTTCTTCTTCTTTCTAAGCCGAGAGTGTGGTGTGTGTATATATATACTGATATATATATAAGTATTTGTATATATATATAAGCGTATATCTTTCTCTCTCTAAAACCCACCTAAACCAAATATATACAAGTATAATGGGAAAGGGTATATATAGGGAGAGGGAAACAATCACCACCACACAAACCAAACGAGGTGGCCAAGTTCTGCCATTGCCAATGGATTGGGATCAGGTGCCAATCGATTGGTATGGGCCACGTCATGGATTTAGGTCGGCAGTAAGGCAATCGATTGGTATAAATCCAATCGATTGGTATGGCAATCGATTGGGATAAGGGCAATCGATTGGGCTCTCAAACTCACCAAAGACTAAGAAAGAAATAAGGGTTCTATATACATTAAAAAATACAGGGTATTACATTATCCACCACCTATCAAAAGATTTCGTCCTCGAAATCTGAAGCAGTAGTCCCTAAAACAAAAAGAATTTCCATCTCGGAAGACATACTCTACATTGCTCAAGTTCTCATTTCACATAAACGATAACATCAGCGGTCAACTAGTTAAGTTCTAACACGCGATACGAAGATATCATCGATCCATGAATACTAGGATGATGGCTACCAATCCTCAGGATTTAACTATTTGAAAGTCGTATGTCGCATTTCAGGAAAAAGGTTCTAGGTAGCACAATCTAATCATCCTATAATTCTGAAACAGCTGGTTCCCAAACACAGAAGGTTCCTTCTTCAAGTCAAACTCTACGGTGTAAGGGTTCTTCTGATCAAATGTTCTAATCTCATCTGAGTCATAGCGAAGCATTGCCATCTACTCCAGTCTCTGAAGATGCTTCATACTGTGCTAACGATGTCTTTATTGTGTCATTAGTTGGCTGTCTCCCATCTCTGAACTCCTTGTTATGATTGTCAGTGTCCTTAGTAAATCTCTTGTTGTACACGATGTCCTTGCTAACTCCCTGGTTGTTGTTGTCCTTCAATGTGTTGACCTAAAAGCATTTTGACTCTCACATCGTAGTTGGTGATTTAAACTTGCTCACGCCTCCAAATTCTCATATACTATTGATAAAATCATCTCTTTGAGGTAGTTTAATCTGTTGAATGCTCGTTCTGCTTCTGCGTACTGATTAAATAGGTTAGGCAGGGCTATATATTGATATTGTGAGTCGATCTAATGTATAGCATCTCGACTAGATGAAAGCAATATACGATCAGTGTTGATAAGTGGCCCTCTGTGGTACTATTTGAAATTCTGGTACGTCTCTGCGTTACTCGTATCCTCTTTTGTAGACTTGCAATCTTCTAATTTGTCCTTTCTTGTCAAGTCTGCGTCTTAAGAAAATTGAGATTCCTCGTCTCTATCCAACATACCAATGGTTGGCATAGTCTTCCGTGTAGGGAGGCTAATGATGTCAGATAGGGATGCAATTGATGTCTTATGGGGATGCAAAAGAAATCATATGGGATGCAATTGATGTTATATCTATACTTGGATAACTACTGTCGATCAGTGTCAAACAAATTGTTCAGGTATTTACCATTTAAGGTGTAGGCTAATCCTCTTATATGATCAATCAAACAAATGCCAACTTCTTGCAATATCGGGATCATATGTAATACAAAATATAGGTGATGAGGGTTGTACCTTCTGTCCATCGTCCTTGTCTAAGTCGAGATCCATTACTTGTTCAGTGGGTCTGCCCTCGTGATACTTGTTGCGACTGAACATTGTGTTGCATCTATAGTTCTGGACAAAACTTACGGACATGACCAACTTCATCACTGTTAAAACATTGTACTCCTCGTTTATTAGATTTCCTTGATGCTCTACATTCTTAGGAATGGTGTCCTGGTACTCTACAATTGTAGCAGATATCTCGTTCTCTGTACTGTGTTAGAGTCACCACTGGTTTGGATTCTTTATTGTTGTTCTCCAATCTCTTATGCTTCTGGCGGTTGCCCATGTAACTTCTCTCTATGTCTCCTCGTTGAACTTGGTTAGCTGCCAACACAACCTGACTGTCCCTTCCTCTCTGATCCGTTAGGAGAAACTGATCGTACTCTGGAAATGTTAGATCAGATCGTTGCCCTTCACTAATCTGAGTGTCGTCTTCCAGTTTCATTTCCATTTCTACCAGAGCTTCGAAAGATCGATCTAAATGTCCTATAGTCATATGACATATATGTGGAACTAGTCCCTGATGATATCTTTTGATCTTCTTTCTTGGTGTATCGATCATATGTGGTACAAATCGTGATAGTCGTTCAAATTGAGTTGTATATTCAGGTATTGTCATACTACCTTGGACTAATTGTATGAATTCTACCTCCCTTTTATTCTTCTCAGATTTTGGGAAGTGGTTCTCTAGAAATCAAGTCTTGAATGATTCCCAAGTCATTCTTCCTACAACTTCTTAACATATCGTAGCTTTCACTGCTGCCCACCAACTTGCTGTTGAGAAAGTCAGTTGAAATACTGCCAAATGTCTTTTCTCAGTGTCAGTACATTCAAGTGTCTCAAATATCAATTCTATCTGGCGAATCCATTGCTCAGCTTGCCATGCTCTAGTTAATCCTATAAAGGTTCCTGGTTGAAGAGCACGAAATTCCTTTAGTAGCTATACTCTCGTTTATACTGGTGCTTCATTACCAATGACACGATCAACACAATTGATAACTTGTTCCAGGCGACGGATGAAAACTCTAATAATTTTTGTTGGATCTATCTCAGGAGGTACTAATTCAAGTACTTCGTTCAGCTGGCCCGGGTTTCCTCGATTCGTTCTAACCATAACGAGTGCTGGTAGTGTTCAGTGTCGCTACCTACAAATGAAAAATTATTCCGTCAGATGTATTCTATCTTACAGCTCAAGCAAGAACATGCGGTAACAAATATATAGCGCCACTATATAACACGATCACACCAAGCAATACGGATATCTCACATAAACAATAACATATTAACCATAGAGGTCAGACTACCTACCAGGTATACTCAAATATATCTATGCTCAAGACAAAGGTCACGAAACTACAGGTTCTACGCGTAATGTCAAATTTAAACATTCTATTTCTATTCTCAAGTTCCAGACAACAAGTACTACTCAACTAACATGTGAGACCACTCAACTAACATATGGCTCAAGGTAATGGGATAATCTTATCTTCAACCTCTTTCTATTTCTAGGTCATACCGACTGTTCCAAGATCGCTTAGGAATTTGTCAGTGTCTAAAATCCAACAGCACTCTACACTTATGATCTCTATACCCACAACTAACTCTCAATGCCTTGCTCTCCGTAAACTCAGCTACCAACAGCTCTAAGGATTTCTTATTGGCTCTAGCAGTTAATACCTTCCAAAGAAACATTCATCTAACTTATCGTCTACGTGACAAGATAACAATTCCATCTCATCTCAACTAATCCTCATGCTATCAACAATAACTTAAAACTCGGGTTCTAACCACAAAAGACAAGCGGTTAACAACTAAAACCTAGGCTTTAATACAAAAAATCCTGTCACGCCCAGGAGAAGCAAAAATAGAGAAAACAAGTTCCTTTTTGGTCCCGTAGGTTCGTGACTGGTGAATAACCGTATTGTCATCTACTCAAACCAACAAATACAACGATAGGGAGGATGCTATTCATAAAACATATCTTATTAATATAATTAGAGGCTACAGGGGAAATATAAAAGGTTTGGAAGTAACATATGCCCAAGTACCAATTATAAAAGTCTACTAAATCTATTACAACAACTGACTTAGAGTCTGAACCCTATAACAACAATAACAGTAGTACAACAGATATACAAACTAATTAATACAAAGCAGCACGCCTTCGTCTTCAAGCCTTCAGCTCCAAGTCCGGCAGAGCATCAGTCTCCGTCCTCAAGACCTGCCAAGCTCTAGACATTGGAATGTTTAGGGCACAAACGCCATCAGCTTTGAACACAAAGCTGAGTGAGTATACTAAACAACACTCCTCACCGTTATTGTTCAGCATCTTAAAATGCGGTTAATATCTTAACAATGACGTATCTCACGGACATAGCAGAGGTCTCATTAAACTATACATGAATTCAATGATAGTAGGAATCATATTAAATGAAAACAATAATAATGATCATGGTATAAATATCTCATCACGTATTCACCAAATCCATGCATGTAACCTATACAACCACCCATGCATCTACCTATACGTCGGGACGCTGAATCCACAACTGAACATCGTTTTACTAACCATTCTCATATTCGTATCGATTTCTGTATCCATGTTCTTATTCTCATCCGCATCCCTACGTCGATACAATAATACCAATATGATATCTGTAACGCCCTGTATTTTACTTTCTTTTAATAAATGATATTTCATTTAAATTTTCTATTTGAAATTATTATCTGGGGCCAAACCGTAATATTTGAAAATATAGAAAATATTTTTATATGGTTTCAAAAACGATATCTATATTTTGTACAAACCAGGAATTTATTCCTACGCTAATATTACTTTCTGCATTTTTATATCAACCGAAAAATACCAGTTTTGATTTCAAACTGCGCCTTATACCGCGTCTTGGGTGAGGGAGCACGTGAGCTCAACCTCACCGGGAGAATTCTCCCTATTGCTTGGAGCCCAAATAAATTTCTCTATATATGTATATCACAGTTCTTCTCTCCCTCACAATTCACTCACTGTAACTCTCAATCTCTCTCTATTTCTCTCTTCCTCTCAAGAATAACACACACATAACACACATATAGTATATACATATACATACACACAGTCTCATACATATATATATATATATATATTGGGATACCAAAATCAAGAACGGAGGAGCATTCTCAACAACGGAATTCTCGGGGGATATTATCTGTCTCAAATTCTCTGTATTAAACACCTCAGTGAGTATTATAACCTCACCCGCCATGTTTATATGTGTATATTTCAGTGTATATATGTGTGTATATGTGTATATATATCAATACACCATTGAAGCTTGAGAATTGGAGTTTTAGAAATCGTAACCAAAATCAATTCTGTAAATTGGGAATGAAAGATATCGATCCCAATAGGCCACGGTTCGAATCCTACGACTTAATTCATCCGTATCGCGACGAACGGTTGATTTAAAGTTTTGACACCCTCACTTTAATCGCGAATATTTAGAGATATAATCCGTATTAGTTAAAATTGATCGCGTATTCTTAATCTACGCGGAAAACCGAAGAGATCCATATATTGCACGACATAATTGAAACAGAATCTGAAAATGGGTAAATTTCAGTCCAGAATTGAAAACAGGGGAGAAAACGAAGAAGATGACATTCTGCAAGAACTCGCGCGCGTGACCCGCTCGCGCGAGGCTCGCTCGCGCGGTCCGCTCGCGCGAACCATTCCCCCCCTTCGCGCGCGCGACCCGCTCGCGCGATCCAGCCTTCCCCTTCGCTCGCGCGATCCGCTCGCGCGACCTGTTTTGCCCCTTCGCGCGCGCGATCCGCTCGCGCGATTTATTATCCCCTTCGCGCGCGCGACCCGCTCGCGCGACCTGGCAGTTTGAGCAGTTTCTGTATTTTTCTTATTAGGGACTGTTTGGAAAATGTTTTAAAAGTTTTTAAAGAACTGTTTGGCAAATGTATTGTTTTAAAGGCTTATGTTTTAAGAATTGTACGAACAAGAACAACTAAGGCCAAAATTTATGCTCGTACGTTTATCCAGCTTTGTGATTAATTAATGGTGTTATTCATGAAACATTGACATACATATTAGGGTCGAGGTTATGTCAATATGTATGTGTGTGAGAAAGCGTGAAAAGAGTAAAGGGTGGCGGTCTGGTGTGCGACCTCAATATCGATCGGATAGTATTCCTGGTATTGGAGGCGACAGTGTTGTGTACGACTTAGATATCGATCGGATAGTATTCCTGGTATCTAAGGCGCGCGTTTCGGATATTGATCGGATAGTATTCCTGATATCCGAAGCGATGGTGATAGTGTGGTGTACGACTTAGATATCGATCGGATAGTATTCCTGGTATCTAAGGCGCTTGTTTCGGATATTGATCGGATATTATTCCTGGTATCCGAAATGATGGTATTGAGTGTGGCTTAGATATCGATCGGATATTATTCCTGGTATCTGAAGCGATAGTTTGGTGTGCTGTTTTGGATATCGATCGGATAGTATTCCTGGTATCTGAGATAATGGTTTGGTTGTGTTGAGTTTTGTTGAGAGAAAAGAGTCAGAAAGATGAGATATTTCATTGTTCATGCATGGTCGCATAATCATTGCTTTCTTTATTTCCCCATGGCTTATGTTGGAATTGGAACCTTGAATCTATTGCTTTTAAAGTTAATTTGCACTATTGGTTATATGCTTATATATACATTGCAAGCACTTGTTTATTTTGCTCACCAGCTTTCATAAGCTGACGGCGTTGATGCGTCCTGGACTGTATGTCCAGATTTTCAGGGTCAGGAGCAGCCAGGGTATTTTGACTATGCTACTTAGAGTCAGGAGACTTTCCAGGAGGCTGCTTTATATTTCCTATGTCTTTTAATTTGGGTTTGTAATAAACTAGCTTTAGACATTTGAATAAGGCGTGTTGTGCCTAAGTTTATGACTGCTGTAATAGTTAGTAAGTTTTAATTGTGGAGCTTATATTTTATTAGTATCTTTTCTTTCAGAAATATTGTTAAGTTATTTGTTGCAGGGACAATTGGTCATACTCACTTGTCACGACCTACGAGTCCATAAAGGAAATTAAATGCTTTCCTGAATTATGCTACGTCGGGGCGTGAGTCATACTCACTTGTCACGACCTACGAGTCCATAAAGGAAATTAAATGCTTTCCTGAATTATGCTACGTCGGGGCGTGACAGGCTTTTTGGTATCAGAGCCAGGTTATGGCTCGACCAATTGTCCAGAACACCTAGGATCTTCCGTTAAGATAGAATTGAGATAAGATAGTTCGACTTCATTCCGTGTTTAGTCGCTGTCTATCGTTTAGAATTTTCTTTCTTTCCGAGAGTTTGACCGTATTCCGTTGATTGATGGATAGGTACCGTTCTCTCGATCAGATGGCTGGAAGAAATCTCAGGAATCGTCCCGCTATTGAAGATGCACCCCCGGTAATAGATCCAACCGGAATGTTCGAGGCTTTTGTAAGATTATTGGAGAGGGTTAGTGATCAAAATGCGAGGAACAATAATCAGAATGGGAATTACAACGGAAATGGAAGGCAAGCCCACCAGACTGGAGACAAGCTTCTCAAGGAGTTTCGCGCCCTGCGACCTGAGTATTTTGCGGGAACTGATGAACCCTGGCAAGCAGAACAGTGGCTACGCCAGATGGAGCGTATCTTTGAGACCATAGAGTGCACTGATCTGGAGAAGAAGCGTCTGGCTATCTTTCAGCTGTCTTATGCAGCGGCTGATTGGTGGGATGCTGAAAAAGCGACCATAGGGGAAGAAGCTGCAAGGAGAATGCCGTGGGTGGTGTTTAAAGAAAGATTTCTCGAAAAGTATTTTCCTGAAGAAGAGAAGGACAAGAGAGAGAAAGAGTTTATGGAATTGACTCAAGGGAATCTGACTGTCCGAGAGTACACTACTCGATTTGAGCGTCTGTCTCGCTTTGCTCCACATATGGTGGACACACCCCAGAAGAAAATCAAGAAGTATCACCGAGGTCTCAACCTGTCTCTCCGACATTTGACTATGGGGCATCTGGGCCAGTCATTTGAAGCTCTGGTGAGATTGGCTACGGGGTTAGAGAATGATGGTTGTCAGAATCCGAAGTCATTTGGAAATCGACCTCCGCAGAAGGGTTATTCAGGACAGAAACCTGGGTACCCTCAAGGACAGAAAAGGACCTGGGATGGAGGGAAGAAACCTCAAAAGACACGAGCAGTTCAGCAGTATCAGCCTCTAACAATAGAAGGGGCCAAAAACAACAACTGCTTTAATTGTGGTAATCCCGGTCACCGAGCTAAAGATTGCAGACAGACTAGGCGTGCTGATCGTCCGGGAATTGTGTGCTATAATTGTGGCATGCCAGGTCACATAAGTCCGGAATGCAAGGCTCCTAGGAAAGGCAACTATGGTCAGCAAGGACAGGCCCGCCTGAATACTGTTATTCCCGAGGCTGCTGGTTATGAAGAAACAGGATATGGAGGAGGTGCTTATGAGGAAGGAGTGCCCGAGCAACGAGCAGTGGAAGGTACTCTCACCTTGTTTAACTCTCATGTTAAAGTTTTATTCGACACGGGTGCTACACATTCCTTTATATCTGTTAAGATCGTTCAGAAGTTGGGTATAGTACCGCAACGTTTAGAGGAAGCTTTGAGTGCTGTCTCACCCTTAGGAGCCACCATCAAGTTATTACATGTATGTAAGGATTGTCCTCTACGGTTAGGAGACCGTGAACTTTTGGCGAGTTTGGTGGTTCTATCGATGAAGGAGTTCGATATAATCCTGGGAATGGATTGGCTCGAGAAGAATCATGCGAAGTTGGATTGTGCAAGGAAGAGGATCACATTTGCGGACAAGGGGAATCGACTCTTCGATTTCCAATGTAACCCTTCGGGTGATATGTTCCTCACTAGATGCCTAGCAAACATTGAGGTTGTCAGTGCAGAGGTGACAGTATCATCAATACCGGTAATCAAAGAGTTCGAGGAAGTATTCCGAGATATTTCAGGATTACCGCCGGAAAGGGACATAGAATTCTGTGTGGAATTGGTGCCAGGTACTTGACCTATAACCAAGGTTCCCTACAGGATGGCCCCTACTGAGTTGTTGGAGCTGAAGGAACAAGTTCAAGAACTTGAGAAGTTGGGTTTTGTTCGTCCAAGTACTTCACCCTGGGGAGCACCAGTGTTATTCGTGAAGAAGAAGGATGGGTCAATGCGGTTGTGTATTGACTACCGAGAACTGAATAAGGTTACTATCAAGAATAAGTATCCCTTACCTCGGATAGACGATCGGTTTGATCAGTTGCAAGGAGCCACGACCTTTTCTAAGATTGATCTACGGTCAGGGTATCACCAGTTGAGGGTGCGGAAGGAAGACATACCTAAGACTGCTTTCAGGACGAGATACGGACACTATGAGTTCTTAGTGATGCCGTTTGGGATGACGAATGCTCCGGCTGTGTTTATGGACTTGATGAACAGAGTATTCAAGCCCTATTTGGATCAATTCGTTATTGTCTTTATTGATGATATTTTGATCTATTCCAAGTCAGAGGAAGAGCATGAACAACACCTGAGGATCGCGTTGCAGACTCTCAAGGATCACCGCCTGTATGCTAAATTCAGCAAGTGTGAGTTTTGGCTTCAGGAAGTTAAGTTTCTCGGCCATGTGATCTCTCAACAAGGAATCTCGGTTGACTCATCAAAGACAGATGCAGTGGCGAATTGGACTCGACCGACCAATGCTACAGAAGTCAGAAGTTTTCTGGGACTAGCTGGTTACTATCGGAGATTTGTAGAGGGTTTCTCCAAGATAGCAGCCCCATTAACTGGTTTGACTAAGAAAGATTTAAAGTTTGAATGGACTGATAAGCATGAACGCGCTTTTCTGGAATTGAAAGAGAGATTGACAACAGCGCTAGTGCTTGCGATACCAAGGGATGGTGAGAAGTTCACTATTTTTAGTGACGCCTCGTATCAAGGATTGGGATGTGTCCTTATGCAAGACGGAAAGGTTATCGCCTATGGTTCGCGACAGTTGAAACCGAATGAATTGAATTACCCAACTCATGATTTGGAACTGGCAGCAGTTGTGTTTGCGCTCAAGATCTGGAGACACTACCTCTACGGGGAGAAGTTTGATTTGTTCTCGGACCACAAGAGCCTTAAGTATTTGTTTACTCAGAAGGAGTTGAATATGAGGCAACGTAGGTGGATGGAGCTGATTAAGGATTACGATTTTACATTAGAGTACCACCCCGATAAGGCTAACGTAGTCGCTGACGCCCTAAGCCGGAAGCCTCGAGGAATGATTGCTTCATTGATGTTGAGGGAATGGAAAGCTTTAGAGACAATCGCAGAATTTGATATGCAGATTTCTGAAGGAAGTGACGGACATCACTTTGGATGCTTGGTAGTACAACCAACACTTGTGAATCGAATCATCGAAGCCCAAAAGGAAGACGAGAAATTTCAAGTATGGTTCGCAAAGATGTCGGAAAAGGACCCTATAGAATGGAAGGTTGGGACCGATGGAGGATACCGATGTCGAGACAGATTGTGTGTGCCAGATTTCGAAGATTTGAGAAAAGATATTCTCGAAGAAGCACATAAATCAAGACTGACGGTACACCCAGGAGGAACAAAGATGTATAAGGATTTGAAGAGAAACTTCTGGTGGGAAGGGATGAAGCGAGAAGTAGCCGAGTTTGTGTCTAAATGTTTGACTTGTCAACAAGTGAAGGCCGAACATCAGAGACCCTCGGGATTGTTGCAACCCTTACCTGTTCCAGGATGGAAGTGGGAGCACATAACTATGGATTTTGTGGTTGGATTACCCCGGTCACAACAGAATCATGACGCGATTTGGGTAATTGTGGATCGATTGACGAAGTCTGCACACTTTATCGCGTACAATATGACTTACCCAGTAGAAAGGATGAGTCGAATGTACCTACAGCAAGTGGTGCGACTGCACGGTGCGCCTGTGACAATTGTATCAGACCGCGATGCACGTTTTACCTCGGGATTTTGGGAAAGTTTGCAGAAGGCTATGGGAACTTCGCTCAAGATGAGTACTGCTTTCCATCCTCAGACCGATGGACAGACCGAGCGTGTTAATCAGATTATGGAAGATATGCTCAGAGCTTGTGCAATCGACTTTGAAGCGTCTTGGGAGACGCACTTACCTTTGGTTGAATTTACGTATAACAACAATTATCACTCAAGTATTGGAATGGCACCGTTCGAAGCTTTGTACGGACGGCCATGTCGATCTCCATTGTGTTGGGCTGAAGAACACACATATAGTATATACATATACATACACACAGTCTCATACATATATATATATATATATATTGGGATACCAAAATCAAGAACGGAGGAGCATTCTCAACAACGGAATTCTCGGGGGATATTATCTGTCTCAAATTCTCTGTATTAAACACCTCAGTGAGTATTATAAACTCACCCGCCATGTTTATATGTATATATTTCAGTGTATATATGTGTGTATATGTGTATATATATCAATACACCATTGAAGCTTGAGAATTGGAGTTTTAGAAATCGTAACCAAAATCAATTCTGTAAATTGGGAATGAAAGATATCGATCCCAATAGGCCACGGTTCGAATCCTACGACTTAATTCATCCGTATCGCGACGAACGATTGATTTAAAGTTTTGACACCCTCACTTTAATCGCGAATATTTAGAGATATAATCCGTATTAGTTAAAATTGATCGCGTATTCTTAATCTACGCGGAAAACCGAAGAGATCCATATATTGCACGACATAATTGAAACAGAATCTGAAAATGGGTAAATTTCAGTCCAGAATTGAAAACAGGGGAGAAAACGAAGAAGATGACATTCTGCAAGAACTCGCGCGCGCGACCCGCTCGCGCGAGGCTCGCTCGCGCGGTCCGCTCGCGCGAACCATTCCCCCCCTTCGCGCGCAAGACCCGCTCGCGCGATCCAGCCTTCCCCTTCGCTCGCGCGATCCGCTCGCGCGACCTGTTTTGCCCCTTCGCGTGCGCGATCCGCTCGCGCGATTTATTATCCCCTTCGCGCGCGCGACCCGCTCGCGCGACCTGGCAGTTTGAGCAGTTTCTGTATTTTTCTTATTAGGGACTGTTTGGAAAATGTTTTAAAAGTTTTTAAAGAACTGTTTGGCAAATGTATTGTTTTAAAGGCTTATGTTTTAAGAATTGTATGAACAAGAACAACTAAGGCCAAAATTTATGCTCGTACGTTTATCCAGCTTTGTGATTAATTAATGGTGTTATTCATGAAACATTGACATACATATTAGGGTCGAGGTTATGTCAATATGCATGTGTGTGAGAAAGCGTGAAAAGAGTAAAGGGTGGCGGTCTGGTGTGCGACCTCAATATCGATCGGATAGTATTCCTGGTATTGGAGGCGAAAGTGTTGTGTACGACTTAGATATCGATCGGATAGTATTCCTGGTATCTAAGGCGCGCGTTTCGGATATTGATCGGATAGTATTCCTGATATCCGAAGCGATGGTGATAGTGTGGTGTACGGCTTAGATATCGATCGGATAGTATTCCTGGTATCTAAGGCGCTTGTTTCGGATATTGATCGGATATTATTCCTGGTATCCGAAATGATGGTATTGAGTGTGGCTTAGATATCGATCGGATATTATTCCTGGTATCTGAAGCGATAGTTTGGTGTGCTGTTTTGGATATCGATCGGATAGTATTCCTGGTATCTGAGATAATGGTTTGGTTGTGTTGAGTTTTGTTGAGAGAAAAGAATCAGAAAGATGAGATATTTCATTGTTCATGCATGGTCGCATAATCATTGCTTTCTTTATTTCCCCATGGCTTATGTTGGAATTGGAACCTTGAATCTATTGCTTTTAAAGTTAATTTGCACTATTGGTTATATGCTTATATATACATTGCAAGCACTTGTTTATTTTGCTCACCAGCTTTCATAAGCTGACGGCGTTGATGCGTCCTGGACTGTATGTCCAGATTTTCAGGGTCAGGAGCAGCCAGGGTATTTTGACTATGCTACTTAGAGTCAGGAGACTTTCCAGGAGGCTGCTTTATATTTCCTATGTCTTTTAATTTGGGTTTGTAATAAACTAGCTTTAGACATTTGAATAAGGCGTGTTGTGCCTAAGTTTATGACTGCTGTAATAGTTAGTAAGTTTTAATTGTGGAGGTTATATTTTATTAGTATCTTTTCTTTCAGAAATATTGTTAAGTTATTTGTTGCAGGGACAATTGGTCATACTCACTTGTCACGACCTACGAGTCCATAAAGGAAATTAAATGCTTTCCTGAATTATGCTACGTCGGGGCGTGAGTCATACTCACTTGTCACGACCTACGAGTCCATAAAGGAAATTAAATGCTTTCCTGAATTATGCTACGTCGGGGCGTGACAATATCCACACGTTGATACCATAATACCCATATGATATCCATACCTCGATACAATAATACCAATCTGATATCCACACATTGATACCATAATACCCATCTGATATCCATACGTTGATACAATAATACAAATCAAAATCACCTGGCTAGGTAGTAGGTCCTACGATCCCTTGATAGGGTTACCGGTCGTCTACACGGTACCACCTATCTGTAAACAATGGAAGCGGCACATCAAACGTCTTCAATGATGTGTATATCCTCACTGGTTGTCTACACAGCTGAGAATACATTAGAGCACTAGCCGGACGTCTTCAATGGTAAACTGGACGTCTTCAACAGTGCATATGTATCACTGGACGTCTTCAACAACGAGAGGCGTACTAGGAACTCTAACAATCCCACATTCACCCGACTCATCAGCCGTTGATCCCACGGATCCAAAGTACACATATCTCATATCCCACATAAGTTAAAGTTCCCGATTCTCATCATATTCCCGTATCTCTTCACATCACTATCCCATGTATGCTGACCACATGTTGTGTAATGCTCATGCTCTAGATAGTAGGATTATCACATGCTCTGTATTCATCATATCTACTCATTAAATGATTATTAACATGTAGTCATGTTACGTTCTACTATTCAGTTCAGCAATAGAAACATATGGCAGTTACTACCAATAAACAGTTCATCTCATAATATTAATGTAAACATTCTATAAGTATAATATAACATCATGTTGATAAATCATATATCACGATATCAAGTATAGTACAACTATATCAACATTCGTACAACTATTACAACTCAGGTATATCACAACTAGCTCATAGTATATAATAACATATAAATCCATTATGTCCTTACCCAATCGATTGCACAATAAGGCAATCGATTAGAAACAATGCCAATCGATTGGCCAAAATGGTAATCGATTGGGATAGCAATCAATTGGAAACTATGTCAATCGATTGGGAAACTATCCAATCGATTGGATCCAATGGCAATCGATTGGACTCTGTCTTCTTTCTCAAAATAGCCTAGTTTTATTGTATAAAAATGTTGGGGATTCCTCTTCTCTTCCTTGCACGCTATTTAACACACATAATCATCCCAAAACCATATCTTGAATGAGTTAATAAAACTTACCTTGTCCCGGTGTTCCGATGACGGCGTCCCGAGCTCCGCGGCGGCTATGGTGGTCTCCTCTCCTTCTTTCTTCTCTATTTCTCTTTGTCTGACTCTTATCTCTCTCTGGTCTCCCATCCTCCTCCTTCTTCTTCTTCTTCTTTCTAACCTGAGAGTGTGGTGTGTGTATATATATATATGAATATATATAAGTGTGTATATATATAAGCGTATATTTCTCTCTCTCTAAAACCCACCCAAACCAAACATATACAAGAATAAGGGAGAGATGTATATATAAGGAGAGGGAAACAATCACAACCACACAAACCAAACGAGCTGGCCAAGTTCTGCCATTGCCAATCGATTAGTATGGGCCACGTCATAGATTCAGGTCGGCAGTAAGACAATCGATTGGTATAAATCCAATCGATTGGTATGGCAATCAATTGGTATAAACCCATTTGATTGGGCTCTCAAACTCACCAAAAACTAAGAAACAAAAATAAGGGTTCTATATACATTCCAAAATATAGGGTATTACACTGTATGGGGCTATAAAAATGCAAAGATTAAGAAAATAGAATCTATTACTCAGAATCTTAAAAGAGGCTGTTTTGTTTTCCTCGATATCTCCAAACAATGTCCAAACACAAAACCAATGTGTACCAAAAATGAAAAAAAAAAAAAAATCAAAATCCATGAATTGGTTTTGGACTAATCCACATATGTAACAAATGAATAACATTCACTACATTAGTATTTGCATTCAATGATTTAAAGCTAATTACATCACAATTCCAATAAACAATGTGAATCAATTGCATCCCACTAAATGCATTTGCAAACATATTGCACATAAAACCTTCAATGTCAATTTGCAAATCAAGGAAAAATACCAAGACTTAGATTTTATACTGTAATCATTTGCACACTCAGTACTCAATTATACTGTAATGAACGTCGGGGACCTGCAAATCAAGGAAAAAAATTACTAAGATTTAGATTTTATAGGTTGCTCTCATCAACTAAAATAACCTAAAAGCCATTTGATTGCTGTGAAAATGTTGCATAAAAATCAATCCTAGTTTTAAAGCAATATCTTAAAAAATAATTTACCCAGTTCAGATTGAAAGAGCTAAACTTAGTTTCGCTTCTTTGGTTGTGTTAGTGAGAGATGAGAGATATAGAGAGAAGAGCATATAGAGAGAGATGGAGAGGGTGTGAGGGAGGGAGAGAGAAGAAAAATCAGAAATAGAAACCTCGTATATAACCCTGACAAATGCGAGAGAGAGAGAGAGAGAGAGAGAGAGAGAGAGAGAGAGAGAGAGAGAGAGAGAGAGATTACCAAAGAATGCTCAGATTTGGTTGTGGTAATGGTACTGCAGTACACAAATTCAAAATTCACAAATTGCATGGCTAAATTAGATGGATTCAAAATAGAGGAGGAAAAACTTACAGAGAGAAGAAAATGTAGATCTGATAATTTGTTTGTGAGGGAAATCAAAACCCCCAAAACATTGAAAGTGAAATCCAAAAATTGAGAACGCTAACATTAAAAATAGATCAGACAGATTTAAAAACGCCAAGAAATACAGAGGGATTACCTGAGACATTTCATTGAGAGGGTTTTTGCAGAGAAAGCTGCAATGATGTGCAGCAAACAGACCGAGGGTGATGAAAGATCGTGAGGGGGCTTGAGAGAGAGTAGGAGTGGTCTAGCCATGCAGAGGCGTGGTGGTCAGGGTCGGTGATAGTGGTGATCTATGTGTGTGTGTGTGTGTGTGTGAGAGAGAGAGAGAGAGAGAGAGAGAGAGAGAAGAGCGAGAAGAAGTTACATTAGGACATTGTGAGAGTCAGGGAGGGGCAAACCAGAGGACTGAAAACATATGGAAAAGAAAATCCAAAAGACCCTAACAATGTCGATGTGGATGTTGGAGAAGATAGAGGCGAAGCGGTGGGCTATGGAGTTGATGCAGTTTAGAGAGAGAGAGAGAGAGAGAGAGAGTTGAGAGAGGTTGGAGAGAGAGAGAGAGAGAGAGAGAGAGAGAGGTTGTTTAGTTTGTCTTGTGGGTCTCGTGACAGAAGTGATAGAGAGAGGATAGAGAAATGGTTGGGAAAATTAAAATTTTTTTAAAATCTCACAAATTGGTTGTGGGAAATGTTGGAGATAATCTGAAAGAGAGAAGATCGGACGATTGAGAGGCAAAAAGTCAGTTGTGCCAGAAATCCAATGGTTTAAAGTGTCCAATTTTGGTGGACGGTTGTGATCTAAATTGTCGGATGAAGTTAAAATTAGGGTCGTTGGATCAATTTTTTTGGAGTTATACTTGGGGCACAACCAAAGTCACAACCTTTTGCTCACAACCTCTATTTTGTGTCTATCTCTCTCCTAGTGGGCACTGTGGGGTCACTGGCACTGTGGGACCCATCAAGAGAGAGATAGACACAAAATAGAGATTGTGGACAAAAGGTTGTGACTTTGATTGTGCCCAAATATTACTCATTTTTTTATACTAAAATTTGTTATAAGTTAGTATTAGACAGATGTATATAACCCACCCCACCCCACCCCACAACACACACACACACACACAAAAAACAAAACCCCCCCAACCCAACATAATGAAGAAGATTGTAGCCAGATCAGATCACGTTTGAGTGTGTTGGATTGGGAATTGACCTATTAAATGGTAACACGTGGGCATCGGTTACCCTCCCAACCAATCTCTGTCACGTAATTATATGCAATAAATAATGCAAAAGTGGTGGACAGTAGAGAACAGAAAGTTGGGGGAACCCGACACCGACTCCTGACCACACACGTGTGAACAGGCACATAAAAAAAAAAAAAAAAAAAAAAAAAAAAATATTTTTTTTACCAAATTTTTGGTGTACTAATGTTCACTCAAGCTTTCTATTGATCAATATTAATTAATAGAAGAAGGTTTGGGTGAACATTAAAACACTAAAAATTAAATGAGCAAAAATATAAAAAAGAAAAAGAAAAATAATAATGAAATAGTACTCCGTAGGGGGAGTAGTACTTTCAATAGGAATTGAAGGTGTGGTCACTGTGGTGTGGGTATTTGGAATATAGAAATTGGATCTACCGTAGCATCTCAGAGTGGATTCGGGGCATCTAGTTGGAAGATCCCTTTCTTCTTCTACTGATGATCTCATCCGAATGGCTAATATTTAGGGTAATGATCTCTCACGTACAACCTCTGTCCGCCCTGTTTTGCCATATAAATCCCCAAACCCAGACGTACTCTCTCACAATTAATTACTCTGGAGTTTAAGTCACAACTACACACCCACCACAATTATTAACCACCACAAAAGAGCAATGAACGCTTTGGAATCTCCGTTTGAAGCTGTAGCCCTGAACAACTATGTGAGCGTGGGTTTGTTAGTGAATAATATATGGACGTGGGTGGCGGTGCTAACGGCGGCTGTTAGCTTCTGGAGTATCAGAGTGGTGGCCACCGATTTAGCCAAATCATCAGACCAAATAGTACGCTGTGGGAAACCAGATGATCATCATGTGTCTGAGTCTGAGTCTGAGTCTGATCAGCCGAATTATAAGGCCACCACCACCACCACCACCACCATTATCACCACTTTACCTGATCATCAGAAGAAGCCGGATACGCGTGCAGCTTCGAATTCGAATTCGAATTTGGTCTCCTCGACAACGAATATGATGATGAGGTCTTCGTTGTCGTTGTCGTTGTCGTTGTCGTCGTGGTGTGTTGAGCCCACCATAGAGAGTAGGAGTAGTAGTAGTAGTATTGAATTAGGAGGGGCGACGAGGGGAAGGAAGTTCAGTGTTTATTATTACGAGGGGAAGGGGAAGGGGAAGGGGAAGGGTAAGGGTAAGGGGGACGAATTAGGAGGAATCGACGACTGCACCTCCGGAACCGGCGGAGATTATGATGATATTATTATTGATGAATATGATGAGGAGGAGGAGGGTAATTGGGAATTTTGGGATAAAATGTTGAAAACGAGAATGGGGGAAATGGAATTAGGGTGGTACCGTTACCAGGACTTGACGCTGCTTAATGGTAACGTTGTTAGGTTATGGGATTCTTCTACCTAATTCAGACGCCCTGCCCCCCTGCCTTGCCTGTTGAGTTGATATCAAAGGAGTATTAATACTGTAGTAGTAATTCCTATCTCCTCCTCCACCTCCTCCTCCTCAATTCAATTCCATCACCCAAACCCAATACTAGTTCTAGTTCTATAGTACTAGTAATAGTAATAGTACTGCTCAGCTTATTATGCATGTTAGCCTAGGCGCTATCTAAATTGTTCAAATTATGGAGTACTGGAGGGGAGTACGTGAATGCCTCCCTAAAATCCATCATAAAACATAGCAGATCTATTTTTTGAATTGTACGTACCATATTAACTCTCTCTTATCTATCAATTTTCTGTTTCGATCTGTATATTAACATCTCAGTTCCCAAATGCAATGCATCCACCACTTTTCTCCACCCAACCCCAACCCAAACTCATTCATCTTCAATACCTCTCTCTCTCTCTCTCTCTCTCTCTCTCTCTCTCTCTCTCTCTCTATATATATATATATATATATATATATATATATTTTTTTTTTTCATTTCTTTTTCATTAAATTCTCTGGCTCAATGAATTACTCCTATATGCTAAGCACCACCATCAATATTCCAAAATGTCAAACAAAGCCCCATCATGAAGATTAACTCATTTTCATTTTACAGTCTGACTTATATAACTCATTTTCATTTTAATGTCCAAGGGCAAATCTAGGAAAAAAATAATAATTTTGGTCTTATGTATGTATATTTTGTGTAGATGATATAAATTAATGATAAAATAAATTATCCTAAGGATTTTTATAATTAGTATAAAAATATAGTAGAATGGGGCTAATTGTAATTTTTAGGGGGGCTAATTGTATAAATTTTTTTTTAGTGTAAATGTAATGGCTTTTTTTTTTGTAGGTGTTGATATATAATGTATAAAGGTTCATCCTGTAGTACACTTCAATTTAGCTAGCAATTTACTTACTAGCTATACTGCTTACGCTTGAGATTTGTGGCAAGTGGAGGAAAAGTAAAATTTTGATGATTGAGAATTAAATAGAGAGAAGATACGAAATAGATAGTGATCACTGATCAGATGGCTAGTTTGTTGAAGCTTATAATTTGCTTTTGACTTAAAATTCTAAATGACTAGACTGGTGGTGATGCTCTAAAGATCGATGGCCACGAATTCATTGTGAATAAGTTAAAATTGCCTATGTATATCTTTTTAAATAAACAAAAAAAAAATTACTTATTTTGAGTGTTCTCTAAGACACAGGAGTACCAATTGATCATATCCCAGAGTTGTGGTCATACGTGCATGTATATTTTTGTTATATATATATATATATATATGTATAGGTAACTTTTTTTTTTTGGTGAGCGAGGTGTTCGGGTCAGCTTGTGTCCACTTCGACTAATTTTTCGAGGTCCTGGAGTCATCGGATGAATTCTCCAGTGACCACACTCCCCATGACTCAAACACTAAACCTTTTAGTTAGTATACCCAAAAAACTTACTACTCAACCACAAAAAATATGATTTATATATAGGTAACTTACACCAATTTTTTTGGGATATGGTCTAATTACACAAATACCTTTTGTAAAATAAAAAATTACACTGGCATCCTATTTCTGTGTTTATCGAAAGAAGGAAAATTACAATAGTACAGAATTTACTATTTTGTGGTCATTTAATTTGCATAAACAGAGGAGGAAAGTCAAAAGACAAGAGAAGGAAAATTTGCCGTACTACTCAAAATGCCAAAAATAAGGTGGTTTGGATGTATGTAACACTCGTATTTGGGAAAATGGTTAATTATTATTTTTATATGTATTAATTAATATAATTAGTGTATAAAATATATTAAGAAGAGACTTGGACTCGCCCGTGGAAAAGTGTTCAGAGAAGGACACCAGTTGAAAAAATTCCCAGTGAGGTGAGACGGGTACTGGAGTGAGATCCAATGAAGAGCCCAAATAATAATATTTGCATTTTGCATGATTAAATGCATTTATATGATTAAATGAATATTTGTTTAAATACTTTCATAATATACGATGATACATGTGTTCGCATTTGGTACCATATAAGGGCATAACTGAAAAAGATTCATAATTAGTAGGTGCGATAGTGTCACAGTCCGGTCCCACAATAGCGGAACCGGAGCCCGTGGCACGCCACCGAGGCTAAACCAATTCATTAACGTTCCCAAAATTAGGTTTGAAGAACACACGCAGCGGAAAACAAAACACATTTTAAAACCAGAGGTTCAGTCGACTTCTCAGTCGACTGCACAGTCGACTGCTCAGTCGACGGAGGTAGGCAGGGATTTAAATGTCAATTCCAGTCGACTGATACTGGGGGTCCAGTCGACTGCTTAGTCGACTGCTCAGTCGACGGGAGTGGGCAGGGATTTAATGTCAATTCCAGTCGACTGAGACTGGGGTCCAGTCGACTGAGGGCGGTGTCCAGTCGACTGCTGAGGGGTCCAGTCGACTGCTTTTGCTAAAATAAGAAGCAGTAGCTAACAGACACAGGGGTTCAGTCGACTGCTCAGTCGACTGCTCCCCTGGCAGCAGCCCAATCTGCAGAAATTCAAGTTTAAAAGCTTTCTAACTTTCCCCAAAGATCAACCACTCGAAATAAACTCAAACCAAACTCAGTCTAAAGTACTTCTAGCTGTATTAAAACATTATCAAACATAATTACAACATGTTACTAACCATTACAACAGTTTAAAATCCATCCTAACATACCAAATTAAACATGGTTTAAACAACCAAATTCTTATTACAACATTTCTATTATTCCAAAACTACAAGATTATCTTTCAAGTTGCCTCCCAAGCGAACTCCCAACCCACGTACTCACTTCTGCGATTCCTCGCCAGCATTTATACCTGCAATGGTTATTTGAATAACCACACATTTCGATTTGTTTAAGCTAAAGCTTAGTGAATAAATCAACATATGTACATGAATGATAAACATGTCCGCATTCACATCTCTACATTTCATACTAGTCGCCGGAGACTCACGTGCCCGTCCATATTCCCAATCCGCGACTCCTCGCCAATAAGTCCACGTGAAAGGGTAAGACCCACGATTCTACAAACAATCGTGCGACCTTAATGCCACTCTATCGGCTCCACAAAATGGCACGGTGACCACGTGCTCCTTCTGACCCACATAAGCAACTTAACATGCTCAAATACATATCACCATACCTGCGGTAATCAAAACATATCACCGTACTATTGAGCCTACTTATCAATATAATTGCTCAATATGAACTACACAATATATCTCTAAGAATTAATACATGCTATTCATACAAAACATGAATACATGTCAAGAAATCATTCCAAAACATAGTTGAATCACTCACCTCAGATCTACGTGCTTATAATACGATCCAAAGAAAACCCGTGCACAAAGAACGTGCAGAAGTCCGTCTAGTACAATTCCTATGGATCAGAATTCCATTTATCAACTTTTATGAAAAATTCTAGAAAAAGACTTTTCGGAAAACTTAGCCAAACAGGCCCTAATAGGTATCAAAACGAAGCTCTTACCTCGAGGAGCTCGAATATGAAATCTGGGAGAAAACAGACTGACAGAAGGTCGTCGTTTGGCGTCGCAAAGCTCTAAGCAATCAAATCTCCCTCTAGCCTCCCTTTTGGCCTCCTCTTTATGGAATTAGGTTTAGACTTATGAAAAATCTAAGTCATCTCTATCTATATATAGGCAACACTCTCGGGGAATTACGTTTACCTCCCCACGAGTTTTCCAAACTCCTAATCAGTCTCTGAAACTTTCTATACAGCTTATTCTTAGCTTTATAAGTAAAACTTCAAAATTATAAAAGTTTTCGACTAAGTTTCGTTTGGTTGCTAAAACGCGAATTTCTATATGACGTTTCCGAAGTTGCTAATTAGCCTACCAAATTAATAGCGTGTTCATTCGTCCTCACCAGGATACTAAATCTAACAACAGAAATAAATTCTAAAACAGAAAATAATACAGATATTGAAATACACAGATAAACATTTATTTTCATATAAACATTTAAATGTTCCACAGTGACCGTCTCATACTCGGAGAGACTTCACAACAACAAATCTTTAATCACCATAGTTTCAATGGGTTCTCTAATACAGACACCCAAATCAACTCGTGAGTCAAAACTCACTCAATCATGTGTCATAAGACACGTCACAACACATTATCATGTATGACAATGCAATGCAAAAGCTATAACACAAATACGGGTGTTATAATACTCTCCCCCTTAAAAGAAGTTTGTCCCCAAACTTATACCTCATGTCTCGAAAAGGTGTGGATACTGAGTACGCATCTCATCTTCTATCTCCCACGTCATCTCTTCCGTAGTTTGGCTACGCCTTAACATTTTCACTTTCGCTAGTACTTTATTTCGTAAGACTTGATCCTTTCGATCCAATATCTCTACCGGATACGCAACATACGTTAAATCACTCTGAATCTCCTTCGATGTCGGAGTCATCACTTGATCTCTATCTTCCACTAATTGTTTGCGTAACAACGATACATGGAACACGTTATGAACTTGAGCATACTCGCTCGGCAAGTTCAAACGATAAGCTACGGGTCCAACCTTTCCAATGATTTCAAAAGGTCCTACATACCTCGGGTTGAGTTTCCCGTATCTCCCAAATCTAGTAAATTCCTTTGAAGGTGACACCTTCAAATACACCAAGTCTCCTACATCGAATTCTAACGGCCGTCTGCGCTTGTCGGCATAGCTCTTATACCTACTCTGAGCTGTCAGTAGCCGTTGTCGAATTACCTTTATCTTATCCGTCGTTTCTTGTACAATTTTCGGCCCTTCAATCTTTCTTTCTCCCACCTCTGTCCAACTAATTGGTGAACGACATACACGACCATATAAAGCTTCATAAGGAGCCATCCCAATACTCGACTGAAAACTGTTGTTATACGCGAACTCAATTAACGGTAAATGGTCTTCCCAATCACCCTGAAAATCAAGTACACATAGCCTAAGCATGTCTTCCAAAATTTGGATTACTCTCTCTGATTGACCATCGGTCTGAGGATGAAAAGCTGTACTAAAGTGCAATTTGGTACCCATTGCTTCTTGCAAGGCTCTCCAAAACTTCGATGTAAAACTACTATCCCTATCCGAAACGATAGAAACTGGGATACCATGTAGTCTCACAATTTCGCGAATATACAACTTAGCTAACGTCATCGGCTTAGTTGTTCGAAGTGGTAGGAAGTGCGACGACTTCGTCAAACGGTCAACAATCACCCAAATAATAGTGTTCGATCTCTTCGATCTCGGAAACCCACTAACAAAGTCCATTGTTATGTGTTCCCATTTCCACTCGGCTATCGGTAACGGTTGTAATAATCCCGAGGGTACTTGGCGTTCGGCCTTTACTTGTTGACAACTAGTACAACGCGAAACGTAACGTGCTATCTCTCTCTTCATTCCCGGCCACCAATAAACATGTCTCAAGTCCCTATACATCTTGGTGCTTCCCGGGTGAACGGTATACTTTGTGTTGTGTGCTTCCTCTAGGATGCTCCGCTTCAACTCTTTCTCACTAGGTACACAAATTCTACCCCTCAATCTCAACACATCGTTCTCAAACGTGAATCCCGGTTGTTTGCCCATTGGAATCTCATCACAAATCTTCTTCAAAGCCACGTCTTGAAGTTGTTTTTCTGCGATCTCATGAATCAAGAGTGGTTGTGCCACTATCGTCGACATAAAACCACTTTCAATCCTCGGTATTACTTCAAGCTCCAAATTCTCCATATCTCGTATCAGTTCTTTCTGAGAAGTCAAATCTGATGCGGTGTTGGTTGGTACTTTGCGACTAAGAGTATCGGCGACTACATTCGCCTTGCCCGGATGATATTGGATCGACAAATCATAGTCCTTCATCAACTCTAGCCATCTCCTTTGCCTCATGTTCAAATCTCGTTGTGTAAACAAGTACTTCAAACTTTTGTGATCCGTATAGATCTCACATTTCTCCCCGTATAGATAATGACGCCAAATCTTCAATGCAAAAATCACGGCGGCCAATTCTAGATCATGTGTTGGATAATTCTTCTCGTGCGGTCTAAGTTGTCTCGATGCATACGCAATGACTTTATCACCTTGCATAAGAACGCAACCTAAACCTCTATATGATGCATCACTGTAGATAATAAATCCTTCAGTCCCTGACGGAACGGCTAAAATTGGTGCTTTCACTAGTCGACCCTTTAACTCTTGAAAACTTTCTTCACATTCTGGACTCCAAACAAAAGTAATATCTTTCCTCATTAACTGCGTCATCGGCATTGCTATACGCGAAAAATCTTTTACAAATCTCCGATAATACCCAGCTAATCCTAGGAAACTTCTGATGTCTGTCACATTCGTTGGTCTCGCCCAGTTATTAACTGCTTCTATCTTCTGAGGGTCTACAGAAATTCCCTTTGCCGATACTATATGTCCAAGGAAAGCTATCTCGGTCAACCAAAACTCACACTTCTTCAATTTCCCAAACAATCTCTTCTCACGTAATCGTTGCAAAGCAAATCGTAAATGATGCTCACGATCTTCAACACTTTTGGAGTAGATTAGGATGTCATCTATGAACACGATAACAAACTCATCTAAATAATCCTTGAAGACACGGTTCATCAAGTCCATGAAAGCAGCTGGTGCATTAGTCACTCCAAATGGCATAACCAAAAATTCAAAGTGACCATATCGAGTCCTGAAAGCTGTCTTCTCAACATCTTCCTCTTTGACTTTCAACTGGTGGTAACCGGATCTCAAGTCAATCTTTGAAAATACCTGAGCCCCTTGTAACTGATCAAACAAGTCATCTATTCGCGGCAGTGGATACTTGTTCTTGACGGTCAACTTATTCAATTCCCGGTAGTCGATGCACATACGCATTGTTCCATCTTTCTTCTTCACAAACAAGACTGGTGCTCCCCACGGCGAAACACTCGGTCGAATAAAACCCTTCTCCAACAGTTCTTCTAACTGAACTTTCAATTCTTTCAACTCTATCGGTGCCATTCGGTACGGTGCTTTGGATACCGGTTGTGACCCTGGTACTACTTCTATTGTGAACTCAAGCTCTCTCTCAATCAATACGTCGGGTAACTCATCGGGAAAAACATCTGGAAATTCTCGAACTACTGAAATGTTTTCTATTAGTGGTCCAAGAACTCGCGTGTCGACAATTGAACATAAGAAACCCGAACAACCCTTCTTCAACATCTTGCTTGCTTGAATTGCCGATATCAAATACGGCGGTACGATCACTCCCTTACCCTGAAAAGTAAACTCTTCTCGCCCTGACGGATAGAAACTAACCCGTTTCTGTTCACAATCGATTCTGGCTTGATTAACCGACAACCAATCCATACCCAAGATAACATCAAAGTAATTCACCATCAACGGAATCAAATCAACGCTCAAGACTTTATCACCTATCTTGATCTCACATGACTTGAATATTGACGAAGTAACTAACGGTTCACTACTAGGCAATGATACACACAAATCATATCCTAGCGGTTCTGACTTAACAGTTAAATGCTTAACAAAATCACGTGATACAAATGAATGCGTTGAACCAGAATCCATAAGTATACGTGCAGGATACGAACAAATAGGAAGAATACCTGATACGACGGTATCATCCGTATTCCCCGGCCTGAGTTGGAAGTATCGTCCTTGTTGTTGCGCGACTCCTTTCCCTTTATCCACTCGAGGTTCTACCCTCGATCCGCTTGGCACACTTGATGCCCCGGTACTCATTCCCGGTTGTCTCTTACTCGGACAGTTCTTTGCTATGTGTCCCGGTTGTCCACACTCAAAACATTTCCCTCTCGTTTCTGGGTTATAGCTCTTGGCGTTCGAGGTTGTGTTTGGTGTAGTCGAATTTGCGTTCAAAGGACAATTTCTAGACACATGCCCCAATTGTTTACAAATATGGCAAGTGATCAATTGATAGCAGGTTCCTCTGTGTCGCAGGTTACATGTCGGGCACAACGGTCTCGGGTCCCCCATGAACGTACTCCCTCCTTGGCTACTCATATTCGATCCTGAACCTTGCGTGAACGGTTTCTTCGCATTCCCTTGACCCTTACTCCGACTGTCATTTGCTCTCTTCCCTTGTTGTCCCTGTCGATATCTGTCGACACTTTTCTCAGCAATACGAGCGGCTTCCTCAACGAGAGAAACGGTCGGGTGTTGTAACATATCTACACGTCCACGGATATTCTCTCTAAGCCCTTCCTCAAACTTTCGAGCTTTATCCCTATCAGTTGGAACGGTAGTTTTCCCAAATCGTAACAAGGCATTGAAACGAGAAACATACTCACCTACGGTCATATCTCCCTGAACCAAACTTGCAAACTCTTGACGTTTCTGAGTATAAGCAGATTGTGGAAAGAAACGTTTGTTGAATTCTTCTTTAAATGCTTCCCACGTGGTCGGTTTCCCTTGTTCGAGCACGTTGTTCCACCAATCCAATGCTTCACCCATCAACGTATCGGATGCACACAAAATTTTCTCCTCATCGGTACATATCACCTGACGAAAATGTCTTTCCATGTCCATCATCCAATGATCGGCCAAGTCTATGTCAACTTGTCCATGATACAAGGTCGGTTTCCGTTTTTGAAACTGTTCCACAATTGTGTGTTGAGGTCGCGGTGCCGATGGTGCATTGATATAACGAATTTCCACTTGTGGAGGCTGAACGTTCATCTGTTCCCTTTCACTTACCGCTTGTATGAAATTCCCCACCATATTCACTATTTGGTCCATTCGCGAATGCGGTGACAATTCTCTTGGTGGATCAGCCATAACGTTTCAAATATTCTCCTGTCGAGTTCAATGCATAATGACCATGCATGCTATGCCACAATATAGATATATGTGCACCGTTCATCACAATCAACAAATGCTAACACATGAAGCATTTCTACAATGATAACAACTATCTTTACAATTACACACTCCACTCGACGTCACTCAACATATATAACGTCACTCGTTCCCAAGGCTTTAAACTTATGCTCTAATACCACTAAATGTCACAGCCCGGTCCCACAATAGCAGAACCGGAGCCCGTGGCACGCCACCGAGGCTAAACCAATTCATTAACGTTCCCAAAATTAGGTTTGAAGAACACACGCAGCGGAAAACAAAACACATTTTAAAACCAGAGGTTCAGTCGACTTCTCAGTCGACTGCACAGTCGACTGCTCAGTCGACGGAGGTAGGCAGGGATTTAAATGTCAATTCCAGTCGACTGATACTGGGGGTCCAGTCGACTGCTCAGTCGACTGCTCAGTCGACGGGAGTGGGCAGGGATTTAATGTCAATTCCAGTCGACTGAGACTGGGGTCCAGTCGACTGAGGGCGGTGTCCAGTCGACTGCTGAGGGGTCCAGTCGACTGCTTTTGCTAAAATAAGAAGCAGTAGCTAACAGACACAGGGGTTCAGTCGACTGCTCAGTCGACTGCTCCCCTGGCAGCAGCCCAATCTGCAGAAATTCAAGTTTAAAAGCTTTCTAACTTTCCCCAAAGATCAACCACTCGAAATAAACTCAAACCAAACTCAGTCTAAAGTACTTCTAGCTGTATTAAAACATTATCAAACATAATTACAACATGTTACTAACCATTACAACAGTTTAAAATCCATCCTAACATACCAAATTAAACATGGTTTAAACAACCAAATTCTTATTACAACATTTCTATTATTCCAAAACTACAAGATTATCTTTCAAGTTGCCTCCCAAGCGAACTCCCAACCCACGTACTCACTTCTGCGATTCCTCGCCAGCATTTATACCTGCAATGGTTATTTGAATAACCACACATATTTCGATTTGTTTAAGCTAAAGCTTAGTGAATAAATCAACATATGTACATGAATGATAAACATGTCCGCATTCACATCTCTACATTTCATACTAGTCGCCGGAGACTCACGTGCCCGTCCATATTCCCAATCCGCGACTCCTCGCCAATAAGTCCACGTGAAAGGGTAAGACCCACGATTCTACAAACAATCGTGCGACCTTAATGCCACTCTATCGGCTCCACAAAATGGCACGGTGACCACGTGCTCCTTCTGACCCACATAAGCAACTTAACATGCTCAAATACATATCACCATACCTGCGGTAATCAAAACATATCACCGTACTATTGAGCCTACTTATCAATATAATTGCTCAATATGAACTACACAATATATCTCTAAGAATTAATACATGCTATTCATACAAAACATGAATACATGTCAAGAAATCATTCCAAAACATAGTTGAATCACTCACCTCAGATCTACGTGCTTATAATACGATCCAAAGAAAACCCGTGCACAAAGAACGTGCAGAAGTCCGTCTAGTACAATTCCTATGGATCAGAATTCCATTTATCAACTTTTATGAAAAATTCTAGAAAAAGACTTTTCGGAAAACTTAGCCAAACAGGCCCTAATAGGTATCAAAACGAAGCTCTTACCTCGAGGAGCTCGAATATGAAATCTGGGAGAAAACAGACTGACAGAAGGTCGTCGTTTGGCGTCGCAAAGCTCTAAGCAATCAAATCTCCCTCTAGCCTCCCTTTTGGCCTCCTCTTTATGGAATTAGGTTTAGACTTATGAAAAATCTAAGTCATCTCTATCTATATATAGGCAACACTCTCGGGGAATTACGTTTACCTCCCCACGAGTTTTCCAAACTCCTAATCAGTCTCTGAAACTTTCTATACAGCTTATTCTTAGCTTTATAAGTAAAACTTCAAAATTATAAAAGTTTTCGACTAAGTTTCGTTTGGTTGCTAAAACGCGAATTTCTATATGACGTTTCCGAAGTTGCTAATTAGCCTACCAAATTAATAGCGTGTTCATTCGTCCTCACCAGGATACTAAATCTAACAACAGAAATAAATTCTAAAACAGAAAATAATACAGATATTGAAATACACAGATAAACATTTATTTTCATATAAACATTTAAATGTTCCACAGTGACCGTCTCATACTCGGAGAGACTTCACAACAACAAATCTTTAATCACCATAGTTTCAATGGGTTCTCTAATACAGACACCCAAATCAACTCGTGAGTCAAAACTCACTCAATCATGTGTCATAAGACACGTCACAACACATTATCATGTATGACAATGCAATGCAAAAGCTATAACACAAATACGGGTGTTATAGATAGTAACCTCTCAAAATATTTAGGACCCACGTTGGGACCCATACGGGATTTAGACAAACACCCGACAAACACCCATTTAGAAAATTTGGTAGTTAATGGAATATTTGGAGGATATCATATATAATAAGAACTTTAGAAAAGTCGGGGGTGTAAACGAAAAGAAGGAAAATTGAGGAGGTGACACCTAATACATGTTGCATGTGTGTGTGTTAAGAGGAGATGACTCTCCGAAGGAATTTACTGAAAATTAAACAAAAGAGAGAGAAACGGAGAGAGAAGACGAACATGAGACGCCGACGTCGAATTCACGCCGTTCCGTCGCCGTCCGACGTCCAATAACTAAAACCGTATTTGGACTCGTGGAAGTGAGACGATCGTTTCTATACCATTAATTTACGTTTGATCAATTGTCGTAATTTTGGTAGCTCTCGCTAATTGGTGATACGCGGTTACCGAATTCTTGTAGGAATTTCTCCGGAGTGAACTTTGGGCTAGAATTTGGTGAAATTCTGCATTTCTTGGTTTAATTTGTGTAGATCTTGCTAAGGTGAGTTTTCTACACTAAAGAATAATTGTATTTAAATGTGTTCAAGGCTTCAATGATGTTAGAGATAATAATTATAGTTTAGAAGCCATGAGAATGTCTTATTGTATTGATTGTTCATGCCTAGAAGTCATGGAGAAGTTTAAAATGTGAATTGCATGTTAATCTTATGAAAATTTTATGAGTTGTCATGTTATGTGATTATGTGTTTATGTGGTAATCTATAAGCATCGGGAAAAAGATTTATTGTTGGGAGTAATAAGGGAGGTGAAGAGGAAGAATTCGATAAATACGGAAGTCCAAGGAATAAAAGTGACCACGGGACCCAGGAAGGGTCTTCGGGTCTGAATGAATTATTGAACCGGTGGTTCGGCGATTACAGAAAGATTTATGTGTTAATTATGGCATTGCACATGTTAAACATTCAATCATGTTTAGATTGCTCACTAAGCATAATGCTTAAGAAAACTGTTTTCCTTTTCTGTTGTGGTAAATAACACCACCGCAGGTACGGAGCAATATTCGGAGAGGAAGTGATGTGTGGTTGTGAAGGGGAAAGATTTGAGACGTGTTTATATGTTTATAACTTGTAATATGTTACAACTTGTAGTTTTGGAATTCCAATAGCTTATGGTTGTAGTGTAGGCAAATTTGGAACTAGTTTTGTAGATGTTGTAGTTTAAATTGAGAAGTTGCTAAACTTATGTAAATCTCTATGTCACTAGTTGGATGGTGTATGCCACTTGAGCTGGACCAATCTGACAAGTCTGGGTATGTGTCGCAGCTACTTCGAACAAGTTTCTCTTTGTAACCAAGTGTTTCAAAAGGTCTTGAGATTTCTCTTTGAAAAACTTCTTAGAAATGACTGTTCTTTGGAAGAACTTAGATAATTAGATTTAATCACTTGCTTGATTCAATTGAAGTTATATTAATAGTTTGACTGTTGAAAAGAGATTGTGTTAATTGGAAAATCTCGTGCAACATCATCATTATCAAATTATCTATTAGATACATAAAGGTGGAAGACAAATATTGCGAAATCAATGTATTATCAACCATACTACAACAATTAATAATGGATGATATCATAACTTTTGAGGGAAATGGGGTGGGTGGGTGGGTTTCCTACTAGCCAACTAACTATAGTGAAATAAAGACTTCTCTTTTAATTTATTCATACTATTAACTATTCTGAAATAAAAAATTTTATATTGCCAAGCTAAAAAAAAAAATTCAATTATTATTGTCGAATGGTTGAGACAATTACTAATATCTACAAAAGGCACCGCCAAATCAGTCACTTTATGGTTGAGATAAATTTTTTTTTTTTTTTGAACAGCAAGAATTTTATAAAGGAGCCATAAAGGCCAAGGAAGTTACAACACCCATAAAAGGACTTCAGAAGAGCCAAGCTCAAGACCTAAAAACAGAAAACATAACACCCCCAGTACATGTACGTAGCAACCAGCTCAAAAATCAACATCAAAGTACTGAAAGACTTAGCAATGAAATAAGAACAAACCCCCAAAAACAAAAGCAGCAGCCCACAGCCATGAAATGAGTTCAAACATGGGCACTCCGGATGAGAATATCAATCTTGAGAAGCTATCAATAACCACATCAGCCAAGAACAAAAACAGAATTGGGAAGTGAAGACATACAGCAGCATAAAACAGCATTTCAAAACACGCCACAATGAATCACGGCACGTGCTGTGGCAGATTCTTCACTCAAGTGCAACGCTATCTCCTCTACATCAATACAAAGAGCTGAAGACAAGGCGTCCAAGAAAGGCAACATTAGAAAGACAGCCCAAGCTAGCCCCCAAAGGCAACCTATAACAACAACATCTCTCCTCTAGATTTGGTATAGCCTTGAGACCAAAACATCAAACCCAAAAGCTTCAATTAAATCAGCCTTGATCCACAAATCTCAAAGAATGTGACCATCCAACAGACAATTAGAGAGCTGCAAAAAAGAGATCAGCCCACAGTACTCCACAAAAAGCTCCCAAAGTTGATAAGCACAGAATCCAGACCCGCAGAGAGGGTAGTTGAGATAATTGAGCAGTAGTTGGCACTAGCTAGGGGTTATCGACCGTTTCTAATCTTCACTTCTCTTTTCTTTTGCAATTTGCACTGTCCCATCTTCTACAATTATCAAATGGTTAAAAGTATAATATCCATATGTATACTTTTTGTATGCAAATTCTATTTTTGTTCCAATCAGTCATGATAGAATAGCTTGCATCTAGGGAAAAAAAACCGCCACTATATCTAGAAATCAGAGATTTGCCATCGCTTAAAAAATGCCGCTATATCTAGAAGAAAACGCCGTCAAAAGAAAAGCCGGTGCTTCTTTCGGTGTTTAATCAAACGCCATCGAAAACATCGCCAGGAAATATTTTACCGGCACTTGGGTAAACGCCGGTAATCATTTGTTACCGGTGTTTATATGCTTTTGTCATTAATTTGCCGGCATTTGACATAAACGCCGGAAATATTCAGAAGGCAGTTTCTCTGAATGAGTGCATATTTTAATATTTTTTATTTTATATTTACCTTGCAACATAATTACAATTTTAAATTTGTAGCAGAAACCAATGATAATATCAATTACAAATTTCCATTAAGTTTTTCACACCAATTGTGGTAAACCATACAAGAAATTCCCCCACAAACCAAATACTATTCGGATTACAACACCACATAATTTGAAAGATCTGAACAATTAAAAAAAAAAAAATTACACATTCAAAGTATCTCATTTGGTTACATTCATAAAATCAATATAGTAAAGTTCTTCCAAAATATCCAACGTAAAGTTCATATACAAACTACACAGAAAAGTGGTAATTTATGGCATATAATTTGTTAAGGAAAAAGCTATATATTGTGAGAAGCTTCTCATAGCTTCTCTTATATATGACCATAGCTTGGATGAAAAAGTAGCCATTGGATTCCTGCGGATCTCGAGATGTATTTATAATGGCTACTTTCTCATTCAAATGTCATAAGGTGGTGTCTCATATGAGAAATTTTTTACAATAGCTTTACACATTTGTTAAAATGCCAATTTTATCTTCTCACTTCACTTTATGGGAAATTACACTCCACTTTTTATTAGGGAGTTTTACTTTTAGTTAAAAATTTTATAAAATAGACTTTTTTTTTTTTTTTTTTTTTTTTTGTCTTAGGTCCGACATATATTTTTATTTTTAAAAGATCACTCAATTAATAGTTATATAAAATTTTGTAATACGGGAAATTGATTTGATTTAATTAAAGTCTCAGGAATCAGAGACAGAGGCCTTTTAACTGAAAATAAAAGTGAGTTGTCCTTTCTGCTATCAATGGTAGAGCCATACTGCTATATAGAGTTCGTGAATCCCACTGGAGCAATCTGTCGGATTTTGTCAACTCAAATCAGGACCCTTGGATGCTCATCGGAGACTTTAATGACTATCCTGGCAATATTAGTGAGAGAAAAAAGTGCTACGTAGCCAGCCTGGAAGCAGCAAATTCGTTAATATATAGTACTAGTAGTATCAATCGCTGTGGCGTACGTGATGGATATGGGAAATTCTGGCCCCTTTATTTACGTTACGTGGACTAATGAGAGAGATTGGGTGGGTGCATGGCACTAATACCATAGAAAGGCTTGTTCCAAAGTTCCTTAATTGGCGGCGCATTCTCTATATTTCCAGAAGCTATATATATATATATATATATATATATATTGTGAGAATCCCTCCCCAGTCCCCAGGGTCTCTACTCGGACCATCCATCATCCTGGAGTGCATGTCATGGTTTGTACCTCAACTCAAGTGCTGCTCGATCGTACTTCTCTTCCCTCAATCTTTGAATAAAATAAACCCCTTTTACAATGGAAAACCCATGTGGCTATAACCTCAACCCCCTGCCCCCACACAATTTCTTTAATGATTATGTGGTGCAAGCAAGAGTCTTGGTATCAAAGTTTCTTTTTCTCTTCTCCTCCTTTCGACAGGAATCCTAGCTAAGCTAGCTTGCTTCTAAGGCTAATTAAATTTGGAATTCAATTACTTTTGGGAACCTCTTTCAGAGGAAATTAAAGAAGAAGACTTCTTGCTAGAATCAAACGGATCCGAAAATCTCTATCTATCTAACAATTAAGTTCTCTTCTTATTTTAATCTACTTGGAAAAGTCTCTTTTTTGCTGAATATATATTCTAAATCTCTTTTGAAACAGAAAGAGACTTTCTGGAAATAGAAATCTAAAGTTAACTGCCTTACTGAAGGATAATATTTCTACTCTCGTTAGGAGAAAAAGAAACAAAATCGAAGAGCTTTTGAAAGATAATAACGGTACCTGGCTGGCTTGATGAGGAGACTACGTAGTATTAAGGCTCCTCCTATTAACTATATATTACTTTTCAACTCTTTTCTCTCATGATTGATCTCCTACTAACCATGTTAATATTCCTATCATAGATCAAATTTTGGAAAAATTAGGTGGGATTTAGGAGTTTAATTAGGATAATTTTTTGGGACAATTTATTTTTCTTTTCTTTTTTTTTTTTTTTATTTTTTTTTTCTTTCTTGTCACTTTTTGTTTTTTTCAAATTCGTTTTTTTCCCTTTTTCTTTTATTTTCTTTATAGATCCGTTTTTTATTTTATTTTACGATTAAATTTTCATATTTGTTTTATTATTATTATTATTATTATTATTATTTGATTTACACATTCTTATTCAAGATCTGCAAAAAAAATTTGGGTGTGATTCGAACCCCATTTTTTTGGTGGTGTTTAAAAGCAATGATTTAGTTTTTATCCACAACTTATAAACGGACATGACCCAAATACAGAATTAGGATATAATAGCTTATTCGACAGTTTTATCCAGCACGTTCTAAATACATGACTGCATAACAGCTTATCCGATAGAATTATTATAAATATCCGATCCTGTCTTATCATGTCATATACAATAGTTATCCGGCTTGCCAAACGAGGCCTAGGAGTCTATTAGTTCTTCGATCAATCGTAGGACGTGTCACACCCCGACGTAGCATAAATATGGAAAGCATTTAATTTCATTTATGGACCCGTAGGTCGCGACAGTTTGAAGGATCGATTCCGTCCCAAACGTCAAACAGTACAATAATTTAAATAAGAGTAAGAGCAATCAAGACTTATAAAATTTTCGAAACATAATAATTATTACAGCACGTAATCATCTAAAGGCACAACCCGATTTTTAAAAAATATAATTAACTATTACAGGAATCTTTATTACAAGTTCGGTTAGGCAACACAAAGCAGTAACATCCAATTCTCTTCCCAAGTAGTTGCTCTCAATTAGCAAAGTCGTATTGCCCATTTCGATCATAACCTGAAAAGTCTAGACATAAATGTTCAGGGTGTATCAACGTCGTCAGCTTCAAAGAGCTGGTGAGTATTAAAAACATATGCTTGTAATGTAAAACATACTTTTTTACCATTTTCGATTCACAGGTTTATTATCCATTTTATTTCAGAAATACCTTTTCAGATTAACATTATATAATAAGACAAGAAATAGCAAGAAATAGTCAACATCAATAACATCATCAACAAAATGTGACCGTTCATGAAAACAATGCAACACACTCATCTCACTGACTCTTTTACCTCGACTACAAAACCCAACACAAACGTTTCCCTTGAAACACCAACTCACGGCCGTTAGGTTTAGAATGTCTGTCGATATGCCTACCGTATCCGAATTAGCCTGGGCGTACCTAGACATTCAAGGTTACAATAACCTGATCGGTCTACCGTATCTGAATCGGCCTGGGCACGATCGAACTGGCTTGCCATATCCGAATCGACCTGGGCTTAGTCCCTCTTAATTAACCTGCCGTATCCGAATCGACCTGGGATAATTAAGGCTATAACACATCGCTAATTGGCTTGCCGTATCCGAGTCAACTTGGGCTCAATCCTTCCTAATTGATCGGCCATATCCGAATCAATCAGGGATAATTGGGGTCGCAACTCACACAAAATATTCTCTTGACTCTTCTCAACTCACCATCTCACACCATGCATGTCAACTCGACTCTAACATGCATGCCCCATGACTTATGCGAGAAAACATTATTACTAAAAGGAACACACAAAAAATCAAGTCTTTTATCACTCCTTTTTAACTTAATCTTTTAAAACAACATTCTAAAATAACATATTTCCCAAATAGTGCTTTAAAAACCTTTAAAACTTTATCCAAACAGTTCCTTATACAAAAATAGACAGAAATACAAAAAGGCTCAGTCGATCGCGCGATTGGGTCGCTCGCGCGGGCCGCGCGCGCGATACGCGTAATTTTTTATTTTCTTTTAAAATTTTCAAAACTGTCAGAAATTACACAGGTCGCGCGAACAGGTCACTCACGCAAGTTGTCACTCGTGCGGGTCACGCGCGCAACTTATCGCAGAGACTTCATCTTCTACATTTTTCTCCCTTGTTTCAGTTTTCAGGGCATGTTTTGACCCATTTTGATTTTCAGATGCAAACATGACTTATAATATATGGTTCTCTTCATTTTTCTGCAAGGATTACAAATAGATGATTGAATTAACACGAATCAAACTATAGCTCTCGGATTGTACGTAAGACCGAGAGGTGACCAAACTTCATTTCTAACATACTTTCTTATATGAATGAATTAAACTCTACAACTTAAACCATGGCTTCTAAGGATTGTAAACTATCATCATCATCTATCAACTTTGTTGAGAAAGAATTAAGAAATAAGAAAACCCAAACTAAGCTTTGGCTATGGAGTTGATTGAGCTTTCTCTCTCTAAATTCTGTAAACTAAACTCTCCGAATTCTCTCTTTTCTCGCTGTATATCTCACCTTGTAGAGAAATGTGTCGGAAGTGAGTTATGCTAGTATATATATAATCAAAATTTGAAATCCTTTGGGACCAAGTCCCTTCTTTTTCACTCTACAAAATCAATTATGCACACATATATATATATAATTCCCAACTAATATATAAGATACATATATACGTATATGATTATAACAGGTTGTAGAGGTTGGTTTAGATAGGTAAGGATCACGTAAGTATGTTTGGCAATTCAAGCTTTGGGCATAAGGATAAATCACACACAAATAGCATTGCCAACAAGGCACAAGCAAGTTGTCTAGGAATCTATTAGTGTGTTTGGGAAAATGACTTATGGCACTAAAATATCACACACTATAACACCTGCATTTGTGCTATTGCATTTTATTATATTGTCATGCATGATAATGTGATGTGTTGTGCATTTTGGCACATATTTGAGCGAGTTCTGACTCACGAGTCAATTTGGGTATATGTGTTAAAGAACCCATTGAGACAGTGTTGAATGAGTGTTTTGTTGTTGTGAAGTCACTCCGAGTATGAGACGTTCATTGTGGAATACCTTAAATGTTTATCTGGAAATAAATGTTTACCTTTGTATTTCACTATTTGTATTATTTTCTGGTTTAGAATATATTTCTGTTGTTAATTTTAGCATCCTAGCGAGGACGAATTAACACGTTATTAATTTGGTAGGCTAATTAACACTTCCGTAAAAGTCATGTAGAAACTTGCGTTTTAGCAACCAAACGGAACTTAGTTAAAAACTGTTTTAATTTTGAAGTTTCACTTGTAAAGCTATGAGTTAGTTGTGTAGAATATTTCAGAGACTGATTAGGAGTTTTGAAAACACGTGGGGAGGTAAACACAATTTTCGACGCCTATATATAGATTGAGATGATTTTGATATTTTTTTTATAAGTTTCAACCTAACACTCAAAATGAGGCTAAAAGAGGGATTTGATTGCTTAGATCTTCTCGACGCCAAACGACGACCGTTCGTCCGCACCAAATTTCATATTCAAACTCCTCGAGGTAAGGCCGTCGTTTTGATATCTATTAGGACTCGTTTGGATAAGTTTTCTAAAAAGTCTTTTTCTAGAATTTTTCATAAAAGTTGATATTTGGACTTTTGATTCATAGGACACTACAACAAAACTGCTTTTTTGTGACGCGCACTTTTTGTGACGTGCAAACGTGTCACAAAAGATCATTATTTGTGACGCGTATTTAGTATTTGTGACGCACTTATAGATGTCACAAAAAAATTAGGTTGACCAATTATTGGACCTTATTTGTGACGCATCTGGCGCGTCACAAATAAAATCCCTAGTAGTTGTGACGCATCTGGCGCATCACAAATAAAATCACTACTATTTGTGACGCGTATAGTACGCCACAAATAAAATCCCTGTTATTTGTGACGCATATTGTGCGCCACAAATAAAATCCACAATTAAATCCCTACTATTTGTGACGTATATAGTGTGCCACAAATAAAATCCCTACTATTTGTGACGCATCTGGTGCGTCAGAAATAAAATCCACAATTAAAATCTCTATCTATACTTTGTTGATAGTAGAGATAGAGATCTCTAAATCTAAATTAGACCTGACAATTGAAACTCTTATTTGCGGGTTGGTTGCGGGTGATCTATAAAAATAGAGAGAAACGAAGCGTTGTCTTTGCGGTTTCTATTTTTCTCATCGTCTATGTTTGGGTCCCATTGATTCTCATCTCAAATGGTTAGATCAAATGGAGAATTCTTCTCCGACTTTCACGGTGTCGACAACGCCAAAAACTGTTCATAATTACAGTTCATATAGAAGCTGCTCAAGAACTGTGTTACAATTAATGTTTGAAATAAGGAATCAAAGTCTTGGATCATTTTTATGATTACAAAATTGCTCAAAACAAAAACAAATTTTGATGTGGGTAAGTTTAATTTCTTCAACTATTTATATTTTGATGAAATATATACATATATTTGTTGTATATGAAGTATATGTACATATGTATATACAATGGTTTTAAAAATCAGACCGGACCGGACGGTTGAACCATCGGAATCGGGAACCGGACTATAAAACGGGTTGGGATGAGCCGAAAACCGTTCACAGTTCCGAAACCGTGCTGATTTTTCAAAACCGTCCAAACCGGAACGGTTCAACCGGGAGTTTGTAAAACTGTCGATACATTGGAAGTTTAAGGACCCGTTTGATAAAATTGAAAATTAAGTGGTGAACATTAATTGCTGAAATTTAAGTACTAAAAATTTTAAGCGATTAGTTTTGCAATATTGAAAACAGTGTTTCAAGTACTGAAATAGATTGCATTCAGTGATTGTTTTCAGCAGAAAATTTAAACTTAAAGTTTTCAGTGGATTTTTTGCCGCTTTTTCAATTAGGTGGCACATTATTAAACGCACTGAACGAAATTAAGTGCTGAAAGTTTTCATTTTCACCACTTAATTTGGTTAAAATATTGATATTATCGTAGGTATATAGCACAAGTATATAGTACATAAAATTACCTAATTAGGAAATTTTTTTTAAAAATATATATAATTTCCCTATAGCATTTGTGACGCATAAAATGCGTCACAAATGCTATACATACCTCTGATAGAGTATTTGTGATGCATATACAGGCGTCACAAATAATATTTTTAAAATGGAAATTATTAATTGTGACGCATATACAGGAGTCACAAATAATATACTTAAAATGGAAATTATTATTTGTGACGTCTACTATGTGTCACAAATAATAATAAATAATTAAAGCCTTTGAGTATTTGTGGCGCATAAAAACGTCACAAATAATCACTATTTGTGACGCGTATAGTGCGTCACAAATAATACTCTTATTTGTGGCACGTGTGTTTGGTATTCATGGTAGTTTATTTGTGACACCGTATTCTATTATTTGTGACGCACTATTGCGTCACAAATAATACTATTATTTGTGACGTGTGACGCATTGACTGCGTCACAAATAAATTATTTGCGACTAGGGATTTTGTGACCTCAATTGTGACGCGTTACCGCGTCACAAATAAGTATTTGTGACGCATTTTGATTATTTGTGACGCAGTTTGCGCGCCACAAAAAGTCAAATCTGTTGTAGTGGGAGTTGTACTAGACAGGCTTTTGCACGTTCTTTGTGCACGGGTTTTCTTTGGATTGAATTATAGGAGCGTTATTCGGAGGTGAGTGATTCAACTATGTTCTTGGAATAATTTCTTGACATATATATATATATATATATATGTGTGTTAGTATAGATATATATTGTGTAGTTCATATGGGGCGATTATATTGATAAGTAGGCCCAATAGCGCGGTGAAATGTTTTGATTACCGAGAGTATGGTGATATATAAATTTAGCATGTTGAGTTGTTATTTGGGTCAAAGGAGCACGTGATTACTAAGCCATCTTGTGGAGCCGATATAGGCATTAAGGTTGCACGATTGAAGAAAAGAATTGTGGCTCTTACCTTTTCGCGTGGACTTATTTGGCGAGGAGTCGTGGATTAAGAGTATAGAACGTACACGTGAGTCTCCGGAGAGTAGTATGAAATGTAGAGATGTGAATGCGAGCATGTTTATCGTTCATGTGCATTTTTTGTTTTATTTACTCAGCGTTAGCTTAAACAAATCGAAGTATGTGTGGTTATTTAAATAACCACTGCAGGTATGAATGCCGGTGAAGAATCGGAGAAGTGAGCACATGGGTTTGGGAGTTCACTTAGAAGGCGACTCGATATATTGATCTCGTTGTTTTGTAATAGATTTGTTGTAATAAGAATCAATATGACCTTTAACTGGCTAACTTAGAATCGTAAAACGGATTAATGATATTGTAACAGATAGGATTCTTTTATATTTATGCTTTAGTAATGTTTTAATCCAGTGGGAATCGTTTTGGTACGAGTTTGGGTTTGTATTTAAATCCTAGTAGAATTCTGAAAAACCTTAACTTGGAAATGCTACAGAAAGGGGGTTGCTGCTGTAAAAAAATAGTCAACTGGACTGAGGCATCAATCGACTAAACCCCTGTTTTAAGTAAAAAAATTCTCTTTGATTTTCAAGACTTCAGTCGACTAATCCCCAGGAAACAGTCAATTGGTTCTGCACAAAAATTGGACATTCTGCTAGGATGGGTTCTGTTGACCGAACGAGCCCAGTCGACTGAAAAATTAAGACATCAGTCGACCGGACATAGGGTCAGTCAACTGAAGGTGGCACTTGGGAATTTCTTGTTCTTTGCAACTCCAGGTCAGTCGACTAGAGGCCCGACCCAGTCGACTGGACTGCTGATTTTCAAAATGATTTGTTTTGTTCTGCTACGTGTGTTCTTAAAACTAATTTTTGGGAACGTTAATGAATTGGTTTAGTGTCGATGGAGTGCCACGGGTTTCAGTTCCACTATTGTGGGACCGGGCTGTTACATTTAGTGGTATCAAAGCTTAAGTTTAGAGCCTTGGGAATGAGTGACGTTATATGTTAAGTGACGTCGAGTGGTGTGTATGATTGTGGCGATAATATGGTTATCATTACAGAAATGCTTCACGGTTGCATTTGTAAATTGTGATGTTGAGCTGTGCACACATATAAATATATATCTTATGGCATAGCATGCATCGTCTTTATGCATCGAACTTAACAGGACGAGTTCTTGAAATGGTATGGCTAATTCGATAGGAGAGTTGTCACCGCATTCGAGAATGGACCAAATAGTGAATATGGTAGGGAATTTTGTTCAAGCCGTAAGTGAAAGAGATTAGATGAATGTTCAGGCTCCACCGGTTGAAATTCGTTAATGCACCACCGGTACCGAGAGCTCAACATACAATCGTAGAACAATTCCATAAACAAAAACCAACTTTGTACCATGGACAGGTTGACATAGACTTGGCCGATCATTGAATGATGGACATGGAAAGACATCCATACTGTGATATGTACCGACGAGGAAATTTTTTTATGCGCATCCGATACATTGATGGGCGAAACAACATACTTGAACAAGGAAAGCCGACTACGTTGGAAAAATTTAAAGAAGAATTTAATTGACATTTCTTTTTGTAATCTGCTTATTCTCAGAAACGTATAGAGTTTGCAAGTTTGGTCCAGGGAGACATGACTGTGAGTGAGTACGTATCCCGTTACAATGCCTTATTGCACTTTAGGAAAACTATCGTTCTGACTGATGGGGATAAGGCTTGTAAGTTTGAGAAAGGGCTTAGGGAGAATATCCGTAGCCGTGTAGACATGTTGCAACACCCGACTGTTTCTCTAGTTGAGGAAGACGCCCGCATAGCTGAGAAGAATGTCGATCGCTATCAACAAGGACAACAAGGAAAGAAAGCAAATAACAATAGGGGCAAGAGCCAAGGGAATGCGAAGAAACCGTTTACACAAGGTTCGGGATTGAACATGGGTAGTCAGGGATGGAGTACGTTCGTAGGAGACTTGAGACCATTATGCTCGACATGTAACCTACGACACAGAGGGACTTGCTATCAATTGAGCACTTGATACCTTTGTAAGCAACTAGAATACATATCCCGCAATTGTCCTATGAATACGAACGTGACTACACTGAATACAACCTCCAACATCAAGAGCTATAACCCGGAGATGAGAGGGAAATGTTTTGAGTGTGGCCAACCGGGACATATAGCGAAGAACTATCTGAGTAAGAGATAATCGGGAATGAGTATCGGGGCATCAAGTATGCCGATTGGATCAAAGGCAGGGCAACGAGTGGATAAAGGAAAGGGAGTCGAACAACAACAAGGACGTTACTTCCAGCTCAGGCCGGGGAATACACTCGGCATTGATGTGTTCATCATTCATTTTTTTTTTAAAAAAATATCACCTGTCTCTTGGAAATTTGAGATCCTGGTGGGGTCGTGGATCGAGTGATACTTCCAAGCTTCTTTGGTGAATGGGTACCTACAACTTTATGCATTATATTTTTGTTAAATAATGGAAAAGAGAGAAAAAAAATCAAAAACAAAAAAATTAAAAAATTAAGCCAGATCAGAAAGAAAACTACATAAAATCAAAATTAAGCTTTTCTCTGGATTATAGATCTTATCTTTAGTGATTGATAAGTGGATCTTGGTTTTGGATCGAGAAAATTAAAGAAAATGGAAAGAAAATGAGAGAATGAGAGTTCGGGGGAGAGAGTGAGAGTTGCAGAGACGAGACGAGAGAGAGATCACAGTGGAGAGAGTGAAGAGAAAGAAAAGAAAGGAAGAAGAAAAAGAGAGATGTGGAAAGTTTTTTGGCTTTAAAGTCCTATATATAGCCATTTCTCTTTTTCGGTGTATTTCTCTCTAGAAAAGCTAAAATATTTTATTTTTTTAAGAAATAAAGATAAAATAAACAAATCGGTGTTAATCGTGAAACCGTCCCCCCCAGCTGAGTCTGATATTGTCCTCAATGAGTGAGATGAGAAAAAAAAGCCAAGGATAACACATGTAATAAAAATAAATATACAAAGAAAAGATAGAATAATAATGACAAAATTAACTTGTTTATATAAAGAGTGATCAAATTAAGCGTATATCAGTAGATCTCGGGACAACACCCGAGGCACATCAAAAGACCTCGGGACCACATCCGAGGCACCTCAAAAGACCTCGGGACCATACCCGAGGCACTTCAAAAGACCTCGGGACCACACTCGAGGCACATAAAAGACCTCGGGCTCCGCGCTCAAGCACAAAAGACCTCGGGGTCACATCCGAGGCATCGGATTCGTTGAGGCTCAACCTACGATGGGGGCAAATCCCCCTAGGTGGCTGATGATGGCAAGCTTCAAAAGACCCTGCAACCACCCATGTTCCAGGTCGGTTACCTACAGTCATGGCCTCTATAGACCTTCGTCTTCCCGAAGGCTTGGGGGACAGGAAGGCACAATGAACTAAACAGACAATCACACCGGGTATTTATAGGCCCTGAGGTTACTTGAACAACCCGGGAGCCTATAGTATTCAGAGGTATCAACTCCACTTAGGTCTAAACCGACGATAGAGGTGACTAAAACCTCTTAGGTTGGCTCACGATAGAGGAGCAAAAAGACCCTAAAGCAACGTCATTTAGGTGAGCTCCACCAACATGGTCAAACTCTTCTCCGAACAGTCTTGACGAGGGCTGGCTAGGCAGAAGATAACCATCCTGGGGAGTTAACATAAAATGGACCCTAAAGTAACACGCTTTAGGTCGACTTTTCCAACATGGTCAAATTCTTTTGCCCACAACCTTGACGAAGGTTTATGGGTAGAAGATAACCATCCTGGAAGCTAAATTAAATAAAAGACTCTGAATGGGCTGAGTCTCAACTCTTAGCCAATTCCCAAGCACTTAAAGATTTCAAATCATGCTAAGTCTCAACTCTTAGCTAGTTCCCACGAGTTCACCAAACTCAGAAGCTCTGAGGCAACCTTCCTGAGAAGTTAACAGATTTCCAAACTTGCCCCGATATGGCATCCAGCTAACCTTGGAAATGGGAGGCAACTGATACACCAAAAATTGGCTCTACTATATGTCTGACCGGTTCCCTCCAGGTTTGACCCGACCAATCGACCAGGTCTGACCCCGACCGACCGACCGGTTCTGACCTCGCTCGACCGACCGGGTCCGACCCCGACTTATGGATCAGAGTACGTAGTCCAATTACAATATAGTTCAGGTCCAGGTCAGCTAAATCAGAGGGCTTTCCAAACTGCTCAGACTCCAACAGTTTCCTATCTCAGCTAGAAGACTAATGGAAAGTGTACATGGTTTCCTAATCCAATTAGGAAACCTCCATAATTAATGCCAATCAATCCTAATTGGATTATATTTCCTTATCTATTTAGTTTTCTTGTACGAGTAGGTCTCTTGCATCTATAAAAGAGACCACTCACCCCCATAGAAGGGGCTCAACTTTTCAGTCTCTATAGCACCTCTATAGCGGCCACCAACACGCCCGGCCGACCTACGGTAGCTCCAAAATATTGTTGGTTCACCACAGGTCACCGGCTTTTTACAGTTTAGTAAACGTGCTCAGACACACACGTGGACGTAGGTTCCTTCATTAACAGGGCCGAACCATATACAAAAACCTGTCTCTCACTCTCTCTCTTTCTCTCCTTAAACTGCTCTAATTCATCTTAACCAAATTTTGGCATCATCATTACCTTATAGTCTTGAACCCAATTCTGACTTTGACTTCTTCCTTTAGTGTGCAGCATCTCTTTCTAGGAAATCTTCACTCATATGTCTCCTTGAAAGCTCCCGGATAGACTAGGGTTGGTGGGAACCCTAATAGAGAGGATAAGAAGGTTTGGAAACCCTAAAACAGTTTCTGCAACTTTCTGATATTAAAAACGACGTTTAACTTTTTTCTGTACATAGCTGTCCTATTTATAGATATCCAAACCAAATTTTGAGTTCGATCGATTGAAACTCTTTCAATTGATTGATCGAAACTAGTTCGATCAATCGAATTGAACCTGACTTCAATTGATCGAACTTTGTTCAATCGATCGAACCAACATCCTCATATGCTTCACCAAGCATTCTCGCTGAGCTAAGAGTGGGATCTCCTAGGCTTTTTATTGTTGGCTCAAACCAGTTGTTAATTCTCATGATCAAACTCTTTGATTAGCCAATTAACTAACTAATCAATAATGTTTAATCCACTATTAAACTATAACTACACTTCAATGCAAAAGAACATATTCAAAGCGATAACTAGACTTGTATGATGTACTAATGTCCCTTTACCGTCAGCATTCATAATCATATTCAGGTAGTCAGATAACTGTTACTGTCAACCTGAATGATCATTACATCTTCTATTTCTTGAGTTTCATTCACCTCTCATGATTACCAAACATGTTGATAACTACTTGATATTGACAACATAAAACTACACTTTGCTAGTCCTCGAGCAAAGAAAAACATAAAACTAAATACTACTATACTTAACAATCCTAACTCACTGTCGCAGGCAACACGATTGCATTTAGCATATGCAACAAGCCTTTTAAACCCCTAAGTGTCCCTAGTCGGACGAGTGAAGTCTCGTGAGGGTTCTCGTCAACAAGTCACCCACAACCATCTTTATTAACTTATAAATTCAAAAACTTTTATTAAAAATGAAAAACATAATATTCAATACTCCTTATTATAAAACAATGATTCGAAATAGAATAACGAACAAGAAGAAATAGAATCAAACGTCCACTTAAATCATGAAAAACAATCCCACGCACATGCATCGTATAAATCAATAGAGTTTCTCATAAAATTGCACGTGTGTGATATGGTAGTCAAATGAACACGCGCATGTCATGAACTTGGAATATAACTCGGATGACCATCTAACTATGTCTTGACTACGAATCTCACAATGTCAATTACACTCTCAAATGAAACACTCAGAAACAGGTGTAATTTTTCTAATATATGGGAGCAAAGGAAATATATTTTCAAAACGATAAATGCTCACATATGACTCAAAAAAGACGCATGACACGAAAGAACAATAGTCTCATGGATAGGATGCCAATCAATCAAGAAAAATTAATCATTACCATGTTTTAATCCCCCTCCCATCGTTTTCATATCCGAACCATGTTTCCTAGGATCAAATAGGACTTTTCAAAGGTTGTAATGTGGCTCAGGCAATGAAAAAGGATAGAAAGGATTAATTGGGTAGGTTTACGAATGGCATTGTAAGGCATGTTTGATCTCTTTCATTCTTCTTCTACAAACTCTCATCTTTTCTTTCTCTTCATTCCTTTTCATTCATTTTTCTTTTTTTCTTTCATTTTTTTTTCAACCTTCCTCTTCTTTATTTTGTTTATTTTCCTTTTTCTTTTCTCGCTTCTCAAATGACTATGCATTGAATACCAAGCAACTACCCCAATAGCATCTTATCTTCTTTTTCTTCTTCTTCTCAATCACACATCGCCTTAACAACACTAAAAGGTGACGAATCTTTCAGTGGTGAACTCCAAGTTAGTCAAGTTGGAGCAAAAATAGGATAATGGTAATTAAAGAAAAAAAAACGGCATTTTAATGGCTCAACGGGCGAACTAAGGAAATTTATCATTTATCGGTCGGCAGTAAACAAAAAGGGCCTAAAATCATGTCCTATGGCTATATGGTTCTTCAATGTTTACGACGGAAGATTATTTAGCATGGTAGTAACTATTTTAACTTGACTATCAACCAAAACAAGAATAATGAGACTAAACAACAAATAGATGCGCTATTTCAATGAAATTCGACAAACACAAGATGTATTTATAACCCTCAAAATAGAAAAGATAGGCTCAAAAGCTCACCGGGTCTAGTCTCCACCATGTGTTATCTAGAAATCTGAATCATATTATAGTTCACAACCAACATGTATTCCAATGACTACGTGCAGTGCAAATGTTTATGTGCAAATCTATGATATAAAACTACGATTCAAACGATACATGACCTAAAACATTACATCATGACTTTAGCAAACATTTAATCACATCTTCTCTTATTTATCATTCTATAACAATCATAGTTACATAACAAGAAGTATCAAATTGAGATTGCAAAAACCGTAGGTAACATCGTTTATTTAAACATACTTATTGAAAATTTTTAAAATTTTTAAAATTTTTAAAATTTTGCATAAATTAATGTGCATGTGTGTGTGCATACCCCCAAACCTAAACCTTTCATTGTCCCCAATGAAACAATAAAACGAAATAAAGGAGAGTAATTAAGGAATGAACGATAGTACCTCGATCTTGACAAGCATAGAACAGGTGAACACAAAGGAATATGGCTATAAAGTTCAATGTTACCTGTTACTTCTTAACAACAAAATTAAACAAACAAAATAATAAAAACAGCTAAAAGAATTATAACTAAGCTAAACGAAACTAAATAAACTATAAGAAGAAACAAAACTATGAAAACAACACGAAAATAAGCTATAAAAGGAAATAAAACATAACTAGAATTATGAAAACAATCAAAGACGCGATCTAAAAGTACCTAAGAAACAAAAACAGAAAAGTAAAAACTGTGTGACAGGTGTGGGAGGAAGATATAAGAAAACAAAAGAAGAAAATGCAGAAATGGGGGTCGCGCGAGCAGCCGTCGCGCCCGCGAATTCCTGAATTTTGTTTTTTTGTTTTTTTTTTTTTTTGAAGAATCTCACGCGAGCGAGATGCCTCGCGCCCGCGACACCAGGCGCGAGGAGAAACAGAGGCATCATATAAGAAAAACAAAGGAAAACCACTAAGGGGCAAACTCGCGCGAGCGGGCCGCGCGCGCGAGAAGAGTTTTTTTCCATTTTTTTAGTTAAAATTATGTATGTAATATTAAAATAAATTAATTCCAACCCCCAAACCTACCCAGAATATCCAAAACAGACTCAAAAACGACCAAAAATAAGAAAAACGAACGAAATTAAGCTTGGGTTGCCTCCCAAGAAGCGCTAACTTTTACGTCCTCAGCTAGACCGTTCTAGCTCAAGGCTTTATGGAGGCCGTAAATCGGACTGTGTACCCCTAAGGATGTCAGGTAGAGCTCGATGATAAGCAGAAATAGCGTCGCTTCGAATTAATTCAATCGACGGTTTGTCAGTATTTTCAAATCGATTTCTTACCTTCCGAGTAGATTCAGCATTAGGGTCCGATGTATTAGGGTTCATCCACTCATCATCCGCTATATCTTTGTCGTTACTCACATTTATTGCTTTGTTAGGCTCAATATTCCGTCTTACCTCACCTTCCGCCTCACATAGGTAATCGTCATCTTTAGGAGGTTGATCAATAGCGTTAAAAACGTTTAATTTTAAGTTCATGTTCCCAAACGACACTTTCATTACCCCCGTCCGGCAGTTAACACGTGCGTTAGCGGTGGCTAAGAATGGACGGCCTAGAATGACAGGAGTGTATTTTCTAGCATCTAGCACCGGTTCTGTGTCAAGGACCATGAAGTCGACAGGATAATAACATTTATCAACCTTAACCAAGACGTCCTCGACGATTCCTCTAGGTATTTTAATAGAACGATCCGCTAATTGTACAGGAGTGTATTTTCTAGCATCTAGCACCGGTTCTGTGTCAAGGACCATGAAGTCGACAGGATAATAACATTTATCAACCTTAACCAAGACGTCCTCGACGATTCCTCTAGGTATTTTAATAGAACGATCCGCTAATTGTATAGTAGCGGGTGTGGGTTTAAGTTCACCTAGTCCTAATTGTTTATAGACGTGATAAGGTAAGAGGTTAACACTAGCACCTAAGTCAAGGAGAGCCCTATGAATGACAGTGTCACCTATGACACATGAAATCGTAGGTGTACCGGGATCCTTATCCTTTGGTGGAGCGTGTTGAAAAATAGAACTTACTTTTGCCGTGAGGAAGACCTTTTTAGGAGTATGACTGCGTATTTTGCGTTTTTGCGTACAGAGGTCTTTTAAACATTTAGCATAAGCGGGAATTTGTTTTATAGCGTCGAGGAAAGGAATATTAATTTTAACTTGTTTAAACACCTCGAGTATATCTTCCATTTTTGACCCTTTCTTGGGCAAATGTGACGGTCCCTCAATGTTTGGTGGATATGGAATTCTCGGAATATGATTAATCAGGGCCGGTTCATTCTCTTTCCTAACTCTATCCACATCTTCACTTTTTCCTTTATTCAAATTTAAATTTTCATTTTTCTCACCCCCATCCGGAATTACAACAACTTCCTCATCTCGAGTAGTCGTCCTAGTCGAAATAGCGTTCACGCTCTCAGTCGTACTACCCACTGTGTATTGCCCCTTAGGTTGCTGAGTAGGTTGACTCGGCAACTTACTCTCAGCTAAACGGTTTAATGTAGTAACTACTTGTCCCATTTGGGACTCGAGCTTTGCGATGGATTGTGTGTGAGAGTGTACTAACTGGACCACCGAACCAAAGTTTTCAAGTGAGGCCAACACCTTCTCCTCAAATGCATTATTGCGTGGAGATGGAGGAGGTAGTTGGTATTGACCTTGTTGATATTGGGGTCGGTACATATTAGGAAAATTAGTCGACCTAGGATTATAACTATTTTGTGGGAATTGTTGCATAGAATTAACGTGTTGTTCAACAAATTCTGGATATTGAGATGCGGAAGGACATGCAAAGATATTATGGGACGGTTCAGAACATAATGCACATACTTCTGAAGATGGTGGATTAGACGTTTTGTTCATTTGCATAAGTCGGTCAAGTTTTCTATTTAATTCTTGTATTTGAACTGATTGACTTGACTCAACTGTCACCTCTCGCTTAGGTTGAAGATGATATCCCTCAAAACGTACCGACACAGCCTGATGCATCGAATTCTCGCTTAGTGTTTCAAAAATCTTCCAAGCCTCGTCGGCGCTTTTGTGTAGGAAAGTTCCCGCACAAACGGCATCGACGGTATTCCTAACAGAGGGAATAAGCCCCTCGTAGAAGACCTGAACAAGTTGCCACTTAGGAACCTGATGATGTGGGCAAGAGGGTAATAATTCTTTGAATCTCTCCCAAGTATCATAAAGTGTTTCTCCATCTTGCATTACAAAGTTTGTTATGGATTTTCTTATCTGATTTGTACGCATAATAGGGAAAAACTTTTGTAAAAATGCGGTGTGTAAGGCTTCCCATGTTTTAATGGTGTTTGGCTCAAGTGATTGAAGCCAATACTTAGCTTTGTCTCTTAACGAAAATGGAAAGAGTCGCAATTTTAATTCATCATCCGTAAGATTTTGAATTTTTAAAGTAGAACATATATCCTGAAAATCTCCTAAGTGTTGGTATGGATCTTCATTTAGACGGCCATGGAAGGATGGAAGTAGCGAGATCGTAGACGACTTTATCTCAAAGTGAGATGCTATCGCCTCCGGTAATTCAATACATGTTTGTGGCGTGTAAGTAGTCGGAATAAAATAATCTTTAAGTGGAGGAGGTGGCGGTATATTAAGATTATTCATATTCGCACCATCATTTTGATTGTTATTGTTATTTCCACCGTCAGCCATTTTAATCGGTTCAATTTGAAAAGTTCGAGTTTTCCTTAACCGTTCACGGGTACTCTGAATTTCGGCCTCAAACAACGACGACGGAATCGGAGTTGATTCGTCGTCTTGCAACCTAGCTCTAGAAGCTTGAGTTGTGGACTTACTAGTTCTTAAGGTACGTTCCAGTTCAAGATCAAAAGATTTTAATTCCGGTTTATTTGAACGTGTACCTAACATAAACTAAAAGAAAGTAAACTAAAAACAAAAACTGACTCAACAAAACAAAAAAAAAACAAATAGCAATCACGCAAATAAGATAACAAGCACTCAACTACTGTGATGCATGAATATTATCTTGTAATGCAATGACCGCGTCAAGCCCAGCGCCCCGGGTTTCCTAGCTAATGCAGTGCAATTAACCCTAAACTAATGCAAATAGTGCGTCACAGCGCCCTGATTTACAGTGGTTTAAAGCGAGTTTCACCAGAAGCAATTTATTTTATTTTATTTTTGTTTTTATTTGCGTAAGCTCCTTTGATGTGCTTAGCTAATCCACTCGGAAACGTTGGAATTTGATGACTCGAGAAACTACAAAATAAAAAGAAAAGTTAGTGACTCAAAACAAAACGGAAAATAAGAAAAATAAAAACTAATCTAATATTTACAAATTAACTAAACTAAGATTTTAAAACTAAAGGTAGTAACGCAATCCCCGGCAACGGCGCCAAAAATTGATGTTGTCAATATCAAGATATAAAAGTATACTTTACTTTTCTAAAGATTTGTAGTGTGGAAGTAAAGGTCGAACCCACAGAGATTGAATTACTACGACTTTTAATTTTAAAACCTAAGTCTAATTAATTATGAAAACGAGATTTTGATTTTGAATTTAATTAAACTAAGAACAATAAAATAAATCTAAATTATGAAAGCGATTTAAAAGTATTTTTCTAAATATGTTTAAAGGAACTTAGGATTGCAAATCCACCACTAGCTTCATAATAGGAATATTTATGCATTCAATTAGATTATTAAGTTGGATGATAATGGAGAATTGTAGCTACAAGCCCAATTCCTCCGTCAAGAAAATAACTATGGTTCAAGCACCAACATAATCCATCTTCGGTTAGCACGAATTATCCCACACTAAACTAGGGTTGTGGTATAATCCATCTAATCTAGGCATGGACTATTCGGATACTTGATAGCACAATTCAATAAAGCACCATTACATGTAAATAATCTAAACAAGCACAGCAAGTATAGATCATTGAGCACATCACAGTCAAAATAGATCTAAGACAAGAATAAACTTTGAAAGTAATGATTTAATCAATAGAAGTACGATTTTATTATAAAAAATCCTCTAAACATGTAATCATCATCCATACATAATAAATCTAAAATAAAAACATAAATAAAACCCTATTACTTGGCTAGGGTTTCATTGAAACCCTAGATCTAGAGTTTAGTTGTCCATAGAATTGATGAATAGCAAGAGGTTGATGGAGGAGGCCATGTGAATCCTTGGTCTTCTTCTTCTTCTCCTTGCTTTTTCTCCCTTCAAAAAATGGCTGAAAAAAATGTATAATATGGCTGTATATTGATGTGTATAATAGTGTGTAATGATTTGTATATCTAAAGTTGATTTAGAATAGGATTTGTATAGAGTTTGGAAGGATTTAGGAAGCTTTCCTAAGTCAAATCGCGCTAAAACTGCTGTTTTTACGTTTCTGGACGTATTTAACCAATTCGGATCGCACAGGGCTCTTCAGGGCTTCAAAATACACAACTTTGACTTTTTCAAAGGGTCGCTCGCGCGGGTCGCGCGAGCGGGTCGCTCCAGCGACCTGGGCATTTTCCAGATTTTTCTCAGATTTTTCGCTGCTCTGCACCACTTTCGTAGAATTGCGATAACTTTTGACTCGGACCTCGGATTGACTCACCGTTTGCGGCCACGCGTCCGTAACTCGAAGATCTACATTTTATATCTCTGGAGAAATTTCTCAAATCTGAAGTATTACTTGTCAAAAATGCAATTTGTCGAGGCTGTTACAACATTCTTCCTTCACCGGAACCATCTTTTAAGCCCAGAATGACTTCCAAAGCCACTAATCATTGGATTTTTGTGCATTTTCATGTTAAAGCTCCAAAATCTACAAAATATAGAATACCTATTAAAAATCACTTAATAATTACATGAAATGGGCTAACAAAGCGTATTTTTAGGACTATAAACGGCAACTATTCGTCGCCGATCACTACTTATCAATTAGATTACAGTTCTCAATAATCAACTTGGTGACATTCTCAAGGAAATGCTTACTCTTTATCAGAGGGTAGATTCTATCTTGACAATATATGTTCACAACCCTATGAATGTGACATACCCAAAATACCCAGGTGTTGATCTTTAAGACCTCACTGATTGGTAAGTTAAAACAGTCACATCCATAGTCTATGTCCATAATCGTCTCAAAATTAAGAACATGTACCTTATACAAGTTATGAGTTCCTATCGACTGTTGACAGTTTTATACGTCAATAGGAATTTCATGGTCCATCAATGCATTGTACGTACTAGCATATTAACTAAGAGTCATACTCTCTAGTGATTGAGATTCATCACTCTATCCAATGGTAGTTAATCATGCTACAATGTATACCTGATGAGATATCCAGTCTCACCATCCACTGTGATAGGTTCTAAGTATCAAAGAATAGTAATTCGTATCTCACTTATATATATCTCATACATATACGAATTACCTACTATGATACTTATGGATTACAAACATTCATCTTATGAAACATACATAATCAAATGTATAAATGATATCTATATATAAAATGCCAAATGACACACACATAAAGAACGGGTTTGAGGGCACAATCCTAACAGTATCTCGTGAATGTTATCTAATTTTATAGGGTGTTGAGGTGCCAATTTCATTGACATGGATGCATGATGAATACAATGATCTAAATAATAGTGGAACTCCTGGTGGTTTTCAAGAGTTATTGGTAATTATTCTCAAGTTTTAGACAATAATAATATCACTCTTTAAAACATTTCTTTAATCATTTATGATTCATATTGTTACGTTCATAGGGACTAGACACCAACCATCCAATGTCTAGCATCCTCTCGAACCTCTAACATCCCTATGAATGCTGGATATAGTGAACCCACTTCAAATAGTCAAACATCACAGTGACTTTGCCTTCAAGAGTACTTATTCTAATGGCTTTGCCTTCTAACTTTTTGAGTCCTATAAAGTCGCTCGTGTTTTGGTGATTATAGCTGCTAAGGATATCAGAGATGTTAAGGGGATTCTGCAGATATCATAATTTTTTGTATAGGATTTTTTGTGTAGATGTATGGCTTTTGGTTTCTTTTGTGAAACTGTGTACGTAACTGATTTCTAATCACACTAATTTTCATGTAACTGCATTTTTCATATGTTATTGCTTGGAGAATTTTCCTTTTGTCCTAAATGTGTTCCCAGCACATGTGATAGTGAGTCCACTTCATTTTCATTGGAGGATTTCCACCATATCAAAGGCGGTCTCAATGCCACATATGTGTTGGGAACATTTGGGGCACAAAATTTGAGAAGCACGGCATTGCTCTTTGAAGAGTTGTTGAAATTTGTTTTGTCTTAGGAGTGAATCCTGATCACATTTTCAACCAAAACAGGTAGTTTGCTAAGCATCACAGTGATTGGGATGGCGAGGGAAAATTTGGTTCAATATTCAAGTGTTTTGATCAAAGTAGGCATATGATATTGAAAATAGAGTGTTTTTGGTTTTTTTTTTCTTTTCTTTTACTTTCTAGAGGTGGGGCCCATATTATTTTTAATACTTTTGGGTCTAGAAGGGAGTCGCTGTCGGAGTTTCTCTAGAATTTTTCTTATGTTGATGATACATGGATAAAAAAGAATAAAATATACACATGTCACCTTGTTAAGACCTGGGTAAGCAATAGGTGAGCATTTTTAAATGAGTAAAAATGCTCTCACAGAAATAAACCCATTAGACATGGTGGGTGTTTTTTTTTCCCGCTATATATTTTCTAGATTGATAAGACCAGAATCCACAATATATATGCTTTTCTGCCAAAGGGTAGTATTACTTTGTGTGTGTGTATGTGTGTGTGTGTGTGTTTGTTTTGGAGTAATATCCAACAACTGCTAACCCCATTAATACTAAGGGGTAAATTATATTTTAGGGTAAATTACCTTTTACCCCCTGTGGTTAGGCCATGTGACACTTTACCCCCCTATAGTTTGAAATCCAACACATAACCCCTGAACTACTAGGCCAAGTGAAACTGTTAAATTCCTCAACACCAATTGTGAAAAGTCAAATGTGCCCTTCTTGATCTTTCGTCTTCTTCCTTTTCATCCTAAATTTCATAGCTAATTGAGAATTACAGAAATGTCAAGTCTATTCTTGACACCCACCGTCGCCAACACCCCCTTCCACAGCCGCACCCCACCATCGCCGATCACCACCCCATACGACCGGCGACCTTCACCTTTCTTCCTCCCCTCTGACCACTTTCGAACATTCACCACCACCCTCCACTTAACGTAGACAACTAGATCGGCAGCTTTACAGCTTCGCCCCACCTTCGATTTAGATTTAGGATTTCAAAGACCTATTTTCCCCAATTTCCCATTCCATTATATAGGGTTTCGAGAACCTCTTTGGGGTTATTGACTATAATTAGGGCTCGAGATTGGGTTTTCCTATTGTGGGCTAGGGTTTGATTACACTGGGTTATGGTAAGTTTCCTCTGCTACTTCATTATACCCATTATAGTCCAAGAGAAGAGAGAACTTCGTTAGAGAAGGCAACCATTGTAGGCCAAGAGAGAGAGAGAGAGAGAGAGAGAGAGAGAGTGTGTGTGTGATGAAGCAGAGATGGGTTTGTGATACTAATTGAGTTTCAATCATGAAGCAGAAAATGTGTAGGATATTCTAGGCATGAAATTGTTGAGTGTGATATTTGGCAACAATGTCCAATTGATGAAGGTCCAATGCAACAAAGCCAAATGAAAATGTAAGTAAATGAATCTGTTTTGAAAATATTATTTTCAAGCCTTTTTAAGGAAAGTGGGTATGAGATCTTAAGGTTCTGTTTTCGCAAAACCCCTGTTTGGGTGCAGAGAAACTAAAGGAAAACCCAAAAAGAAAATATTAAAAAAAAAAGAAAAAAGAAAGAAATATTGAATCTTTATATCTATAGTTCAATCAAACTATAATTGAAGAACTAAGCCTCTACTATTGTATCAAGCGGGTTTAATTAGAGATATACTAGCTTCTTTTCTTCCATTTTCGGAGCAAACAACTAAAATTACACACTTTGAGAGAGAGAGAGAGAGAAAGAGAGAGAGAGAGAGAGAGACTTCTGAAATCCAATATCGAGAGACTTCTGAAATCCAATATCCCAGGAAAATTGGGAGAGAAAGTAGAGAAGATAAAGAAAAAGAAAAATTTGTGGGTAAGAGCCAAAGTAGAATTTCATTGGATTCACTGAGTTTTGTTTCTAAATTTTTTTTTTTTTTGAAAAGATTGAGGCATTGTATGATTGAATTGTTTTAGAATATCAGTATATGTTTAGTGAAGAACATGATGAAGAAAAGTGGGCATGAAGTCTCCTCTGTTTTGTGTGGGTATAGGTGAACAAGGATGAACAAGACAAGGGTATTATGGTCATTAGATCACATATTTTTGGTGCCAATTTTCCCACCAGATGTTCTACCCACAAGTTTCCCCACTGGGCGTTATAATTGACAGAATGACTAACAGATTTAGTTAGTCCACAAGTTTAGGGGGGTTATGTGTTGCATTTCGAACTATAAGGGGTAAAGTGTCACAAGGCCTAACCACAAGGGGGTAAAAAAGGTAATTTACCCTATATTTTACACTCTTGTAGTTTGGATGTGATATTGAAGTTTTAATTTTGTTATTTCGGTCCTTACAGTTTCGGTTTACGTTCAATGTAGTCCACTCATACAAATTTCTTATAATTTTTTACAGAAGTAAGTCATGTCATGCACATGTGAGGTCTCATTAGGGGCATAATGGTAAATTTACTTATAGAAATTACACTTTACACACCTGCATTGAACCTAAATCTGACAAAAATTGTAAGAAAATTTGATGAATAGACTATATTGAACCTAAACTGAAACTGCAATGTCCAAAATGACAAAATTGAACTATAAGTATCAAAGTAAAATCACACCCAAACTAAAAGGGTGCAAAGTGTAATTTACCATACTATAAGATATCACTTTCAATTTGGGTCTTCACTAGTTGTTAGACAATAGTGGTCGTCTTTTCAGGCCCAAAGCTTAAAGTGGCTGGAGCATGGCCTTCATTTGGATTATTATATGAGTAATGCTAGATGCACAAAAAAATGCACAACGAAATGCACAAACTGCTTTAATTTGTTGGACCTCGTGCTGAAAAAGTTGTACACTCTTTTTTTTTTTGTCTTTTTGTGTGTACAAATTTTTCAGCACGAAGTCTAATAATTTTAAACTGATTGTGCATTTCGTTGTGCACTTTTTTTTTTGTGCATCTAGCATTTCCGTTACTATATTTCAACGAATTAAAAATAGAGTGGGCCTGTTAAGTAAACCATATGAGAGAATTAAAGTGAGCGAAGGCCCATGCTTTACTAGTAGTACTTGTTTCGCCCAAGAAAAACTACCATTTTTATTTGGGAAAATTAGATGTCTAATTTGGAAAATATAGTAATTTAAGGATAATTAGTTATTTTTATTTTGATTTAGATTCATTACTAAACAAATATCTTAGACAAAAGATAAAAAAAAAAAAAAATAAATAAAAAAAGACGAAGCTGCCCTCATACACGTGCATCTCACAAAGGTGAAGTTGAAAGAATGAAAATGCTGACATGTATCATACTCACACCAAATCACAAATGGCCAAATTCAGCAACTAGTAGTACGCTGACACATGTCCATGCCACATGGTGAAGATGCACTCGCATGATGCGAGCAGGCACACCATAGCAAGACCCATTTTAAAAAAAGTTTTTAAACTTTAAACCTCCATAACTTTTGATCTACAACTCCAATTTTTACAAATTTTATACCATTGGAATCATGTCGACGAGATCTATAAAACTAGTACCATTGTTGATATGTTTTGGGCAAAAAAAAAATTATTTTTACATGCCTTAACTGCTTTGTTCTTGAAAAGTGGTGAAATTTCACCACTATTTTAAATGTGGAGAAAATTTTGTTTATCAAAGATTCAAAATGATGAAATTATGATTGTGGTGAATACTTTTATAAACTTTACATGTTTTGACACCCACATGTATTTGAAAGTATTTGGAATGCAAAATTTAGGAAGAATATATATTTATTAACTGACCATTTTGCCCCTTCACAAAAGACTACTTTGAAAGACAAATGGTAGTTATGCCAAAATATAGCATTTGAAATGACATCTACCATTGGAATAAAAATATCAAAATATTGTATTTGATATTGTAACAATGTCCAAAAAATAAAATTGGCTGATGAAAATGGCAATGTAGCATTTAGGTTGCTTTAAAAGTGATGAAATTTCACCACTAATTTTAAATGTGCTAAAACCAGTGGTGAAATTTCAATACTTTTCAGGAACAAGGCTCTTAAGGCATTTTTTTTTGCTCAAAACATATCAACGATGGTACTATTAGTAATGGAAAATAAAAATAAAAATAAAAATAAAAATAAAAATGCATGAATAGCACAAAATATGAATATTGTTTAAAAGTGGTGAAATTTTACCACTTTTTAAGAACAAGGGTGTCAAGGTATGTAAAAAAATAAATTTTTTTTTTGCTCAAAATATATCAACAATGGTACTAGTTTTGTAGATCTCGTCGACACGATTCCAGCGGTATAAAATTTGTAAAAATTGGAGTTGTAGATCAAAAGTTATGGAGGTTTAAAGTTTAAAAAGCATTTTTGAAATTAGCTTTGATATGGTACAGTCACTCACATCGTGTGAGTGACTATCATGGGCTTCTTGTGTGGCATGCGCGTGAGTGGGCAACTGTGAGGGAAAGAGAGAGAATATTTGGTGTGGTTGAGGGTATGTTCGTCCAATAAAAAATATAAGGACTTAAATCAACATACTTTTTTAAGTTATCCTTAAATCAACATATTTACATTAAATTATCCTTTTATGACCCTTTTTATTTTTATTTATTATATATATATATATACAGAACACTTCTAGTAAGGACGCCCTCACTTTATTAAGTTAAAGACTTCTGTCCTAGCCGTTAGATGGAGTTTTTATTAAGGGTACTGTTGTCATTTTATTTTTTTAAAGTGATGATCTAACGGTTGAAACAGAAATCCTTAACTTAATAAAGTAATGGTGTTCTTACTAGAAGGTCTCGCTTGTTTGTCGGATAGGAAAAGGAGTATTGTATAAAGTGCAGTTAGTTATCCTAGGATAACTAACTACGGGATAAAAACAATGCAGTATTTTTTTATATTGTGTTTGGTGTGTACCGGATTATACTTGGGATAAAATTCAAATGGGTAATACTTGGGACACAACCTTCATACAACTTTCATACAACCTCCCCAAAAGATGTGTCTATCTTTTTCCTGTGTCACTGTGGGGTCTAGTGACATCACAGGAGAGAGATAGACACATCTTTTGGGGAGGTTGTATAAAAGTTGTATGAAGGTTGTGTCCCAAATATTACTCAATTCAAATAGTCCAATACTGTGTTTGGATGAACATGGTATAACCTGAATAAATTTGTAACTTTCCAGAAATGCCCATTTTTGTTATAAAAAAAAAAATTAACCAAATTACCATAAATATACTAACAAACCATGAATATACCAAATTGCCACGAATATTTCAGGGCTTGTAGCAATGAATATTTTTTACAATAGATTTTAACAATAAGACTTGTTGCGATACGAATAAACACATTTGCTAAAAAACATTTGCAAATCTATTTCATCCTCTTCATATAACCTATTAATACCAAATTTTAGATTTAATAAACAATTGACACATTGAGACATTGTAAAATAAATTTATTAGATTCAACACCAATATACCATCCAAACATCATGAAGCAAATGTGGAAATCACCCATTATCCACTTACGTTGTATTCACCTGCAACAATCATATAATGTAAATATGGGAACTAAAAGTTCCATGTAATTTGTCAACAATGACCACAGTTCTAGTTGTCAAAAAAATAAAACTCCATGTAGTTCCTCCAATTAATAAGTGCCAAAGTTATTGCTCAGCACCAGTAGTAGATCTGAAAAATTAGACAAACTTAACAAGTTAATTAATTGTCAAAGTATTCTTGTCTTTCCTAACAACAAAACAGAGAGAAAAAAACTGTCTGCAATGAAATCACAGATTGCTTTCTAAAGTATTGCACAAAGTTACTCAAACATACCCTTGCCATTCTTGAATTTGCACCTCTTCCAACTTCTTTCCATAGGCAACCATCTTTCAATATATCTCTTTTTTCCTGTTAGTGAGATACAATACAAATGATTTATGTGGCCTGTTAAAGTTATGACTCTAGGCTTGTGGACAGAAACACCACGACAAATTAATTGAAATAAATAAAACAACAAAGCGAAGGCACATGTACAGAAAGATACTAAAATTCAGTGTTGGAAAAAATTCTAATGTAATAAGTAATAAATAATAAAATTTGGATTCTTTTTACAACTTTACTACGACTTTAGGCACATGTACAGAAAGATCAGGGCAAACTACTTGGAATAAACAATGAAGAAATAGATAACCTTTCTTAATTATGTAAGAAAAGATAAATAAATAATTTTCTTTTCCCTTCATTATCTACTCTGTTAATGAACTGGTCATATCTACTTGGTCAGTTCATTAATCCTTCTTTATTTCAAGTTCAAATTGGTCCTTCTTGATTTGCAATTCTTGTTTATTGTTTGTGGCAATTCTTGTGTTTGGTTAAATCTAAAATTAAAATTGAATTCTACCCAATTCTTGTTTTAGGGGGTTTACAAATCTAACCAAAAGTGATCGGATTTGTCAAGAGTTCAATTCAATTATATTCTATTCTGTTTCATAATCAAACCAAGTTGAGGGTAAGTGTATTGGGTCATTTTCTCTCCTCAGTAATTCTATTCATTTGTGTTGGTTAGAAAACTTATAGAAAAATAAATAATAATACCCGGCTTCATCAATTCTAAAAATAATCTAGACAAATTCAAGGCTAATCTAGCCCAGATTCATATCTCAGTTGTATATATACACACACATAAATATACACACACATACATATATATATATATATACATACGGATGAATGCATACATCAATGGTTGAAGATCTATATTTGAACTTGGGGTGGTATTGGGTTTCGAAAAATTTGTTTTGATGTAGAATCCAAATACTGCACCATGTATCATACCCTAGATTCATATATCATATTCATGTTATCAGGGAAAAAAATATCAGAACAAAAAATAAAAAAGGGAAACAAAGACACAAAAGTAACCTCAGACGTTGGAGCAAGTGCATCACAAACACATCATTCCACCAAACCGTTGAAGCTAAGAAAGTAGAAAATTGTAGATCTACGAAATTTAAACCCTAGTAACATGAAAGTAAGTGTAGATCTAGCATACCATAAGCAGGAGAATATAGATCTACCATTTTAGTCAAACATTTCACTGATTTCAGCAAACCCTAGTGTGGATATCAGCATTTGGGATCACTTTTAATTTTAAAACATTTTTCAAATTCAAATACCGAGAGTCGCCACTTAATTTTTTAAAGAAAAATTAAGAAACCATTTTGAAAGCAAACTGATCTTTTGCGAAACCAAAGATAATCTGGGTCCGAAGATTATGGAATGAAAGGGGAAGGAGCCTGACGGACTAAAACACCCCCTCTCATCCTATCTCGTGACATGCCTCTACTCATCATCCTTTTTAATCGAATTATTAATCTAAGCATGCCCTCAACTAATACATATATGTAAATAATACATTACACAAGCATGTTGATAATGGTGCAAAATTGCTAACGATAAAATAGCATTCATAATCCACATAATTCAAGTAGCAAGCAAAATGACGTGCAAATAGGGAACTAGAGAACTTACCTGGGATCCGGCCGCAAAATAGAAACGTGCAATGCATACATATAAAATAAAACCTAAGAAAATGTCTTTAACGCATATAAACACATAAGGCAAGACCTAGTCTAAGGTGTCGCACATAAAGTCAAAAATCAATTAAAATCATTGAAGTAAATTAAACTAGAGAAGGGTTGAGAAATTGTACCTCAAATGCACTACAAAACAAATATTAGCACACTTGCCTTGATTAAAGATATCAAATAATCAACCCTAAGCTTCTAGCTTAAATCTATCAAGTATGGAAAGAATTGACCTATTTATGTATTCCTTCTAATTAGTTGAAAATATATCACCTCTATAGATATGCAAGTCTCAACTAAGAGCTAATTCAATGTCCATATAAAGGTGGTATAATCCCAACATGATTATAAGGAACTCACAATTAGGTTCAACTAAAGACAAAACAACATAGAGCTAAAGCCTAACTACAAGCATCTATATACATGAATGAATGCATGGATATGAACATGGATGAGCTATGAATTATTCACTAATTTGGATCACTTAGCCTCTGGATTTACACTTAATTATCATTATCCAAAACTTTATTTGGATCCCGAGACATAAGGAAACCATTTAAGTTAAAATCAATGAGACTAGACAAAAACAGTGACTGTTTCTCATAAATTACAGAGAGCAGACTTGACTTTCAAATATGGAAAAACCATACTTCCAACGGTTGGATCTTAATTATTTTTGGGTATGATATGCCTCAGTGAATCTAGTTTCTAACCCAAAAAGAAAATCAAAGTTTGAATGGTTAGATCTTCGGGAATGAAGAAACACTAGGCATCACTCAGGAATTTTCAACTCTCTGCCCAGAGATTTTGTGTGATTTTCTAATGAGAAATACTTAGATCTTTTTAGGGTATCTTCCTAACACATTGAAATACCTAGAAATAAACATGGAATTTCATCAAAGCAAAAATCACAGAGGTGCTTAAATGAGTCAAGAACATCCTCCAATTGGTCTCATCCAATTCCAATGAACCATGATTTTATAAAAAAATCTTTGATCACAGTTGGTTTATGGATTCACTGCACCTTGTTAAATTGGTGTTCATATTTCAATTCAAACTTGATCCATGATTCTAGAGAGAACTAGGATCAAGTATGACTATGATCATTGGAATAAGAGATCCATAGACTTAGCCTTAATGGATCTCCACCATAGATCTCATAGTTGAAGATCTAGCAAGAGAATCCATAGGCCTTACCCAATCTTACGAACCTTGGAATATAAACTATGAAAATCTACGTATAATTCATCTCTCAAACATATGATCCTTGAGGAATATAGAGTCATGACATCCTAATCCCCTCTCAAATTAATGGTCCTTGGAGACTTAATGAAACCAAATCTACATAAACCACTATGGAACATAGCATGAATCCCATAAGGTTCTTAGTAAGGAGATTCAAATCATGAGTTGAGACTTGAATCTCAATAACAATGTGTAGACATGACTATGGTTTTCCTTAATCTCCATATAAATCATGAGACCATAGGAAACTAAGGAATTGAATTCAAGAAGGACTCAAAGGAATGCATAAAGTTTTATGAATCTGAAAAGGAAAGTAGAAATGAAGAATCAAAGTTTGCTTAGAGAAATTAGAACACAAATTCTTCAAAACCAAACTTATTTTAAATCCAAGGCATCAATTAGATCCAAATTAATGAAATATTATGAGATTCAATCACAAATTCTAGCAGTGTGTGATGAAATGAGGTAAGAAGAGAGGTTTTGAAAATGTGTAAAGATCCTAGAACTATGAATTTGTGATTGAATTTGCCTAGTTCTATCAAGGATTGAGAGGTTACCTCTATGACCTCAAGGATTTTTTCTCTCTCTTGTGAAGCTCTTCCAAAAATCTTCAAATTCTTCTCCAATTCTTCAAATTCTTCAAGAAAATTCTCTTCTCCTCTTTCAATTCTCTCTATTGTATATATATATATATATCTTGTATATCTCAATTTGATTCCAAAGTTAAATCAAAAGTCCCAATAATGGAGATGAATGTCTGTTTATATAGACCAACATTACAAGGTTAAATGGGTAAATTCGGGTTAAAACCCATGTGCAAAGTTTTCTTCTAGAACATGTGAGAAAAGCAGTCTGTTACAGTACGCGTCACTCGACGACTTGCCTGCGACACTCACTGACTGTCGGGCGGCACTCAGTGAATGCCGGCGCGGCATTCAGTGAGTGCCGCTGGCTTCACCGCGTGCCGCGGCTAACAGAATTTCTACCTTCTTTTGAATTTTCAAAATATATATTAACACAAACTTAATTATTAGTAAAGTATATACTAATGTACTTATATTTGTAATGTACTTCATTAGGATACATCCATATGCATAGTATACACTTTAATATATCATTTTATTTCTTTCTTTTTTTTTTTTTTTCTTCTTTTCCTTTTTTCTATCCTTTTCTCTTTTGTTTTCAAAACTTCTTTTCATTTTCTCATTTTTTTAAGGATAAATCCCCAGGCTAACTTTCTCATACGTTCTTTAACGTTCGGGTTTCTCCCAAATACCCAATTTCTCTTTATTTTTGATTTTTGAAACTTGGTTCAAAGAATCTTTGAAGAATTTGAATTCTCTAGAAAAAACTTCGAATTTCACCGGCCATCGTCATCGTCGGTCTTTTAGAGGCAACCAACCCCTGGATTTGACGTTTGGTCAAAATCGGGGTGTCTACAATTTGCCCCTCTTTGACAGAGCTTGTAAAGCAACGCGTATCACAAGTGAATGTCAAAGCCTGTGTGAAAGACAAGCCTTTGACCAAACCATCGAATCTAGCTAAAAATAAAAAATTGCGTTGCAAAATCAGGTGCGTAGAGAGTCAATGCTAGTCGTGCTCAATGGTGAGCTGCTTACGTATCCCGATAGGGAATCAGACCAGGACATAGTTTGGGCAAGGAACAACACACAAACGCAAATAACCACATGGATGAATGCTCCTATCTTATCGTGATGCAATATGCTCAAACAAATTTATGTCCTATGTCATGCTGTTCTTCCTATTACCAGAAATGCACCCTATACGTTGAATTATCCTATTATGATACCATCCCACTCTAGGAGCATCATGATTGATGTATACACGCTTCATATGTGTTTTGAGAATCGTCTGATTGACTGAGATGCGCCTTGCACCATACACTCCATAGCCAAGTCAGGTAGCACGTTGGGAGATTGAGCCACTTCACGCCTTACACTCCATAATCTCCCAAGAAATCATCTGATCAACTGAGCCGCTTCACGCCTTACACTCCATAGTCGAATCAGGTTGCACGCTGAAAGATTGAGCCGCTTCACGCCTTACACTCCATAATCTCCCAAGAAATCGTCTAATCGACTGAGCCGCTTCATACCTTATACTCTATAGTCGAATCAGGTAGCACGCTGAAAGATTGAGCCGCTTCACGCCTTACACTCCATAATCTCCCAAAAAAAAATCATCTGATCGACTGAGTCGCTTCATGCCTTACACTCCATAGTCGAATCAGGTAGCACGCTGAAAGATTAAGCCGCTTCACGCCTTACACTCCATAATCTCCCAAGAAATCGTCTGATCGACTGAGCCGCTTCATGCCTTACACTCCATAGTCGAATCAGTGTAAATGTCACGAGAAGTGAGAATGCAAAACATGTTACATCCTATCCTGAAATCCTCGAGAATTGGTACATATGGTTCCATCATACCTTCAGAGCGCAATTTTACGATCCTTAACTTAATTCAAAGACTCCTAAAATTTAGGAATCCTTCATGGTTATTTTTAAATCAATTTTCAAAATCCAGAGTCAATTAGACTCCAATTCAAATCTTTTCAAAATTTGGAGTCAATCAGACTCCGTTTCACTTAAATTTCAAAATCGGGAGTTAATCATATTCCACTTTCATTCAAATTTCAAAAAAATCCGGAGCCAACTGGACTCCAATTCAAATTTCAAAATCCGGATTCAATCAGACTCCAATCAATTCTATTCTCGAAGTCATTAAGACTTTTAATTCAATTTTCAAAATCTGAAGGTTTTAGCATGATTTCTTGCAATTAGGGGCCAATTTTAACTCGTAAAAGGACTTAAAAACTCCCTTTTCAAACTCTGGGGGTTTTTTTCAGAATGAGGGAAAATCTTGAAGGATATCTTAGCAAAATTCAGGGGTCCCCAACACAAATATGAAAATTTTGGAGGAAAAGGCCACCTGTCACACGCGGCGGCACTCAATGATGCGTGCCGGCATTCAGTGCGTGCCGGCCCGGCACTCGCTGTTTGCCGAGCGGCACTTACTGAGTGCCGGTGTCGTTTCGTCGAATGCCGGTCGGACTGGCAGTAAGTTAAAAGCATAACTTTTCTCTTTTCTTCTCATTCTCTTTTCGGGTTTTCTCTCCAAGACTCTCTTCTCTCTTGATTCCCAACTCAAAAACCAACCAAAATCAAGGCATGTTTACCCTTTCAATTAACAAGATTGCATTTTTGACTTAATTTGTGCTTGGATTTCATGTATTTACTTCGTATTTCATACAAACCCCTCATTCAACCTATGTTTTCTTCCACTTTACTCGTCACTTTTACTCGCCGACCCCGGGGCACATATTTCGGCGAGAGCTTTCAATAGATTTGTATTTTCTCAAATCCTCTTGTTCTTATTGATGATGCCAAAGATTGGTAAGAGAGATTAAAATAGAGATATGGGGACACATGAGCTTGTATGTGGTTCGGTCCCATTAACGAGGTAACCTACGTCCACGATTGAGTCAGTGCGCTTCACTAGCAAATCACCGGCGGGCCTAGTGAGCCAACAGTTGGGCGGCACTACCAGTAAAACCGAATGGGTGTATGCGTATGAATGAGAATTATATGCTATCCTTTAGAGTCAGAATGTGATTTCTCTCTTTTTCAATAGGGGTGGGTGGCCTCTTTTATAGGTGCAAGAGACCGCTTGTACAAGGTAAGTTTATGGATTAGGGAGCCTAATCTATTTACAACCTGATTTACATGAATTTAGGGATGTTTCCTAAGTGGTTTAAGAAATTGCCTGCTCCTTCCATTTAATCTTCTAGTTGGGATTGGAAACTGCCTGGAGGCTTGCTGACCAAGATATCACACCTACTGGGGGAGCGCCTACCGTGGGGTCCACCTGGAAAGAAAGACCGGTCTTACGACCAAACTGGGCGGTTTTGTGTAACAGTCCGGGTTGGCTGGGTATTCACTCCAAATTCAAGATAACTTGGCTTCTCTAGGCTGAGTTGGCGAGACCCGACTTCGACATGATATTTTAGTGCATATCACTTATGATGAAACAAAATGCAATACAATGCAATGTATGTATGAATGCTCCCTTAATTGTGTGCACTTGTTATACCTTATTCCCAATCTTGCTATGAATTTACCCCTTTTAAGTGGTCTAAGCATTATGAACATGTGTAAAAGGACTGAGATCATGTTCTTACTCATTTTTGTTTGAGGCCTCTTTGATTTTATGCCAAGACCATGCCCGAAAATTTTATCATTCAGAGTACCTCTACTAATAAACCCAAAATTTATGATCACAGAATCCTTAGGATTTGAAGAATTCTTGTTTATGCTTTGAAATCATGAAATTACTAGGATTCCAAAGAAGTTTCATTCCTACTTCTTTACAAAGAAGAGCAAAAAAAGTTTATGCAGTTGCCTAGGCTCAAGAAATTTTCTTTTCTTTTCAAAACATGGTGTTTACTTAGACTCAAAGGACTTCTTTTCTTTTCAAAACATGGAGTTGCTTAGACTTGAAGATTTTTTATTTTCAAAGCATGGAGTCGCTTAGACTCGAAGATTTTTATTTTATTTTCAAAGCATGGAGTCGCTTAGACTCAAAGAATTTCTTTACTTTTCAAAACATGGAGTCACTTAGACTCGAAGATTTTATTTTCTTATTTTCAAAGCATGGAGTTACTTAGACTCAAAGGACTTTTTTTCTTTCAAAACATGGAGTCGCTTAGACTCAAAGAATTTCTTTTCTTTCCTTTTGAACTTGTCTACCCCCTCCCTTTTTTTTTTTGTTATTCATTTTTTATATATATACATTTTCCTTTTTTTTTCTTGTTCTCATCAAATTCTTTCTCTTTCAGCTGCCTGAGACCGCCATCAAAGGTCATAGGAGCCTGGCCCATGGCCAGCGATGGTACAATGACCTTTCTGAGGACGTCAGGAATGGGGTCAACACTGCGGGCTTTGGGCTTTTTGCGCTGGTCTTGGAGAATAGCTCAAATGACATGACTCAAATTCAAGCCCTAGCAGAATGGTGGTGGGATACCACGAATACATTCCACCTCCCATTTGGGGAGATGACCATGACTCCCCTAGATTTTGCTATGATCACCGGTATTCCCTTCGGTGGCCTCCCCGTGGCTTGTTATGACGACCTCCCGGAAAGACATGAGGAAATCATTGATCTTCTTGGGGCCCACCCTAGAGAGTTTACGGTCCCTGCAAAATGGTTTTTGACCACTTTCAAAGGTCAGGATTTTACTGATGACCAGATGATCAGAGCCTTCATTATGTACGTGCTGGGTTGCTCCTTGATGAGCAATAGAGGAGATTGGATTAATTTGGGATACTTGGCCTCATTAGCGGACATTGATCTTATTCCGTTGTACAACTGGGGAGGAGCAGGACTGGCCACTCTCTATAATCACATGAGCGACATCTCTCGGGGTAACTTCCCCTCTACTAGTGGCTTTTGGAGAGCCTGGGAGGTAAAATCCTTCTTTTATATATTTTTTATTTCCCTTTATTATTTGACACTTCTTCAAAAATGTTGGAGCTCACCCTTTGATACTTTTACTGGAGGTATGGTCTTATGAGTATCTCCGCATGAGGGCTCCCCGTACTCGGGAAGGTGAGGCTGCTATTATGCCTTAGTCTGAAATGAAGGAAAGAGGCCACGAGCCGGAAAGTGGGAGCCCATGATTTTTTCGGCTATAGAAACCTCCTTACCAATTTGCGAGATGTTCACGTGGTGTGGAATCCTTGGGCGGAGGCCCTTTCAGAGGCAGGAGTGGAGATCCAGGCTGCTTTAGGGTTCTCTCGGAAGAGGATTCTGATGGTGGGAGATGCATGCTGAGAGTGGTACCTGGGCAAGAGGGTGACGAGATAGTCCCTTGCCGTTCCTGTCTTTCATGTGCCAAAGTCCCCTCCCGCTACCGTGAGGAGTGCTGAGACTCTGGACCATGGTGACTATACTATCGCTTTGGTCAGGAAAGATATTCTGAATTACTTAGACGGCCCCGACTGTTATAACAACTTTCGGATGGACTCATTCATGCGCAATTTTCCTCTTATGGATGTTATTCGGGTAACTGACTCTTCTTCCCCCTTTTTTATGTTTTCAAAAATTCCCCCTTATTCTTTGCGGTAATGCTTATTAACACTTGGATTCTCTTTCGCAGCCTGTCCCTGGAGTGGCCAATCCTCCAGCATTGCCTCAATGGAACTGGAATGTTCCCATGGTCTATATTGGTCAGGAAACCCTATACCAGTTGCCTCCATATACTGAGGACGCACCCACCATTCCTCTGTAGTACGACACTGTCCCTCGAGACTACGGCGAGGAGGGACTGTCTTATGCCCATTCAGTTTGTCATTGGATTCATGGTCGGGAATGGAGGGTGGGTCTAAAAAATTTTACTGCTTTTAATTATTACCCTTATCCCGCATTTTCAAACACTTCGAGCACTAATGCTTTTGACTTTCAAATTTCTTATTCAGGCTGATGGGGCGAGGGCTAATGCAGATCTCCGAGTTAGAGCTATGGTATATCTCTCGACTTCCTCTCTTTCCTTTTATTTATTTTCTTATGAGATTGCGTAAGTGAGTTCGCGAACCCCATTTATTTCACAACATGAATCTTTCAAAAACTTAACAAAATTTTGGATCTCTTAAAGAATGAGTCTAAAGGAATATCTATTTTACAAAGTTGAATCTTAGGTGTAGAACTCATTCTTACAAGATCTGAATTAAAGAATTTCAAAAGAAGAAATAAATTAATCTGAAAGCCCTTGAAAGAATTCTCTTATCTCCTCATCTTCTTTTTATTTTTGGTTACTTTCTTTTATGCAGGAGGAGGAACTTAATGCCATGAGAATGCAATTACAAGCATTCCAGATGGGCCAAGGGGGTGGTCCCCACGGAGGTGCTAGAGGCAGTGGCCAAGGTGGAGGCGATGGCGGAGGTGGTGACGGTGGAGCTGGGGGAAGTCAGACAGCTTCACGAGAGCCCAGAAGGAATCCTCATCACCGACGAGGATGATTCATCTCTTCCTTTTTAATATGACGTCCCTGCGTGGACAAGACTTTGGAACTATTTCCCTTATTTCTTATGGATTTATTAGGTTTATTTTAGGTATTCATGCATGGCGTCCTGCGTGCCAATTTTTGACCCTCATTCTACATTTATGCTTGATTATTATCTTGATATCGGATTTATTTATCTTGCCAACTTGAAAAACTATGAATGCTTTGTGGTTTATTGATGAATGGTGCAAAAAATTGGTGCTTGAATGCCCATTGATAATATTCTATTCAACTTTCCATGCAGGTTTGGGCTGATTAAAGTTACAAACTGCCCCAGGACCTGTTTAAACTCTGGCCGGCACTCAGTAAGTCTGACTGGCACTCACTGAATCCCATACGGCACTCAGTGACTGCCGCCGCTTTTTATCGAGTGCCGATTTAGGGTCCTTTTCTTTTATAAGGTGCCATTTACTCATTTTATGCTCATTTTGAAATTCCCAAGGCTTCTTTCCTCCTTTTTCACTCAATTTCCCCAATTCTATATCCATCCTCATTTTTCATGGCTCCTATTGGTTTCGACATCTTGTATGCATGGATGGACTCTCTTTCAGGCATTGATAGGCTCAACTTTGAGTCTTACCAATTGACCAACCTTTTCGCCTTTCGACGGATGATTCTTGACAAGGAGTTACTTTGTGCTGCTGTCAGATGCTGGGACCCCTCCCTTCACGTCTTTCGCTTTGGTCTGGAGGAGGTTTGTCCACTCTTTGAAGAATTTAGTGTCATACTTCATACTGACCCATATGCGGAACTGATAGTTCCTGCGGTACAAGCAGGGTATGTATAGGACTTAGCATCTCTTCTGCATATCTCTCGCAGCGCCGCTGGCTCTTTCATCCATGACCACCATATTGACTTTGACCATCTTTCTGCCATTTATACCCCAGTTAGAGACCTAGATGACAGGGGATACCAGGTTACCCGCCGCGGTGCACTTTTCTTGGCCATGCTTTTTCATTTTCTCTTCCAGTCTTCCACTGATCTTCTCATCCCCATTGCTAGTGGTCTCCGAGAGATACGGAGCGCTGTCATGCTCGTTTTGGGAGAGACCTTGCTGGGATTGGATCATGCACATAGTACAGGGGCGATGATGCTTTTGGGGGCACCTCATGTCCTGAAGGTTGGCTTCTCAAGCGTTTAGGCCTTTTTGCTCATCCTCATCCTGGGAGACTACTTCCCTATGATCGCCTAGATGTTCGTTTCCCTTCTCGCACAGTTGGCGGCTGGCTTGCTTGGCTTTGGAGCCTATGTTACGAAGATATCTGCTGGGTGTGCCCCCGATGGTCCTACTGTTCTGTTACAGTACGACTTCCCGGGCACCCAGGGGTTTGGCTACCTGGTCTACATGCTACCACTTTTTACATCCCCGGACGGGTGGTTTGCCAGTTTGGTTTGCTTCAGGATGTCCTGGACATTATTACTGCAGATTTTTCGAGGAGCTCCGCTCTACGCCCTTCTACCATGAGATTATTTGTCGAGGCTTGGCATAACAGAGTGTCGGCTCCTTTTTGGAGGGTCCCTTTTTCAGTTGTTCCCATTGCCGAATACCTTCTTGAGATTCAGACTTTGGTCGGGAAATAGCTTCTAGACAAACAAAAAGGGAAAAAACAAGATTCTAAAAACTTTCGACAAATCCTACTTGACTCTTACTGCGCTTTTATTTTGTGATGTATTTTCAATTTAAATAAAAACTTTTCTTTGTATCAGGAAAATGTTCTAAACATGTCAAATCAAAGTTTGTACTTCTCCCATCTTTTCAGATTATTTAAATTTTCCTTTTAATGTCTCTTTTAGCTTTTGTTACTTCGCTTTGAGTTTTTCTTTAGAGTTTTAATCATTCTATACTATGAATCCTCATTTGCTTCCACACAATACCGATATTGACAGCCAGTAGATCCAGAAATGGGTTTAGCTATTTTCTGGGTTCTTTGGTTTAGCAAACGAAGTTTGCCCCTAGTATAGGGGCTTTGATTCTAGTTCTGGGCAAACGCAAGTTTGCTCCTAGTTTGGCATATGGTATAACACCCGTAATTGTGTTATTTCTTTTGCATTTCATTGTCATGCATGATAATGTGATGTGGCGTGTCTTATGACACATGTTGGAGTGAGTTTTGACTCACGAGTTGATTTGGGTGTCTGTGTTAGAGAACCCTCTGAGACTGGGATTGATTGAGCGTTTGTTGTTGTGAAGTCTCTCCGAGTATGAGATGGTCACTGTGGAACATTTTAAATGTTTATCTGAAATTAAATGTTTTCTTGTGTATTTCAATATCTGTATTAATTTATGTTTTAGAATTTATATCTATTGCTAGTTTTAGTATCCTGGTGAGAACGAATTAACACGCTATTAATTTGGTAGGCTAATTAGTAACTTCGAAAACGTCATGTAGAAATTCGCATTTTAGCGACCAAACAAAACTTAGTTGAAAACTTTTATAATTTCGAAGTTTCACTCGTAAAGCTATGAATAAGCTGTATAGAAAGTTTCAGAGACTAACTAGGAGTTTGGAAACTCATGGGGGAGGTAAACGTAATTCCCGAGAGTTTTGCCTATATATAGATAGAGATGGTTGAGATATTTTTCATAAGTCTTAACCTAAATTCAAGAAAGGAGGCCATAGGGAGATTTTGGGAGCTTAGAGCTTTGCGACGCCAAACGACGACCTTCCGTCAGTTTGTTTTCTCCTAGATTTCATATTCGAGCTCCTCGAGGTAAGAGCTTCGCTTTGATATATGTTAAGGCTTGTTTGGCCAAGTTTTCCGAAAAGTTGTTTCCTAGAATTTTTCATAAAAGTTGATAAACGGAATTTTGATTCATAGGAATTGTACTAGACGGACTTCTGCACGTTCTTTGTGCACGGGTTTTCTTTGGATCATAGTTTAAGAGCATAAATCGGAGGTGAGTGATTCAACTATATTTTTAGAATGGTTTCTTGACATGTATTCATGTTATGTTTGAATAGCATGTATTAATACTTAGAGATATCTTGTGTAGTTCATATTGGGCATTTATATTGATAAGTAGGCCCAATAGCACGATGAAATGTTTTGATTTCCGCGAGCATGGTGATATGTATTTGAGCATGTTAAGTTGCTTATTTGGGTCAGAAGGAGCACGTGGTCACCGTGCCATTTTGTAGAGCCGATATAGGCATTAAGGTCGCACGATTGAAGAGAAGAATCGTGGGCCTTATCCTTTCGCGTGGACTTATTGGCGAGGAGTCGCGGATTGGGAATATGGACGGGCACGTGAGTCTCCGGCGGCTAGTATGAATTGTAGAGATGTGAATGCGGACATGTTTATCATTCATGTGCATATGTTATTTTATTCACTAAGCGTTAGCTTAAACAAATCGAATATGTGTGGTTATTCAAATAACCATTTCAGGTGTAAATGCTGGCGAGGAATCGCAGAAGTGAGCACGTGGGTTGGGAGTTCTTTTAGAAGGCAACTTGAACGTTAATCTTGTAGTTTTGGGACAATAGGAATGCTGTAATAAGAATTTTTATGGTTTTTAGTTATGTTTAACTTGGTATGTTAGAATGAATCTAAAACGTTGTAATAGTTAGTAACATGTTGTAACTGTGCTTCGGTAATATGTTAATACAGTTAGAATTGCTTTGGAGTACTTTTGGAAGTGTGTGTTTGATCGCCGTTCGCATTCAAAAGCTTTTAAACTTAGAAAACTCTGCAGAATGAGAAGCTGCCATAAATCAGTCGACTGGTTGAGAAAACAGTCGACTGGAGCCTCCTTTTCAGCAACTCACTGTATTGTTTCATAGGGGATCAGTCGACTGGGTCCTCGACACAGTCGACTGGATCATGGTTTTCAAAAGTGATATTTTGGCCAGGTCAAACTTCAGTCGACCGGACTTTACCAGTCGACTAAAAATTTGAAGCCCCAGTCGACTGGGTGTAGAAAGCAGTCGACTGGATGGTGTTTTAAAACCCAACTTTCTGCTGGACCAGGATCAGTCGACCGGGTCTGAGGATCAGTCGACTGGACGAATAGTTTTCAAAATGGCTTGTTTATTCCGCTGCGTGTGTTCTTCAAACTAATTTTTGGGAACGTTAATGAATTGGTTTAACCTCGGTGGCGTGCCACGGTCTCTGGTTCCGCTATTGTGGGACCGGGCTGTGACATATGGAAACTCAGGATATCGGGTTATATCGAGAGTTAGGTTTTATTTGGACCGAGGGCCTTGTGGCCCACCTTCTTATCCCCGAATGGGTATCAGGTCCGTAGTAGTTCAGCCAAAGTCTGAAGGGAAGTGCCTCTTAGGCAAGTTTATTTATGTGACCGAACCAAGCAGGTTGCCTACGTATCCCCTAGCGGGAATCAGGTCAATCGTAGTTCATCAATTCTGGAGGTTTTGAAAGGAGGTCTTAAGTAAAATATTTCTTAAGGCGATCGAGGTTGATTGGTTGTTTAAACTCAACTCCGTCTAGGTCCATAAGATAGGTAGCTCCTCCGGAGAGGAGTGTCTTAATGATATATGGTCCGACCCAGTTGGGTTTGAATTTTTCTCGGGGGTCATAAACGGGTGTTTTAAGTTCTTTGAGGACCAGGTCACCCTCAGCAAGCTTCCTTGGGCGAACCTTTTGGTTGAAAGCATGAGCTATCCTTTTCTGATATCCCCGAGTGTGATTTATAGCAGCCAGCCTCTTCTCATCTAGTAGCATCAATTCCTCATATCTCCCCCGTAGCCACTCGAGTTCGATTACCTCGCACTCTGCCAAGACTCTCAAAGATGGTATTTTGACCTCAACTGGGAGAACAACTTTCATTCCATAGACTAATGAATATGGTGTAGCCCCTGTTGAAGTCCTTACGGAAGTTCGGTATCCCCATAAAGCAAATGGTAACTTCTCATGCCAATCCCTGTATGTATCTGTCATCTTTCCCAAGATAGCCTTTACATTCTTGTTTGCGGCTTCTACTGCTCCATTCGTCTGGGGTCTGTATGGTGAGGATTGATGGTGGGTAATCCTATACTTCTCTAGGAGTAGGATAACTTCTCCCTGAAAATGGCTTCCATGGTTAGAAATAAGCTCATTTGGCACCCCGTATTTGCAGACTATGTTCTTCTCGATAAAATTTACCACATCTTTGGCTTTTAGAGTTGCATTAATGCCGCCTCCACCCATTTGGTGAAATAGTCTATTGCCACGATTATGTACCGGTGTCCATTTGAAGCTTTCGGGACAACTTCACCTATGATATCAATACCCCACATAGAGAACGGCTAGGGGGTGGTCATGTTGTAAAGTTAGAAAGGTGGGGTATGCATAAGATTTGCATGGATATGACATTTATGACATTTCCTAGCATACTCACAACAATCCTTATCCAGAGTCGTCCAATAGTATCCCTGTCGAATTATCTTTTTGGCCAACATGTGTCCATTCATGTGGGGTCCGCAGACTCCTTCATGTACTTCTTCCATCATTTTTCTTGCTTTCCTTGCATATAGACATTCTAGGTTATAACTGGTGTAGGACTTCTTCCATAATTTTCCCGCATAAATCACAAACTGAGCTAAAAACCTCCGAATTGCCTTCTTATCCTTTTCTAACGCCCCTTCAGGGTACTTTCCTTTCTCAATGAAACTCTAAACATCCGTATACCATGGTATTTTCGTCTCTTCTCCTCCTTCAATGGCTGCGATTGTCTCGAATGAGGGCCGGGTTCTCTCTTCTATGGACAGGGGAATCATGGTAACTCTTATAGGGATTTGGATCATTGAGGCTAAGGTTGTTAAAGAATCGGCTAGTTGGTTTTCCTCATGAGGAAGGTAATAGAACGAGATTTTTCTAAACTGCACTTTCAGGCTCTCCAGGTATTCATGGTAAGGTCTCAATTTCTCGTGCTTTATTCTCCAATCACCCCTCACTTGCGATATTAATAGATTCGAGTCCCCAAAAACATCAATCTTATCAATTTTTAAGGCCAAGGTTGCTTCCATCCCAATTATGCATGCTTTGTATTCTGCCGTGTTGTTGGTTGAGGTATACTTAAGTTTAACGGCCAATGGGGTGGGGCCCCATTAGGTAATATGAGGATGATTCCAACCCCGTATCCTACCTGATTGGCTACTCCATCAAAATACATTCTCCACAGGTCTACCTTTACTTCCATCACCCCCTCATCAGGAAACTTAAATTCTCCTCTTTCTTCGGATTCTATGGCAAGGTCAGCTAAGTATTCGGCGACGGCTCTACCTTTGATAGATTTGGAAGTGATATATCTAATATCAAATTCGGCTAGCATCATGGTCCAGCACGAGATCCTACTGGTTAAGGCAGGTTTTTTAAAGAGGTATTTGAGTGGGTCCATTTGGGATATTAAGGTGATAGGGAAGGCTAACATGTAATGCCTAAGGCGATGTGTACACCATCCCAAGGCCCAACAGGCTTTCTCCAATGGCGAATAGTTTAATTCATACCCGGTCATTCTCTTACTTAGGTAGTATATTACTTTCTCCACACGCCCTTGTTCCTCTTCTTGGGCCAGCATACACCCCATGGAATTCTCGGTAACAGATAGATATAGCAATAAAGGCTTCCCAGGTTTGGGAGGTGATAGGACAGATGGGTTTTGAAGGTAGGTTTTAATCTTTTCAAAGGCTTTCTGGCATTGATCACCCCATTCAAACTTTTCCCCTTTCCTCAATAACTTGAATAGTGGGTCACAGGTCATGGTGAGTTTGGATATGAAATGGCTGATAAATTGTATTCTTCCTAAGAATCCCCTCAACTCCTTCTCATTTTTGGGTGACGACATTTCGGTTATGCCTTGAATTTTGGTCAGATCTACCTTAATCCCCTTGTGTGTAATAAAAAATCCCAACAATTTCCCCGTGGTGACCCCAAAAGTATATTTCTTTGGGTTTAATCTCATTTCGAATTTTTTTAACCTCTCAAAGAATTTCATTAAAGCCTTTAAGTGCCCTTCCCTCTCTTTGGACTTCACTATCATGTCATCCACATACACCTCCACTTTTTTATGGATCATGTCATGTAGTAGGGTGGTGGCGACTCTTTGATAAGTTGCCCCCACGTTCTTAAGCCCAAACCGCATAACTCTATAACAATAAGTCCCCCAGGGTGTGATAAAGGTAGTTTTTTCTCTATCCTTAGGTACCATTAATATCTGGTTATACCCCGAGAACCCATCCATGAAAGATAAGAGTTCATGTCCTACCGTATTGTCTATTAACACGTCAATATGGGGTAAAGGGAAATCGTCCTTAGGGCTGGCTTTGTTCAAATCCCAGAAATCCACACAAACCCTAACGCGACCATCCTTTTTTGGGACTGGTATAATGTTAGCGACCCATTCTGAATACTCGGTGACAATCAAGAATCCAGCTCCTAACTGCTTTCAATTTCTTCCTTCACTTTTAGCGCCCATTTAGGCCTCATTCGCCTTAATTTTTGCTTTACGAGTTTTGAGTTTGGGAAGAAGGGAATATGATGTTGGACGATTTCTAGATCAATTCCTAGCATATCATCATAGGACCATGTAAAGACATCTTTGAATTCATTTAATAAATTGATTAACTCTTTGCTTTCCTCGTTACTAAGTGTGGAGCCAATGGAGACATTTTGTGGATTATTTTCATTTCCCAAATTAATTGTTAAAGTGCCTTCAATGATTTTACATGTAGATTCATTTTCGTTTTCAATTAATTTTTATAATTCATCTGGTATTTCACTACATTCATAATATGTATCACAATTATTATGCGCAGTCGAGTAAGCATAATTAGTCATATTCTCATTAACTTTCTTGGGAGCAATTACAACAAACATAGAAATTGAAAGGCGCCTCTTTTGGGCCAATACAGACTCTGGGTGAGGGGGATACCTATTACTAGACTCAAAGACCCATTCCTTCCTGCTTGCTCCTCCAAGATCAGTGATGAAGCATTCTTCCAGGTCCCCTGTCTGAGTGATTTCTCCTATTTCTTCTTCCTCTGGTTCTTTTTCCTGTTCTGACTTCTCCCTTTCTGCCTTTTCCTTTCTTTCTTCTTTACCTCTGCTTTTCCCTTCTTCATTCATACTTTTCCCAGTACTACCCTTTCCAATTCCTCTGTGTTCCGTTTCTAGCAGGTCTTTCATTGCCAAGCCATCTAAAGTACACACCCAATCCTGAATAGTGGTGGATTTTGTAGGCACTTGCAGGTAAGGGTCCTTATAGTCAGAGAAGTCATGTGTAAAGAAAATCTCAAATCCCGACTTCATACATTTTTCCACTTTGTCCAACCATGGCTCTGGGAAACCGCAAAATGAAAAATCCTCTGCTTTCTTGACAAAGTATCCATTGAGAGTTTTCGAGTAAGGTTCTGTTGGCGCATCGGACGATTTCTTCTTTTTCCTCATTTCTTTCATTGTCGGTTGATATCCTATCCCGCGAGTATGAGTTTGTGAGATAATGTTCGAAAATTCTGGTAATCCTTGGTGCTTCTTACCCAGACCCATCCCCAGGAAGAATCCTATCTTTCTCATGATTCCGGCTACCAACGGACTTGCATACTGATCAAAGTAGAGCGGTAAGAACTCTTTTGGCTTGCTATCACATTGATGAACTCGAATCTGCCCAAACTTGTCTCTTCCTCTTGCATTTGTAGTTTCAAAATCGGGGCACTAGATGTAGCCTCAAACACATTCATCCAACTATCTCCCAGAATATATATTATAAACCTTATTTTTCCAAATGTACTTGACCTTTTGATGGATGGTCGACGGGATGGCACCCAAACTGTCCAGCCATGGCCTTCCCAAAAGCAGATTGAATGACGTAGGAATGTCGATGATTTGAAATTCGGTCTCCTTTTCCCCTGTTCCAATAGAGAGATTTAGAAAAATGATTCCTATAACCGCCCACTGAGTACTGTCATAGGCCCTTACCTTTTGCTCTGATGGTATAAACATAGATTCATCAAGCCCCATCTTTTTGGCTATTCAGAATGGGCATACATTCAATGCAGACTCGTTGTCGACGAGACAAGCGGGCAAAGATTTTTCTAGGCATTCAACGGTGATGTGTAATGGCTTATTGTGAGCTGGTCCCCCAGGAGGTAAATTAGCTTCAATAAATGAGATAGCGGGAGTTGAACTCTTGTTGATCATGCTGACGAGATCCTCTGGGGTTATGTTGATGGAGACATCAGACTGATTTAGAGCATCGAGGACTGCTTGTTTATGATGCTTGGAAGCAATTAATAACCCCCAAATAGTGATATTTACCTGTGTCTTCTTCATATGTCTCAAGACTCTATCTTCTTCTTCTTCTTCCTCATTCAGTTTCAGATTTTCTGTTATCCAATTCCTGGCTTGGGTGATCTTCCTCGAGTTCATGTGGTTTGAAATGCCTTCCCGAGCGCGTTAAATGACTGACCTCTTCTTTAAACCAAAGATCATCCTGTGCTTTAGTGACTTCCGGATTCTCTTTTTCTTTTTTACTTTTATACCAAAGATCCTCTTTAATTTTATTGACACTCTGACTGTCGTCCCCTTTGTACCAAATAGAGTTATCGGCTTCAGGTGCCTACCAATCCTTAGTAGCAGCTTTTCCTATTACTTTTCCTTTGTTTCCATCCCCCAGTCTATCCAAAGTATAGATGTTCAAATCTCTCGGCATCAGGTAAATCTTCCTCGGACACCCTAACTTAGTGATCAATGTTGATGGGTCAAAAGGGCTTCCTTCGCTTTCCAAATAGTAAACTCTGGGTTGCGGCACCGCATGATGATTTGGTAGTGGATTCTTGGTGACGTTCGGCGGATTGGAGGGCTGTTCAGATATTACCTTCTTATCTATCAAATCTTGGATTTCATGTCTCAACCTTAAGCATCGATCGGTTGAATGTCCCTACTCTTAATAGAATTTGCAGTATAGATCAGCTTTAAAATTTGGGGGTGGTGGGTTTGGCCTTGGCCGCTGTAATACCCTGTATTTTGGTATATTAATAAGACCTGGTATTTCATTTCTATACTCGTATAAACTTCCTTTTCCTTTTGGTAAATTTTGATACCAATCGATTGATAAGTTTCTCAATCGATTGACACTTTTCAGATACCAATCGATTGACATGTTCCCAATCGATTGACATTCTACCGACTAAAAGTGATGATGTGTCATTATCCCAATCGATTGCCATTTATTCCAATCGATTGACATTGTTTCCAATCGATTGACTACAAATATCTGTTGCCAATCGATTGACTGGTGTCTCAATCGATTGACATAAGCTGAGAAATGTTTTCTTCTTTCCTTCAGCTTTAAACGCGTGGCACTCCCATATCCCTATATATACTCGTCCATTTGTGGCCTTGGGTCACTTTGGCAGCTTGAGAGAGAGAGAGATACATACCTCTTGAGTTATACATATATATATCTATCTATATCTCTATATCTATATACATATATACACACACACTACCTTGGCAGCTGGGAGAAGAAGAGAAGAAAGAAGAAGAAAGAAGAAAGAAGGAGACAGAGAGGGAAGACAGAGACAGAGAAGAGGAGAAAGAGAGAGAGTTGGAAGTTTTCAAGCTTTAAACATACCCAAACGCACCCTAGGTGAGTTTCTAACTCACTTGGTCCCTTTATGTGATGTTTATGCTAGTTATTATGAAGCTTAGATGGGTTAAATGCTTGTAGTTTACGTTGTTATATGCTGTTTTTACAATCTGCTGGAGAAGACGTAGTACCAATCGATTGACATAATCTCAATCGATTGACATCAGTTGTATCCCAATCGATTGAATAGAATTTCAATCGATTGACACTTTTCAGGTACCAATCGATTGACATGATCTCAATCGATTGACATAATTTTGATACCAATCGATTGAACTTAGTTCCAATCGATTGACATGATCAGAACATGGTTTCCTTTGCATATTTATTATATAAGAGGTTTAGTTGTTCGATTCCTGATTTGGAATTTCATGATGCAACTATGGGGTAGACGGGAGTAATGTGACACCAAAGATTAATGGATAATGAATAAAAAGAATATGAAGACATGGGTGACGTGTTGATTCTGATATGAGTTTGATATCCGATTTCTTTTAATCCGAGTAGTCAGGCCACATTGGGAGTTTGTCATGTGTCGATGTAGAATGGAACGTAAGTAGGTTTGGTAAGTTCTGGGAATGGTACGTGGATGGACGATTGGTCATGATATGCTCTTAAAAGCGGTGAACCGGACCATGGTTCTTAAAAGCGGTGAGCTGGACCAAGAAGTCTTAAGATAGACTGGATGATCTGTGATATGCTCTTAAAAGCGGTGAACCGGACCATGGTTCTTAAAAGCGGTGAGCTGGGATCATTAGTAGATGACGTTAAGTCGCGGCAATAGATTGATATGCCTTGTTCGAAACGTTATATCCCTGAAATGCGGTGAACAGGACCATTGTTCTTAAAAGCTGGGGACAGACTGACGTGGAGTCCATGACATGCGGTGAACAGGACCATTGTTCTTAAAAGCGATGGACAGAATAAGGGTGTATCCCTAGAGTTAAACGATTGAGTCTGTTCATGACATCTGAGTATGTTGAGTTCGGTATTTGGTTAATAAGACGTTAAGGGTCGGTTTATAAGGATGAATAAAGAAACAAGTTGTGGTTATAATAAGATGTTAATTCGTGTTTTCATAAGCTTGTGTTTACTTCAGATAACTGGTACCCTGTTAGTTTACTCTCACTCAGCTCTCAGTAAGCTGACGGCCTTTTATTGCCTGGACTTTCCCCGTCCAGAATATCCTGCCCCTTATTCTGCAGGTAATGACCAGTACACTGATGACTATTATCCAGAGGAAGGCCCCACCGATGATGATTACGCCAGGGAGGACTATCCTTATGCCAGTTGAAGGCTGAAGATGTTATGACTAGTTTTATATTTTCAGTTGTTCAGTTTAACTTTTAACGGGTACTTGGGCATTTGTTGTCTCCAGACCTGTTGTGATCCTGTGGACCATACTCTGATATTTTGTAATAGTTAGCACTGTGTGTTATTCTCAGTTGTTTACTGTTGTCTTTTTGGACTAGTACTGCGTGGTGTGGATTATTAGTGACTTTCACCTGTCATTCCTTATGGACCCATAAAGGAAATTTATTTTTCTCTATTTATGCTGCTCCGGGGCGTGACAGGGTTTTTGGTATCAGAGCTGAGTTCGGTACTCTAGGTTGTGATACTCTTGTTCACTAAGTATTTCCACACCATCTGGTCCTAGTGTTGTTAAGATTCTTTGAGATGAGATATGAGTATAAGATAAGTTCGTCTTCCTGACGATAGATAGTTTCCTTTGCAGGATAGCATGGATCCGGAGTTTCACCAGTTTGTGACTGACGCTTATGGAGGACATATTATCCATGGAGATACCGTGGAGCCAGTTGACCCAGAGTTTTATCGTGAGCCTGTGTGCCAGATAGCTAGTCGACATTTGGAGGAGGACATGTGGAGAGCGCTTTATGTGACCGGGAGTACTCACCCGACACAGATGCGCATCGATGCTTACCATACTGCGAGAGTCGGTAGAGACATTTGCTAGGAGATGTTAAGATTAGTTTTGAGTAAGCCAGAGATGGATGAGATTGAGTTGAGAGCTATTGTAGCCGGTCCACCAGAGCCCGTAGTTGCACCAGCAGCAGCAGCAGCCCCACCATCACCAGTACCAGTCCCAGAGCCAGAGCCTGAGCCGATTGAGGATGAGGAGGATCTAGAGCCTGAGGATGAGCATCCGGATGAGGATATGGATGGAGATGGAGAGGAGGAGCCGATAGATGATGAGGACCCAGTGGAGGATGAGCATGCAGACGATGCAGATGATGATGAACCTGAGGATGACCCCGAGGAGCCAGAGTTCGAGCCAGAGGATCCAGTACCAGACCCAGAGGCTATTGAGGCAGACATTATAGTAGATGAGGATGCGCCCGACGAGGAGGTAATTGTGCCAGAGGTACCCATTGTGCTTCAGATACCAGCCGGACCGATTATGCATATGGCAGCCATGGCCGATATGGCAGTAGGATGGATAGCTCAGATGATCGCTCAGCCAGCAGGTTTTGTTATAGGAGAGGCCGCGATAGCAGGAGCTCTTGACATAGCTGACGGTTTTGCTGCAGTAGCTGTTGATGTCGCTAACCAGGCGATAGCAGACGTGATGGAGGACGATGATGCAGAGATGATAGAGGGTTGGGATATAGGGGTAGTAGTCGGAGATCTTGTCGCACCAGTTGAGGATGATCCACTCGAGGAGATGGATATAGACCCAGAGGACGAGGCACCACCAGCAGGATCAGATACTGACGACTTTTGAGTCAGTATCGGCAGGGTGTAGATTTTGTTAGTATATATTAGGACATGTTGTCCACTAGATTTTTGGGAGCTTGAGAGATAGCTATTGACCATAGCTTTGTATAGTATTAGCTGACTTTAGTTGTTGTAACTCTTGTCCCATATGGTACACAGTTTTACTAGTGTGTACTATATGGTACATCTTTTGATATATATATATATACGAGCAGTACTTCTGTTATTGTTTGATTGTTGCGTTGTGCTGTGTTATTTAGTAGAATTGTTAGTTTTGCTGTTTCTTGTTCTATCTCGGGTTCGTTTCTACGAGAAGACTTTCAGCTGATCAATATGTCTCTTGTAGGCGATACTCGTTATCATCATGGTAGGACCCTTGAGAAATCACCAAGCGCGTAATGGAGCACCTATTCCAGAGGGAATGGACCCAACCGGAATTTTCGAAGCGTTTATGCAGAGGATGGAGCATGTGGGGGATACATATAATCACTCCACCCACCAAAGACCTCTTGCACCCCCGCCACCAAGACAGACTGGAGATAAGTTGTTAGCAAATTTTCGTGGGTTACGTCCCGAAAAGTTCGATGGACTAACAGAACCATGGAAAGCAGAACAATGGTTAAGAGAGATGGAGTTAATATTTGAAGCATTGGAATGCAGCGAACAAGAGAAACGTCGTCTTGCTACGTTTCAGCTCACTTATGCCGCCGCAGATTGGTGGGAAGCTGAACAAGCCACTATTGGGATCAACGCTGCTAGAGCTATGTCATGGGAGACATTCAAAGGCAGATTTTTGGAGAAGTATTTTCCAGAAGATGAGAGAGATCAACAAGAAAGGAACTTTCTCAATTTGATCCAAGGAGGATGGAATGTACGGGAATACACAACACAGTTCGAGCGTTTATCTAGATTCGCTCAGCATATGATAGAAACGCCGCAGAAGAAGGTGAAGAGATTTCACCAAGGACTGAACCCCCACCTCAGACATATGATGGTTGGTCATCTGAACCAGTCGTATGAGGAAATTATTAGATTTGCTACAGGATTAGAAAAGGATGCTAATCCAGTACAGCAACCCCAGATAAATCGACCTCAGTCGTCACGAGGGTTTCAACAGAGGAATTTCCATAATCGACCACCGAGAAATACCCAAGGATGGAGACCTCAGGAAAATTTTCAAGGAAACAAGAGAACCTGGGAAGGAACCAGGAAACCACAGCAGAGTTATAATCGACCTCAACAATATCGCCAGCAGGGGTCACAACCACAGGCATTACTGACAGCCCCACCAAGCAATAGTGGAGGTTGTTTTAACTGTGGAAAGCCCGGACATATTGCAAGGAACTGCACTGTCTACAGACCTAATCGCAGGCCAGATATCGTCTGTCGCAACTGCAACAAACCAGGACACTTGAGCAAGGATTGTCGTGCACCACGAGGAGGATACTACGGGGCACCAGTGCAAGGAATTCAAGGACCTCCTGATCAGACGAGAATGAATGCTATTATTCCAGGAGAAGCAGGCTTTAATGCTGATGAGCAACAACATTTGGAAGGTACACTTGTACTCTTTCATAGTCCAGTTAAAGCTTTATTTGATACTGGAGCCGCACGTTCTTTTATTGCTGTTAAGATTGTGCGTCAGTTGGGTTTAGAACCCCAGACACTTGAGTCAACACTGAATGCTGTGTCACCATTGGGAGTGACAGTTAAGTTGAGTAAAGTGTGTAAAGATTGCCCTTTGACATTGGGAGATAGGAATCTGCCAGCAGACTTAGTCGTTTTGTCGATGTCAGAATTCGATGTTATCCTAGGGATGGATTGGTTAACTAAGTACAGTGCCAATTTGGATTGCCCTACTAGGACGATTGTATTTCTAATACAAGGGAAGCCGACGATCAGATTTCAGTGTCAACCGACGAGAGACCTATTTCTTACGAGTGGTTTGGCTACGATCATTAGTACGAGTACGGAGCTTACGATGGATCAAATTCCTATTGTACGAGACTTTCAGGATGTATTTCAGGATATTAAAGGACTTCCACCGAAAAGAGAAATAGACTTCTGCGTGGAATTAGTACCTGGTACATTGCCTATTTTTAAGACTCCATATAGGATGGCACCAACCGAGATGTTAGAACTGAAGAAGCAAGTTCAAGAGCTTGAAGATCTAGGATTTGTTCGTCCGAGTACGTCACCTTGGGGAGCACCAGTTCTGTTTGTAAAGAAGAAGGACGGAACACTTCGACTCTGTATAGACTACAGGGAGTTGAACAAGGTTACGATTAAGAATAAATATCCACTACCTCGGATAGATGATCTATTCGACCAGTTACAAGGATCTAGGATCTTTTCCAAGATCGATCTGCGTTCTGGATATCATCAGCTGTTAGTTCGACCAGAGGATGTATCGAAGACTGCATTCAGGACAAGATACGGGCCTTACGAGTTTCTAGTTATGCCTTTTGGATTGACAAATGCGCCAGCAGTATTTATGGACTTGATGAATAGAGTATTCAGACTATATCTGGATAAATTCATTATAGTGTTCATTGATGATATACTGATCTACTCAAAGACAGAAGAGGATCACAAGGAGCATTTACAAGTTGCCTTGCAGACACTTCGAGATAGCAAGTTGTATGCAAAGTTTAGTAAGTGTGAGTTTTGGCTACAGGAAGTCAAATTCTTGGGACATGTTATATCTCAGGACGGTATTTCTGTGGACTCATCTAAGATTGATGCAGTCTTAAGCTGGAACAGACCGACGAATGCGACGGAAGTCAGAAGTTTTCTGGGTTTAGCAGGGTATTATCGGAGATTCGTAGAAGGATTTTCCAAACTAGTAGGACCTTTGACAAACTTGACGAGAAAGGAGACGAAGTATGAATGGACAGACAAGCATGAGGGTGCATTTCAGGAGTTAAAAGAAAGATTGACTTCTGCACCAGTACTTGCAATACCTAAGAGTGGGGAAAGATATGTGATCTACAGTGATGCATCGTACCAAGGACTTGGATGTGTGCTTATGCAAGATGGAAATGTTATCGCATATGGATCAAGACAATTGAAGGTACATGAGAAAAATTATCCTACGCATGATCTGGAATTAGCAGCAATAGTGTTTGCATTGAAAATTTGGAGACACTATCTCTATGGAGAAAAGTTTGATCTATTTTCCGATCATAAGAGCTTGAAGTATTTGTTTTCTCAAAAGGAGTTGAATATGCGACAACGAAGGTGGATGGAATTACTCAAAGACTATGACTTTTCTTTGCAATACCATCCTGGTAAAGCAAATGTCGTAGTCGACGCTTTGAGCTGTAAACCTCGACTAGTGATCGCTGCATTACTAATTAGAGAATGGAGAGCATTGGAAGAAATCGCTGAATTTGATCTTCAGCCAGTGGGACCAATGAAAGGACAACATTTTGGATGTCTTATGGTACAACCAACTTTGATCAGCCGTATCAAAGAGGCTCAACAGACAGCAAAGGATTTGAAGTTATGGTTCGCCAAGATGTCAGCCAAGGAACCAGAAGTCTGGAGTATTAGTACCGACGGAGCTTTACGATGTAAAAGTAGACTCTGTGTACCTAATGAAGAAAGTCTCCGGAAAGACATATTGGATGAAGCTCATAAGTCACGGATGACGATTCATCCTGGAAGTACGAAGATGTACAAGGATATGAAGAGAAATTTTTGGTGGGAAGGAATGAAGAGAGATGTGGCAGAGTATGTAGCTCAGTGTCTTACTTGTAAACAAGTAAAGGCAGAACATCAAAGACCACCTGGACTGCTACAGCCGTTACCTATTCCTCAATGGAAATGGGAACACATAACCATGGATTTCGTGGTAGGATTGCCGAAGTCACAGCAGAATCACGATGCTATATGGGTAATCGTGGATCGACTTACTAAGACGGCACATTTTATTGCCTATAGCATGACATACTCAGTAGAACGTTTGAGCCGAATGTATCTACAACACGTTGTACGATTACATGGAGTGCCTGTATCTATTGTGTCAGACCGAGATTCGCGCTTTACTGCAGAATTTTGGAAGAGTTGCCAGACAGCGATGGGAACGACATTGAACTTGAGTTCATCTTTTCATCCGCAGACCGATGGACAGACTGAAAGAATTAATCAAGTGATGGAAGATATGTTACGAGCTTGTGTCATTAATTTTGAGAGTACTTGGGAGATACACTTACCTCTGATTGAGTTCGCCTATAATAATAGTTATCATTCGAGCATAGATATGGCGCCATTCGAAGCTTTGTACGGAAGACCTTGCCGATCGCCGTTATGTTGGACCGAAGTCGGAGATAGTCAACTTCTTGGGCCAGAAATGGTACGAGAAACCAGCGAGAAGATTCAAGTCGTACGTGAGAAGATGAAGACAGCCCAGACCAGATACAAGAGTTATGCTGACAAATGACGCAAAGACTTGGAGTTTGCCGTTGGAGATCACGTATTACTCAAGGTTTCACCTGTTCGAGGAATCGTTAGATTTGGTCAGAAGAGGGGCAAGTTATCACCACGTTTCATCGGACCATTCGAGATTCTGGAGCGTGTTGGGAAGGTTGCTTATCGCCTTGCGTTGCCACCAAAGATGTCAGGAGTGCACAACGTTTTTCACATCAGTATGCTGAGGGAGTATGTTCACAACCCAGCGCATGAGATCAACTTTGAGGATATCGAAGTCAACAGCGACGTTACGTTCAATGAAGGACCTGTTCGTATTCTAGATCGAGGAATCAAGAAACTCAGGAACAAGGAGATTCCGTTAGTCAAGATTCAGTGGAAACATCATGATGAAGGAGAAGCTTCGTGGGAACTAGAGTTAGAGATGCGCGAGAAGTTTTCATTTTTGTTTTAGACCTTGTTGCTTTTGATTTCGAGGACGAAATCTTTTGTGAAGTGGTGGATGATGTAATACCCTGTATTTTGGTATATTAATAAGACCTGGTATTTCATTTCTATACTCGTATAAACTTCCTTTTCCTTTTGGTAAATTTTGATACCAATCGATTGATAAGTTTCTCAATCGATTGACACTTTTCAGATGCCAATCGATTGACATGTTCCCAATCGATTGACATTCTATCGACTAAAAGTGATGACATGTCATTATCCCAATCGATTGCCATTTATTCCAATCGATTGACATTGTTTCCAATCGATTGACTACAAATATCTGTTGCCAATCGATTGACTGGTGTCTCAATCGATTGACATAAGCTGAGAAATGTTTTCTTCTTTCCTTCAGCTTTAAACGCGTGGCACTCCCATATCCCTATATATACTCGTCCATTTGTGGCCTTGGGTCACTTTGGCAGCTTGAGAGAGAGAGAGATACATACCTCTTGAGTTATACATATATATATCTATCTATATCTCTATATCTATATACATATATACACACACACTACCTTGGCAGCTGGGAGAAGAAGAGAAGAAAGAAGAAGAAAGAAGAAAGAAGGAGACAGAGAGGGAAGACAGAGACAGAGAAGAGGAGAAAGAGAGAGAGTTGGAAGTTTTCAAGCTTTAAACACACCCAAACGCACCCTAGGTGAGTTTCTAACTCACTTGGTCCCTTTATGTGATGTTTATGCTAGTTATTATGAAGCTTAGATGGGTTAAATGCTTGTAGTTTACGTTGTTATATGCTGTTTTTACAATCTGCTGGAGAAGACGTAGTACCAATCGATTGACATAATCTCAATCGATTGACATCAGTTGTATCCCAATCGATTGAATAGAATTTCAATCGATTGACACTTTTCAGGTACCAATCGATTGACATGATCTCAATCGATTGACATAATTTTGATACCAATCGATTGAACTTAGTTCCAATCGATTGACATGATCAGAACATGGCTTCCTTTGCATATTTATTATATAAGAGGTTTAGTTGTTCGATTCCTGATTTGGAATTTCATGATGCGACTATGGGGTAGACGGGAGTAATGTGACACCAAAGATTAATGGATAATGAATAAAAAGAATATAAAGACATGGGTGACGTGTTGATTCTGATATGAGTTTGATATCCGATTTCTTTTAATCCGAGTAGTCAGGCCACATTGGGAGTTTGTCATGTGTCGATGTAGAATGGAACGTAAGTAGGTTTGGTAAGTTCTGGGAATGGTACGTGGATGGACGATTGGTCATGATATGCTCTTAAAAGCGGTGAACCGGACCATGGTTCTTAAAAGCGGTGAGCTGGACCAAGAAGTCTTAAGATAGACTGGATGATCTGTGATATGCTCTTAAAAGCGGTGAACCGGACCATGGTTCTTAAAAGCGGTGAGCTGGGATCATTAGTAGATGACGTTAAGTCGTGGCAATAGATTGATATGCCTTGTTCGAAACGTTATATCCCTGAAATGCGGTGAACAGGACCATTGTTCTTAAAAGCTGGGGACAGACTGACGTGGAGTCCATGACATGCGGTGAACAGGACCATTGTTCTTAAAAGCGATGGACAGAATAAGGGTGTATCCCTAGAGTTAAACGATTGAGTCTGTTCATGACATCTGAGTATGTTGAGTTCGGTATTCGGTTAATAAGACGTTAAGGGTCGGTTTATAAGGATGAATAAAGAAACAAGTTGTGGTTATAATAAGATGTTAATTCGTGTTTTCATAAGCTTGTGTTTACTTCAGATAACTGGTACCCTGTTAGTTTACTCTCACTCAGCTCTCAGTAAGCTGACGGCCTTTTATTGCCTGGACTTTCCCCGTCCAGAATATCCTGCCCCTTATTCTGCAGGTAATGACCAGTACACTGATGACTATTATCCAGAGGAAGGCCCCACCGATGATGATTACGCCAGGGAGGACTATCCTTATGCCAGTTGAAGGCTGAAGATGTTATGACTAGTTTTATATTTTCAGTTGTTCAGTTTAACTTTTAACGGGTACTTGGGCATTTGTTGTCTCCAGACCTGTTGTGATCCTGTGGACCATACTCTGATATTTTGTAATAGTTAGCACTGTGTGTTATTCTCAGTTGTTTACTGTTGTCTTTTTGGACTAGTACTGCGTGGTGTGGATTATTAGTGACTTTCACCTGTCATTCCTTATGGACCCATAAAGGAAATTTATTTTTCTCTATTTATGCTGCTCCGGGGCGTGACAGCCGCGGTTCCAATAGGTGAAGGTGCCCCTTTGCTAGTAGCCTATCCAGAGCGGTGGATAATGACACTCCCAAGTCTGAAAACCTTCTCAAAGGCTTATCCCCTCCTCTTTTCGGGTAACTTCTGGCTATACCAAACTTTTTCTCCGGTTCACTTAACGCGTTCACGTCTGTAGGTCCTAAATGACCTCCTCTTGTCCCATAATTCGGACACCTATACCTGTTCACTGGTTCTTCTCTTTTGATTAGCCCTTCTTGTATTGTATCCTCGATCCTAGTTCCCACATTGAACACTTCAGCAAAGGTGTTGATGGATTGAAACCTCATCTTCTCTTGATAGACGGGTTGGAGATTTTTCATCAGCATCCGGATTTGTTCCTTCTCGGTTGGCCTCTGTACCATTTTGGCTGCTTTCCCCTCCAACGGCTCAGATATTCAGCAAAAGATTCCTTGTTCCTCTGCCGGGTAATCTCTAGATCTCTGACGGTAACATCAAAATCCTAATTATATTCGTACTAGGCTACAAATGACTTGACAACCTTTTCCCAAATTCTGGTCTTACTAGGCTCTAATGTAAGGTACCATGATAAGGCAACTCCAGTTAATGTCTGTTGAAACAAAATAACCATCATGGTCGTGCTTAAGTTGCTTGGCTGAAAAGCCCCTATACACATCCTGATATGGCTACGGGGGTTTCCTGTCCCATCAAACTTACCGAACACAGGCATTTTGAATCTTGTAGGTAATACTTCACAAACCCCTTCATATAACCCTTCTAGTTCTAGTAAGTAAGTGTCTACTCTGTGGGTCTTTCGGACTACCCTTTCCAGTTTCTCTACTTTCTCGGTCATCAGCTTCTCTTTCTCAACCCTCTCTTTCTCTATCTTTTCCTTTCTGCCCTCAGCATTTCAGCTCTTTCTGGATCATCGAACCAATCATCCTCCTTAACAGGCGGAGGAGGATCGACAACTGGCGGCTGTCGTGCTAGTGTTTCCATCATAGTCATTATCCTTGTCATCTGACCTGCCTGCTGTTCCACTATGGCCCTCAATTCTGCTTTCTCGCTTGCGTTTGCTTCTTGTGGCATCTCTCTTCTCACTAACCTTGCAGTAGAGTCTCTGTACCAAATCGTATTTGTAGCTGATTCTATCTTTTACCTACAAACATATTTTATTCTTTTTATTTATTTGTTTAAATTTCAAAATCAAAGAAATTTTCTTTATTTTGTTATTTTGCTTACAAATGCTTTTTAAGAAATTTTCATGAATGACCCATATGTCATGCGAATGCAAATGCATGTGTGCGTGTGTGCCTACTCTATATGCCAAAGAAAGGAAATTCTAATCCTAGCACATAAACATATAAGCACATAAAATCCTCACCCATGTCAAGTGCGCCGACTTCTTCTTTCATTGTGATCCTCATTGCCCCTTTAAAGTTTGAAAATTTTAGAATTTTTGAAATTCATGTGTCAAGCACTTCCCTAGATGATGGGATCTTTCAAATTCTTAAGATGCTTTCCTTTGAAAGTAACAACTTTTCTCAACAAAAGATGATTGGGTTGAAACTTTGCTTTGAAATTCATTTGAAAAACATTTCTTCCAAAAACAATTCCCAAAAATTTTGGATTCTTCCTTCAAAGATGAGAATGTGCAAATATACCCCAATAAGGGTTGATGTGGAATTTTAGTCAAAAGTGAACTCCAAAGTTTTTTTGGGTCAAAGATGGCAAAAATCCGTTTTCTTTTAAAGGTGGATTTAAAATTCTTTGGGTAGAAGGATCACATGATGGGATTATCACCGTACTTTACATGAATTCGGATACATACAAGGTCAATGGTGCTTAGCTAAACATGATATAAGAGACATAACCTTATATTCAAAATTCGGCATGTTATCCAATGTCATAGGACATGAAGAGGAATTGCTCAAAAGTGTTTAAGAGGCTACATATCTTTTATCAAGTAAGAATCGTCATCATCTCAAGTAATCCCTTTTGGGCATACAATAGCTCCCTAGCACATAAATCCTAATTAAGAATTGATTTCCTAAGATTTGAAAGGTTCTATGGAAGCTACTTTGCAAAAGCCGGGTTTTGGTCAAATAAGGGACCCTTGACACACACCCGATAGGATGCTTCATATACAACACATGGTACGAGATCAAGGGTGATCACACTTGACTGACCGGATTGCCCCGAGCCTCCAAAGTCATAGTTCCATGTAATCGACTGGTGAGGCATGCAAGTGCAATGCAACGGGTATACAAAAATTAATTAATTTGATTAAAAGGATACTTTCAAGTCTAATTCTCGAGTGAACCCAAAATCAATATTCTGGTCTGCAAGACTAGAGATTCTGGGTTCGATCCCCAGCAGAGTCGCCAGATTGTGGATACCGGCATTTGGGACCACTTTTAATTTTAAAAAACTTTTCAAATTCAAATACCGAGAGTCGCCACTTAATTTTTTAAAGGAAAATTAAGAAACCATTTAAAATACCTAGAAAAAATTATTTTGGGTCAAGAAAGTTCGATTAAGGTTCTGATTTATTAATTTTAAAACGGACTTACTGTTCTGAAATTTTGGACAGAGAGTTGCTTGTTTTGAAATCACAAGACCAAACCATCTTAAACATGAAATTTCATCAAATAAAAAATCACAGAGGTCCTTAAATGAGTTATGAACATCCTCCAATTGGTCTCATCCAATTCCAATGAACCATGATTTTATAAAAATTTTGATCATAGTTGGTTTATGGATTCACTACACCTTTGTTGAATTGGTGTTCATATTTCAAATCAAACTTGATCCATGATTCTAGAGAGAACTAGGATCAACTATGACTATGATTATTGGAATAAGAGATCCATAGACTTAGCCTTAATGGATCTCCATCATAGATCTCACAGTTGAAGATCTAGCAAGAGAATCCATAGGTCTTACCCAATCTTATGAACCTTGGAATATAAACTATGAAAATCTACATATAATTCATCTCTCAAACATATGATACTTGAGGAATATAGAGTCATGACATCCTAATCCCCTATCAAATTAATGGTCCTTGGAGAATTAATGAGACCAAATCTACATAAACCACTATGGAACATAGCATGAATCCCATAAGGTTCTTAGTAAGGAGATTCAAATCATGAGTTGAGACTTGAATCTCAATAACTATGTGTAGACATGACTATGGTTTTCCTTAATCTCCATATAAATCATGAGACCATAGAAAACTAAGGAATTGAATTCAAGAAGGACTCAAAGGAATGCATAAAGTTTTATAAATCTCAAAAGGAAAATAGAAATGAAGAATCAAAGTTTGCTTAGAGAAATTAGAACACAAATTCTTCAAAACCAAACTTATTTTAAATCCAAGGCATCAATTAGATCCAAATTAATGAAATATTATGAGATTCAATCACAAATTCTAGCGTTGTGTGATGAAATGAGGTAAGAAGAGAGGTTTTCAAAATGTGTAAAGATCCTAGAATTATGAATTTGTGATTGAATTTGGCTAATTCTATCAAGGATTGAGAGATTACCTCTATGACCTCAAGGATTTCTTCTATCTCTTGTGAAGCTCTTCCAAAAATCTTCAAATTCTTCAAGAAAATTATCTTCTTCTCTTTCAATTCTCTCTATTGTATATATATATCTTGTATATCTCAATTTGATTCCAAAGTTAAGTCAAAAGTCCCAATAATGGAGATGAAGGTCTGTTTATATAGACCAACATTACAAGGTTAAATGGGTAAATTCAGGTGAAAACCCATGTGCAAAGTTTTCTTCTAGAACATGTGAGAAAAGCAGCATGTTACAGTGCGCGGCACTCGACGACTTGCCTGCGGCACTTGCTGAGTGCCGGGCAGCACTCAGTGAGTGCCGCCGGCTTCGTCGCGTGCCGCGGCTAACAGAATTTCTGCCTTCTTTTTAATTTTCAAAATATATATTAACACAAACTTAATTATTGGTAAAGTATATACTAATGTACTTATATTTGTAATGTACGTCATTAGGATACATCCATATGCATAGTATATACTTTAATATATCATTTTATTTCTTTCTTTTCCCTCTTTTCTTTTCTTCTATCCTTTTCTCTTTTGTTTTCAAAACTTCTTTTCATTTTCCCTCTTTTTTTTAGGATAAATCCCCAAACTGCCTTTCTCATACGTTCTTTAACGTTCGGGTTTCTCCCGAATACACAATTTTTCTTTATTTTTTAGTTTTGAAACTTGGTTCAAAGAATCTTTGAAGAATTTGAATTCTTTGGAATCAACTTTGAATTTCACCGGTCATCGTCATTATCGGTATTTTAGAGGCAACCAACCCCTGGATTTGACGTTTGGTCAAAATCGGGGTATCTACACCTAGTTCGAAAATCAAAGAAAAAAAAGACGAACTTGGTCTCATCTCCTTGTCGCCAACATCTCCTAGTGGCAGGGATGTCTCTCACCGGAGTTGCCTTCTGCCACTAATTGCGATTTTGCCGGTGTCTCATTCTTCATCATCGTTGCTTCTGTCGCCTCCTCTTCAGCTCTTGATGGAGTTTGAGAATAGTGAGGATCTGAGATATTGTAAGGAAGAAAAGGGGTATTTATATGTCGTGGGTTTGATCATTTAACCCCACAACCCCACTAACTCCTTATCCACCCGTGAATAATACCACCCCACCCCAGATATTGTTTTATCCCCCTTAGGAGGGATTATTTTTAACCACACTCCTCAATCCATTGAGTTAAATAATCTCTTAAAGTGTCCAACTAAACATAGTATAAACTAGGATTGGACTATTTTAGTCCAATCCCCCTATCTTATCCGCCAAACAAACGAGCACGAAGTATTCTGTATATATATATGTATGTATACAGAATACTTCTAGTAAGGACGCTCTTACTTTATTAAGTTAAGGACTTTTGTCCCTGTCGTTAGATCAAGTTTTCATTAAGGGTATTGTTGTCATTTCATTTATTAAAGTGATGATCTAACGGCTGAAAATAGAAGTTCTTAACTTAGTAAAGTAAGGATGTACTTACTAGAAGTGTTCTGTGTGTATATATATATATATAATTTTTTTTTGGGTAAATTACAGTACCACCCCCTGAAGGATTCTTTTTCTCTAACATCCCCTAAACTTTAAAATTGAACAAACTCACCCTCTAAACTATTCTTTGTTTACACCAAAACCCCTTCTTCAGGGGTGAGTTTGTTCATTTTGGATAATTCATAGGGTAAGTCTATCCAGTTTTAAAGTTTAGAGGGTGTTAGTGGAAAATGGTCATAGTTTATAACACCCGCATTTGTGTTATTGCTTTTCATTACATTGCCATGCATGATAATGTGATGTGTTGTGTCTTATGACACCTGTGAGAGTGAGTTTTTGACTCATAAGTCGATTTGGGTGTCTGTGTTAGAGAACCCTCTGAGACGATGTGAATGAGTGTTTTGTTGTTGTGACGTTTCTCCGAGTATGGGACGGTCACTGTGGAACACTTTAAATGTTTAGCTGAAAATAAATGTTTACCTGTGTATTTCAGTATCTGTATTTATTTTTGGTTTAGAATTTATATCTATTGTTAGATTTAGTATCCTGGTGAGGATGAATTAATACGCTATTAATTTGGTAGGCTAATTAGCAACTTTGGGAAACGTCATGTAGAAATCCGCATTTTAACAACCAAATGGAACTTAGTCCGAAACTTTTATAATTTTGAAGTTTCACTCGTGAAGCTATGAATTAGCTGTGTAGAAAGTTTCGGAGACTATTTAGGAGTTTTGAGAACTTGCGGGGAGGTAAACATAATTTTGGAAAATGTTGCCTATATATAGAAAGTGATGACTTTCATAATTTTACAAATCTTAACCTAAAACTTAAAAGGAGGCCACAAGGGAGATTTGGGAGCTTAGAGCTTTGCGATGCCAAACGACGACCTTCTGCTCGTTCATTTTCTTCAAGATTTCATATTTAAACTCCTTGAGGTAAGGGCTTCGTTTTGATACCCACTAGGGCCTGTTTGCCTAAGTTTTTCGAAAAGTTATTTTCTAAAATTTTTCATAAAAGTTGATATTTGAAATTCTGATCGATAGGAACTATACTAGATGGACTTCTACACGTTCTTTGTACGCGGGTTTTCTTTGGATCGAACTTTAAGAGTGTATATCGGAGGTGAGTGATTCAACTTTGTATTATGGAATGATTGCTTGGCGTGTATTCATGTTATGTTTGAATAGCATGTGTTAATTCATAGAGATATATTGTGTAGTTCATATTGGGTGATCATATTGATAAGTAGGCCCAATAGCATGGTGAAATGTTTTAATTACCGAGAGCATGGTGATATGTATTTGAGCATGTTGAGTTGCTTATTTGGGTCAGAAGGAGCACGTAGTCACTATGCCATTTTGTGGAGCCGATATAGGCATTAAGATTTCATGATTGAAGAGAAGAATTGTGGGTCTTACCCTTTCGCATGGACTTATTGGCGAGGAGTCGCGGATTGGGAGTATGGAATGTGCACGTGAGTCTCCCGTGACTAGTATGAAATGTAGAGATGTGAATGGGAGCATGTTTGTCATTCACGTGCATTTGTTGTTTTATTCACTAAGCGTTAGCTTAACAAATCGAATATGTGTGGTTATTCAAATAACCATTTCAGGTGTTAATGCTGGCGAGGAATCGCAAAAGTGAGCACGTGGGTTTGGGAGTTCACTTGGAAGGCGACTTATCATGTTTAGCTCGTAGTTTTGGAAATGGAATGTTGTAATAAGAACTTTATAGACTTTTGAATTATGTTTAACTTAGAACTGTAAAACGAATTCATAATGTTGTAATACACAGTAACACGTTGTAATTATGTTTTAGTAACGTTATTCTATAGTTAAGATCACCCTGGAGTGCTTTTGGAAGTGTGTGTTTGGTCCCTAGTTGTATGGGAAAGTTTTTAAACCTAGAAAATCTGCAGAATGTGTGATGCTGCCATAAACCAGTCGACTAGAGCATCATTTTTAGCAATTCACTGCATCTTTTCATAGAGGATCAGTCAACTAGGTCCCCGACACAGTCGACTGGATCGTGGTTTCAATTCAGATATTTTATTTAGGCTGGACTTCAGTCGACCAGACCGTACCAGTCGACTGATTATTTGAGGTCCTTGTCGACTGGACTGAGAAAATAGTCGACTGGATTATGTTTCAAAAACCAAGTTTCTGCTGGACCAGATTCAGTCTACTGGGCACGAGGTGCCGTCGACTGGACTGCTGCTCTTCAAAATATTTTGTTTTCTTTCCGCTGCGTGTGTTCTTAAAACTAATTTTTGGGAACGTTATGAATTGGTTTAGCTTCAGTGGCATGCTACGGGTTCCAGTTCTATTATTGTGGGACCGGACTGTGACATAGTTCAAGGGGTGTTACTATATTTTGCCCTTTTTTTTTGGCTACCATTTGAATATTCTCTGAGACTAGATGCGACACGAAGAAGAAACATAGTATTGTAAAGCCATTATCAACTTCCCTCTACATTTTGCTTCATTCCCCTTTTCGTTTTCAAATTTTCTTCCAAAAAAAATAAAATAATAAAATAGAACATTTATCCTCTATTTTTTTCAGCAAAACTTAAAAGCCCCTTCCAGATTTGCATTTAGTTTCTTGATTCTTTCTTTGATAATTATCAAAGCATGCCATAGAACCCTTTATCGTACCTAATATGTAAAAAAGGGAGGAGAGAAGTTAAGGTTCCAATTAGCAAAAATAAATATTATACAATTCTTTTTTGATGGACATTCAAATTCTTAAGCAAGTGCTCCTTTATTGGATGAAAAATATTGAATAATAACTACAAATCATCTTAATTTTTTACTAGAGTTAGAAATAAAATAGAGGAACCATTACATAATGGTACTGTTTTTATTATATATAAAGGATGCTAGTATGGGTAAATTGAAAAAGGAATTTGAATATGATAGTCTTTGATATTGCTAGTTCGTTTTGTATTCTATGCGTTCAAAAGGCATGTGGTTGGAAAAATTCTTCATTAACTAACAAAATGGTTATCTATATGTTACAATTGCTAGGTGTCACAACCCGATCCCACAATAGCTGAACCGGAACCCGTGGTACGCCACTGAGGCTCTTCCTACCCATTTTTAAAAGTCGTAGCAGTGGAAACAAAACTTTAAAGATATCAATGAGTAGTCTCTCTTTTAAAACAACACACCCGAAGTTGGTAAAATCTGTATAAATTTGAAAACGTAATTATATTATGAAACGAATGAATTTATATTCAAAGGGGTTCCAAAGGTGCCCTTAGAACCAATCAAAACATTTAAATAAGTTGCGAAAGGGGTATAAAAAGTTTTCATGTAGGGGTCATTTTGACCGATTGAGTTGCCCCATTCGACCGGTCGGATGACCCCTCGATAATAATCCTGCATAGCAGAGGGCACTTCGACTGGTCGAACTGTCCCCTTCGACCAGTCGAATGCACCCTGACAGCAATCCTTCTTGCACTAGGATATTGCCTAAGGTCAAGCGACCCTTGCGATCGTTAACTACTGATCAGGAGAGAACAAATTCTATTTATACGCCTTAATGAGCATTTGTTAGTACCTTTTTATCCTGTTTTTGTATATTTTTTATTTCGTTTTCTATTTTCTGACAGGTTTTGGAAGAAATCAAGTATATCAGGTTAAACAGGATAAAAAAGCAGAAGAAAAGAAGCTAAAAAAGCCACCTCGTGCGCGCGACCCGCTCGTGCGATAATCCAGAATTCGCTCGCGCGACCTGCCAAATGACGCGCTCGCGCGGCCTGCGCGCGCGATCCGTACAAAAAGCAAGTATAGGTATTTTAGTATACTGAAGACTCCTGTGCAAACGAAACTGCTGAATGACGTCCAGACTGTAAAATATATCAGTTTCAGTTCATTTCGGGTTAAGAAAGCTTCCAAAGCATGTTGTAAACTCTATATATATTCTATTTTACTTCAATTGAAGGGTTACACACCCATACATACATACACGTACAGCCATATAGACTGAAATTCCAGCCCTTGAAGAGGGAAAAGCAAGGAGAAGAAGAAGAAGACCAAGGATTCCCATGGCCTCCTCCATCAACTACTTGCCGATTTCCACTTCCATGGTAGCCTAGACAAAGATCTAGGGTTTCAATGAAGTCCTAGTCGAGTAATAGGGAGTATTTTATATTTTTATTTTAGTTTTATTATGTATGGATGACAGTCACATGTTTCGAGCATTTTTATAAATAAATCGTACTTCTATTGATTAAATCATTGCTTTCAAAGTTTATTCTTATCTTAGATCTATTTTGATTGTGATGTGCTCAATGATCTATTCTTGCTGTGCTTGTTTAGATTATTTACATGTGATGGTGCTTTATTGATTTGTGTTATCAAGTATCCGAATAATCCATGCCTAGATTAGACGAATTATGTCACAACCCTAGTTTAGTGTGGGATAATTCGTGCTAACCGAAGATGGAATATGTTGGTGCTTGAACCATGATTATTCTCTTGACGGAGGAATTGGGCTTGTAACCACAAATCCCCATAATCATCCAACGTAATAGGCTAAAGTAATTCATAAATATTCCTATTATGAAGCTAGTGGTGGAGTTGCAATCCTATGTTCCCTTTACATATTTACAAAAACACTTTTAATTGCTTTCATAGTTTAGATTTAGTTTTATTGTTATTAGTTTAATTAAAATCAAATCAAAATCTGTTTTCATAATTAACTAAAGTTAGGTTTTAAAATTAAGTCGCTGTAGTTAACCAATCCCTGTGGGTTCGACCTTTAATTTCACACTACAAATCTTTTGAAGAGTAAAGAACACTTTTTATATCTTGATATTGACAACATCAATTTTTGGCGCTGTTGCCGGGGATTGCAAATTACTACCTTTAGTTTTAGAATCTTAGTTTAGTTAATTCGTAAATATTAGATTAGGTTTTCTTTTCTTATTTTTCGTTTTATTTTGAGTTACTAACTTTTCTTTTTATTTTCTAGGTTTTTGAGTCATCAAATTCTAACGTTTCCGAGTGGAGTAGCTAATTACATCAAAGGAGCTTACGCAAATAAAATAAATAAAAATTAAGTAAATTGTTCGCTTTAACTTCGCATCAAATCACTGTAAGTCAGGGCGCTGAGACGCAATTACTTGCATTAGGTTAGTTGTGGAGTGAACACTGCATTAGCTAGGAAACTCGGGGCGCTGGGCTTGACGCGGTCATTGCATTACAGGATAATATTCATGCATCATAGTAGTACTGTGTGCTTGCTTGTCGTCTTATTTGCGTGATTGCTATTTGTTTCTTTTGTTTAGTCAGTCTTTGTTTTTAGTTTCTTTTTCTTTATTTTAGTTTATGTTAGGTACACGTTCAAATAAACCAGAATTAAAATCTTTCGATCTTGAACTTAAACGTACCTTAAGAACTAGTAAGTCCACAACCCAAGCTTCTAGAGCTAGGTTACAAGACGACAAATCAACTCCGATTCTGTCGTCGTTGTTCGAGGCCGAAATTCAAAGTACCCATGAACGGTTAAGGAAAACTCGAACTTTTAAAATCGAACCGATTAAAATGGCTGACGGTGGAAATAACAATAACAACGGAGATAATATGAATAATCTTAATATACCGCCACCTCCTCCACTTATAAATTATTTTATTCCTACTACTTACACGCCACAAGCCGGTATCGAATTACCGAAGGCGATAGCATCTCACTTTGAGATAAAGTCGTCTACGATCTCGCTACTTCCGTCTTTCCATGGCTGTCTAAATGAAGATCCATATCAACACTTAGGAGATTTTCAGGATATATGCTCTACCTTAAAAATCCAAAATCTAACTGATGATGAGTTAAAATTGCGGCTCTTTCCATTTAAGCATTGGCTTCAATCACTTGAGCCAAACACAATTAAAACATGGGAAGCCTTACACACCGCATTTTTACAAAAGTTTTTTCCTATTATGCGTACAAATTAGATAAGGAAATCCATAACCAATTATATAATGCAAGATGGGGAAACGCTTTACGATACGTGGGAGAAATTTAAAGAATTATTACGCTCTTTCCCACATCATCAGGTTCCTAAGTGGCAACTTGTTCAGGTCTTCTACGAGGGACTAATTCCCTCAGTCCGTAATACCGTCGATGCCGTTTATACAGGAACTTTCCTACACAAAAGCGCCGACGAGGCCTGGAAAATTTTTGAAACTTTAAGCGAGAACTCGATGCATCAGGCTGTGTCGGTACGTTCGGAAGGATATCTTCCTCCACCCAAACGAGAGGTGAAGTTTGAGTCGAGTCATTCAATAGAATTTTAAGAATTATCTAAAAAACTTGACCGCCTTATGACAATGAATCAAGCGACAACCGCACCTTCTCACGAAGTATGTGAATTGTGTTCTGCACCGTCACATAATATCTTTACATGCCCATCGGCATCTCAGTTTCCCGAATTTGTGGAGCAACATGTAAATGCTATGCAACAATTCCCACAAAATAATTATACTCCTAGGTCGACTAATTTTTCTAATACTTATCGACCCCAGTTTCAACAAAATCAATACCAACACCCTCCTCCTAATCCTAACCCCCCAAGGACTAACGCTTTTGAGGAGACGGTGTTGGCTTCCCTTAAGAATATTGAAACTCAAGTCCAAGCACAAGCACAAATAGTGCACTCTCATACACAATCCATTGCGAAGTTTGAATCCCAAATGGGACAAATAGCTACTGCGGTGAGTCGTAGAAACGAGGGGAAGTTGCCTGCGTAAACTATTCAAAATCCTAAGGGACAATATGAGATTAAGGGGTCAAGTGAACAAGTAAACGTCGTATCGACTAGGACGACTATTCGGGAAGACGAAGTTGCTAAGATTCCGGATCAAATTGACATTAAATTGAATAAGGAGGGTGAGGAGAGTAGAATTCAAAAAGATAAAGAACCGGTCCCAACTAATTACATTCCAAAGTTACCTTTTCCACCTAATGTTGAGGAACCGTCTAATTTTTCAAGGAAAAAATCAAAAACTGAGGATATACTCGAGGTATTTAAACAAGTTAAAATAAATATTCCATTCCTCGATGCTATTAAGCAAATTCCCGCTTATGCTAAATGTTTAAAAGACCTTTGTACACAAAAGCGCAAGATACGCAGTCATACTCCTAAAAAGGTCTTCCTCACGGAAAAAAGTAAGTTCAGTTTTTCAACACGCTCCTCCGAAGTATAAGGATCCCGGTACGCCTACGATTTCATGTGTCATAGGTGACACTATCATTCATCAGGCTCTCCTTGACTTAGGAGCTTGTGTTAACCTCTTACCTTATCATGTCTACAAACAATTAGGACTAGGTGAACTTAAACCTACGGCCGCTACTATTCAATTAGCGGATCATTCTGTTAAAGTACCTAGAGGAATCGTCGAAGACGTCTTAGTTAAAGTTGATCAATGTTTTTATCCTGTTGATTTTATGGTCCTTGACACCGAACCGGTGCTAGATGCTAGAAAATACACTCCTGTTATTCTTGGTCGTCCATTCTTGGCCACGACCAACGCACGTGTCAATTGTAGAAAAGGGGTGATGAAAGTGTCGTTCGGGAATATAAAATTAAAATTAAATATTTTTAATGCTGCTGATCAACCTCCTAAAGACGATGATTATCAATATGTGGAAGGTAATGAAATTAGAAGAACTGTTGAACCTAATAAAATAATAAATATCAATGAGGGGAATAATACGGTGAGTGATGAGCGGATGAATTTGAATACAACAGACTCTAACCATGAATTTACTTTAAAGGTGAAAAATCGACTTGACCTTAATCAGGATGAACCGTCGATTGAATTAATTCGAAGCGACATGCTTTCAACTTACCATCGGGCTCTTCTGGACATCTTAAGGGGTACAAACTCCGATTTACGGCCTCCGTGAGTCTTGAGCTAGAACGGTCTAGCTGAAGACGTAAAAGTTAGCGTTTCTTGGGAGGCAACCCAAGCTTTAATTCGTTCATTTCTTTGATTTTTGCTTGTTTTTGGGTCATTTTGGTCTGTTTTTGAGTCTCTGGACAGGTTTGGGGGTTGGAGTAAAATTATTTTCAATTTATATACATAAAATAAGTGGACCGAGAGAAAATACCAATCTCGCGCGCGCGGCTCGCTCGCGCGAGATGTCGCTCGCGCGGCCTGCTGGCGCGAGAATGTGCCTTAGTGAAATTTTCGTTTTCTTTTTGTTTTGAGCCCTCAGGTTTTCCTCGTGCTTGGTTTCGCGGGCGCGAGGTGGCTCGTTGGAGCGATATAGATTAAAAATAAATAAATTTTTTTTTTTGGGATTCGCGCGCGCGACAGTCGCTCCCGCGAACCGCTCGCGCGATCTCCCATTTTTTCTGATTTTTTCCTTTGTTTCCTATATCCTTCTTCCCCACCTGTTTGAGTAGTTTTTACTGTTCTGTTTCTGTTTCTTAGGTCATTTTTGATCGAGTTAGTTGTTGTTTTCCTTGTTTCGATTATAATTTTCCATTTTATTTCTTTTTCCTTTTGTCGTTTAATTTTAACTTCGATTAGTTTATCGATTTATATTTCATATTTAGGTTTCATTTACTTTTAATATTCTTTTGTTAGTTTCTTTTCGTTTATCTAGTATTAACAGGTACATTTGAACTTTATCGCCATATTGTTATACATTTACCTGTTTGTCATTGCCGAGATCGAGGTACTATCGTTCCTTTCTTACGTACTCACCTTTCTTTCATTTTATTGTTTCATTAGGGACAATGAACGGTTTAGGTTTGGGGGTATGCACACATGCACATAATTTTATGCAAAATTTTAAAAATTTTCAATAAGTGTTTAAATAAACGATGTTACCGACGTTTTTGCAATCTTGATTCAATACTTCTTAGTAGATAACTTTGATTGTTATAGAATAGTAAACAAGAGAAGATGTAGTTAAACATTTGCTGAAGTTATGATATGACGTTTTAAGTTATGTATTGTTCGAATCGTAGTTTTATATCATAGATTTGCACACAAACCTATGCACTGCACGTAGTCGCGTGAATACATGTTTGATGTGAACTATAATAGGATTCGGATTTCTAGATAACACAAGGTGGAGATTAAGCCCGGTGAGCTTTTGAGCCTATCTTTTCTTTATTGAGGGTTATAAATACATTGTGTTTGTCGAATTTCATTTGGAATAGCGCATCTACTTGTTGTTTAGTCCCATTATTCTTGTTTTGGTTGATAGTCAAGTTAAAATATTTGTTACCATGCTAAATAATCTTCCGTCGTAAATGTTGAAGAATCATATAACCCTAGGAAATGATCTTAGGCCCTTCTTTGTTTACTGTCGACCGATAAAAGATAAAATGTCCTTAGTTCGCCCTTTGAGCCTTTACAATGCCTCTTTTTCTTTGTTCACCATTATCCTCTTTAAAAGCTCCAACTTGATCAACTTGGAGTATACCACTGGAAGAGTGATCAACTTTTAGTAGTATTAAGGCGATGTGTTGATTGAGAAGAAGAAAATAAGATGCTATTGGGGTAGTTGCTTGGTATTCGATGAATAATCATTTGAGAAGCAAGAAAAGAAAAAGGAAAAGAAACAAAATAAAGAAGAGGAAGGTTGAAAAAAATGAAAGAAAAGAAGAAAAATGAATGAAAAGGAATGAAGAGAAAGAGAAGAAGAAAGTTTGTAGAAGAAGAATGAAAGAGATCGAACATGCCTTACAACGCCATTCGTAAACCTACCCAATTAATCCTTTCTATCCTCTTTCATTACCTGAGCCACGTTAAAACCTTTGAAAAGTCCTAATTGATCCTAGGAAACATGGTTTTGATATGAAAACGATGGGAGAGGGATTAAAACATGGTAATGACTAATTTTTCTTGATTGTTGGCATCCTATCCATGAGACTACTGTTCTTTCGTGTCATGCGTCTTTTCCGAGTCATATGTGAGCGTTACTCGTTTTGAAAACATATTTTCTTTGCTCGCATATACTAGATAAATTACACCTATTTCTAAGTGTTTCATTTGAGAGTGTAATTCATTGTGGGATTCGTAGTCAAAGCATAGTTAGACGGTTATCCGAGTTATATTCCATGTTCATAACATACGCGTGTTCATTTGACTACCACATCACACACGTGCAATTTTATGAGGAATTCTATTGATTTATACGATTCATGTACTTGGGATTGTTTTTCATAACGTAAGTGAACGTTTGATTCCGTTTCTTCTTGTTCATTATTCTATTTCGAATCATTGTTTTATAATAAGGAGTATTGAATGTTATGTTTTTCTTTTTAAAAAAACTTTTTAAGTTTACAAGTTAATAAAGATGGTTGTGGGTGACTTGTTGACGAGAACCCTCACGAGACTTCACTCGTCCGACTAGGGACACCTAGGGGTTTAAAAGGCTTGTTGCATATGCTAAATGCAATCGTGATCCATGCGAAAATGGAGTAGATTTTTATGAGTAGTTTAGTTTTTAATTTTTAGTTTTGCTCGAGGACTAGCAAAATGTAGGTTTGAGGGTGTGATCAGGAGAGAACAAATCCTATTTATGCGCCTTAATTCACGTTTGTTAGTACCTTTTTATCCTGTTTTTGTATATTTTTTATTTCGTTTTCTATTTTCTGACAGGTTTTGGAAGAAATCAAGTATATCAGGCTAAACAGGATGAAAAAGCAGAAGAAAAGAAGCTGAAAAAGCCACTTCGCGCGCACGACCCGCTCGCGCGATAATCCAGAATTCGCTCGCGCGACTCGCGCGACTCGCGCGCTCGACCTGCCAAATGACGCGCTCGCTCGGCTCGCGCGCGCGATCCGTACAAAAAGCAAGTATACGTATTTTAGTATACTGAAGACTCCTGTGCAAACGAAACTGCTGAATGACGTCCAGACTGTAAAATATATCAGTTTCAGTTCGTTTCGGGTTAGGAAAGCTTCCAAAGCTTGTTGTAAACTCTATATATATTCTATTTTACTTCAATTGAAGGGTTACACACCCATACATACATACATACACGTACAGCCATATAGACTGAAATTCCAGCCCTTGAAGAGGGAAAAGCAAGGAGAAGAAGAAGAAGACCAAGGATTCCCATGGCCTCCTCCATCAATTACTTGCCGATCTCCACTTCCATGGCAGGCTAGACAAAGATCTAGGGTTTCAATGAAGCCCTAGTCGAGTAATAGGGAGTATTTTATGTTTTTATTTTAGTTTTATTATGTATGGATGACAGTCACATGTTTCGAGGATTTTTATAAATAAATCGTACTTCTATTGATTAAATCATTGCTTTCAAAGTTTATTCTTGTCTTAGATCTATTTTGATTGTGATGTGCTCAATGATCTATTCTTGCTATGCTTGTTTAGATTATTTACATGTGATGGTGCTTTATCGATTTGTGCTATCAAGTATCCGAATAATCCATGCCTAGATTAGACGAATTATGTCACAACCCTAATTTAGTGTGGGATAATTCGTGCTAACCGAAGATGGAATATGTTGGTGCTTGAACCATGATTATTCTCTTGACAGAGGAATTGGGCTTGTAGCCACAATTTCCCATAATCATCCAACGTAATAGGCTAAAGTAATTCATAAATATTCCTATTATGAAGCTAGTGGTGGAGTTGCAATCCTAGGTTCCCTTTACATATTTACAAAAACACTTTTAATTGCTTTCATAGTTTAGATTTAATTTTATTGTTATTAGTTTAATTAAAATCAAATCAAAATCTGTTTTCATAATTAACTAAAGTTAGGTTTTAAAATTAAGTCGCTATAGTTAACCAATCCCTGTGGGTTCGACCTTTACTTTCACACTACAAATCTTTTGAAAATTAAAGAACACTTTTTATATCTTGATATTGACAACATCAACTACCTCAACAATAAATCAAGACATGAAGTCGACGAGTAAAACATTTCAAAACATGAACTCTAGGTTCAGATTCATAATAACTTAACTAACCCAAACCATGTTCTCCAAGTCAATACAAAACGTAGTTCTAGTTTACTCGAAGGAAAATCCGTACAAGACTTGAAACTAAAGTAAAACATATACAAGGCTATTATCCATTTCTATTATAAGTTTCTTAACAAAACAAATAAAAATAGACGGTTCGATTACAAAACTACGGGATAAGTATGACAAGTCATCTTCTAAGCGAACTCCCGACATCTCGTGATCATTTTCCCGATTCCTCGCTGACATTAACACCTGAAATGATTATTTGAATAACCACACATATTTCGATTAGCTTAAGCTAATGCTTAGTGAATGAAGCAACATATGCACATGAATGATAAACATGCCCGCATTCACATCTCTACAATTCATACTAGTCTCCGGAGCCTCAAGTGTACGTCCCATACTTCCAATCCGCGACTCCTCGCCAATAAGTCCACGTGAAAGGGTAAGACCCACGATTCTTCTCTTCAATCGTGCGACCTTAATGCCTATGTCGGCTCCACAAGATGACTCAGTAATCACGTATGTCACACTCGTTCCAAAACGTTCATGATTTTAACATGTGATCTTGTCAAAATCAAGATATAAAAGTATACTTTACTTTTCTAAAGATTTGCAGTGTGGAAGTAAAGGTCGAACCCACAGAGATTGATTAACTACCGCGCTTTAATTTTAAAACCTAAATTTAGCTAAATTAAGAAAAACAGTTTTTGATTTGATTTTAATTAAACTAATAACAATAGAAGTAAATCTAAATTATGAAAGCAATTAAATAGTTGTTTTTATAATAAGTTTAAGGAACCTAGGATTGCAAATCCACCACTAGCTTCATAATAAGGGTATTTATGAATTACTTTAGCTTATTAAGTTGGATGATAATGGGGAATTATAGCTACAAGCCCAATTCCTCCATCAAGAAAATAACTATGGTTCAAGCACCAACATAATCCATCTTCGGTTAGCACGAATTATCCCACACTAAACTAGGGTTGTGGTATAATCCGTCTAATCTAGGCATGGACTATTCGGATACTTGATAGCACAATTCAATTAAGCACCATTACATGTAAATAATCTATATAAGCATAGCAAAAATAGATCATTGAGCACATCACAGTCAAAATAGATCTAAGACAAGAATAAACTTTGAACGTAATGATTTTAATCAATAGAAGCACGATTTATTTATAAAAATCCTCGGAACATGTAACTGTCATCCATACATAATAAAACTAAAATAAAAACATAAAATACACCCTATTACTTGGCTAGGGTTTCATTGAAACCCTAGATCTTGGTTTAAGCGGCCATAGAATTGAAGATTGGCAAGAGGTTGATGGAGGAGGCCATGGGAATCCTTGGTCTTCTTCTTCTTCTTCTCCTTGCTTTCCTCCCTTCAATGGCTGAAAGTACGGTTGTATATTGTGTGTATAACAATTGCCAACCCCTAATTTGAAGTAAAATAGGGTATATATAGATTTACAACAAGTTTTGGAAGCTTTCCAAACCCGAAACGCACTAAAACTGCTATATTTTACAATCTGGACGCTATTAGGCAGTTTCGTTTGCGTAGGAGTCATCAGTAGAGTGAAATACGTAAGTTCTATTTTTACACAGGTCGCGCGCGTGGGCCGCGTGAGCGCAATATTGGGACCTCGCGCGAGCGATTTCCTGGGTTTCGCGCGAGCTGGCCGCACGAGCGATTTGGTTTTTTCAGCTTCTTTTTGCTTGCTTTTTCACCCTTTTTAGCCTGATTTACTTGATTTCTTCCAAAACCTGTTAGAAAATAAAAAACGAAGTAAAAATATACAAAAACAGGATAAAAAGGTACTAACAAACGTGAATTAAGGCGTATAATAGGATCTGTTCTCTCCCGATCACACCCCCAAACCTACATTTTGCTAGTCCTCGAGCAAAACTAAAATAAAAACTAAACTACTAATAAAAATATTACCCCATTTTCACATGGATTGCGATTGGATTTAGCATATGCAACAAGCCTTTTAAACCCCTAGGTGTCCCTAGTCGGACGAGTGAAGTCTCGTGAAGGTTCTCGTCAACAAGTCACCCACAACCATCTTTATTAACTTATAAAGAAAAGTTTTATTAAAACAAAAAACAAAACACTCAATACTTCTTATCATAGAACGATGATTTGAAATAGAATAACGAATATAAAGAAACATAATGAAACATCCACCTAAGTCATGAAACACAATCCCAAGCATATGCATCGTATAAATCAATAGAGTTTCTTATAAAATTGCAAGTGTGTGATATGGTAGTCAAATGAACACGCGCATGTCATGAGCTTGGAATATAACTCGGATGACCATCTAACTATGCTTCGACTACGAATCTCACAATGTCAATTACACTCTAAAATGAAACACTAAAAAACATGTGTTATTTTTCTAAAATATGTGAGTAAAGGAAATATGTTTTCAAAATGAGAAATGCTCACATATGACTCGAAAAGATGCATGGCACGAAAGAACAGTAGTCTCATGGATAGGATGCTAACAATCAAGAAAAATTAATCATTACCATGTTTTAATCCTCCTCCCATCATTTTCATATCCAAACCATGTTTCCTAGGATCAAATAGGACTTTTCAAAGGTTGTAACGTGGCTCAGGCAATGAAAAAGAATAGAAATGATTCATTAGGTAGTTTTCGGAATGGCATTGTAAGGCATGTTCGATTTTTTCATTCGTCTCTTCTACCAACTTCATCTTTTCATTCCCTTCTTTTCATTCCTTTCAATTTTTTATCCTTCTGTTTCTTTTTCTTTTTTTTCAACCTTATTCTTTTTTTTTTCTTGTGTTTTTTTTTCTTTTCCTCTATTCTTTTCCTCCTTGTTGCTTTTAAAACGAATATTCAATAAATAACAAGGCAACCACCCCAAACATCATCTTATTTTCTTCTTCTTCTCAATCACACATCGCCTTAACACTACTAAAAGTTGATCAATCTTTCAGGGGTGAGCTCCAAGTTGGAGCAAAAATATGATAATGGTAATTAAAGAAAAATGACATTTTAATGGCTCAAAGGGCGAACTATGGAAATTTTATTTTTCGGTCGGCAGTAAACAAAGAAGGCCTAAAATCATGTCCTATGGTTATATGATTCTTCAACATTTACGATGGAAGTTTATTTAGCATGGTAACAAATATTTTAACTTGACTATCAACCAAAACAAGAATAATGAGACTAAACAACAAGTAGATGCGCTATTTCAATGAAATTCGACAAACACAATGTGTATTTATAACCCTCAAAACAGAAAAGATAGGCTCAAAAGCTCACTGGGTTTAGTCTCCACCTTGTGTTATCTAGAAATCCGAATCATATTATAGTTCACATCAAACATGTATTCAAGCGACTACGTGCAATGCATAGGTTTATGTGCAAATCTATGATATAAAACCACGATTCTAACAATACATATCTTAGAATGTTGCATCATGACTTCAGTAATTGTTTAACCACATATTCTCTTATTTACCATTCTATAACAATCAAAGTTACATAACAAGAAGTATCGAATCAAGATTGTAAAAACGTCGGTAATCATCGTTTATTTAAGCACAAGTACCAAAAAATTTTGAATTTTTTTGAAATTTAGTGTAATAATAATGTGAGTGCATACCCCCAAACCTAAACCTTTCATTGTCCCCAATGAAATAATAAAATGAAAGAAAGGAAAGTACGTAAGGAAGGAACGATAATACCTCGATCTCGGCAAACACAAACCAGGTGAACATACAATAATATGGAATCAAAGTTCAATTACTCCAAACGGAGCACTATTTCACCTGTTAATACTTAACAAAGGAAAATTAAACAAACAAATAAATAATAAAAGCTAACATATAAGTTTTTTTTTTAATTAGAAACTAAACTATAAGTAAAAGAATGTAATGAAAAGAAAATAAATAGAAACAAAACTATTTAAACAAAGACAAACTTAAATGAAAAGAACTGAAAAGAACAAATAGAACAGAAAATAACTATCCAGGTGCGGGAAACAGAAGGTAAAAGAACAACAAGAAAAAGTGGAAAATCCCCACCTCGCGCGAGCGACCCTCGCTCGTGCGAATTCCTCCGTGAGGTAAACCTGAGGCCTGTTATTATTTTATTTAGAAAAAATTTCTAAGTGCCAGAATCGCGCAAGCGAACCCCTCGCGCCCGCGAATCTAGACGCGAGATGTAACAGAAAGCTCACATAAAAAGTTGAAGAAAATTTTGTCTAAGGGGGAATCTCGCGCGAGCAGGTCGAGCGCGTGACTTTGGTATTTTCCTCTTTTTATTTATTTTTTGTATATAAACTGAAAATAAGTTTACTCCGACCCCCAAACCTATTCAGAATGACTAAAACTGACTCAAAAAGACCCAAAAACTACCAAAAACAATCAAAATTAAAAGAAATGGACGAAATAAAGCTTGGGTTGCCTCCCAAGAAGCGCTATCTTTTACGTCTTTAGCTAGACCGTTCTACCTTAAGACTCAAGGAGGTCGTAAATCAGAGTTTTCACCCTTTAGGGTGTTAGGGAGATTTCGATGGAAAGTCGAAACAAGGTCGCTATTCGTTAATTCCTTTGATGACTCTCCTTTATCGTGTTCAAATCGATTCCTAACCTTTCGAGTAAATTCATCATTAGGGTCCGTACTATTCAAATTCATCCGCTCATTTTCTACTATATTATTCTTCTCACTCACGTTTATGTCCTGATTAAGTTCAACCGTTCTTCTAACCTCACTACCCTCCATATATTGATAATCATCGTCTTTAGGAGGTTGATCAATCGCATTAAACACGTTTAATTTTAAGTTTAAATTCCTGAATGACACTTTCATCACCCCTGTTCGACAATTGACACGCGCATTAGCAGTCGCTAAGAATGGAAGACCCAGAATAATAGGGGTGTGCTTCCTAGCATCTAGGACAGGTTCGGTGTCAAGGACCATAAAATCGATAGGATAAAATTTTTGATCAACTTTAACTAAGACGTCCTCGATGATTCCTCTAGGTACTTTGATGGAACGATATGCTAATTGAATAGTAGCGGCCGTAGGCTTAAGTTCACCTAGTCCTAGTTGTTTATAGACGTGATAAGGTAAGAGATTAACACTAGCTCCTAAGTCAAGGAGAGCCCTATGGATGACAGTGTCACCTATGACACATGAAATAGTTGGTGTACTAGGATCCTTATACTTTGGAGGTGAGTGTTGAAAAATAGAACTTACTTTTTCCGTGAGAACGACCTTTTTCGGAGAATGACTACGCAATTTACATTTTTGCGTGCAAAGGTCTTTAAGACATTTAGCGTAAGCGGGAATTTGTTTAATAGCATCGAGGAATGGAATATTAATTTTTACTTGTTTAAATACCTCGAGTATATCCTCAATCTTTGACCCTTTCTTTGGAAAATTTGATGGTTCATCAACGTTTGGTGGAAAGGGAAATTTCGGTATATGATTAGTCATGGCCGTTTCTTTTTCTTTCTTATTTTGACTCGCGTCCTTACCCTTCTTTGTATTATAGTTGATGTTCATATCTATCACATTCTCATTCGAAATTTCTATTACCTCTTCCTCTCGTGCGGTCAACCTAGTTGAGACGACGTTTACTTGCTCATTCGACCCCTTAACCTCGTATTGTCCCTTAGGGTTTTGAATTGTTTGACTAGGCAACGTCCCCTCATTTCTACGACTCACTATAGTAGCTAGTTGTCCCATTTGGGATTCAAGCTTCGCAATGGATTGTATGTGTGAGTGCACTATTTGTGCTTGTGCCTGTACTTGTGTTTCGATTTTATTAAGGGACGCCAACACATTCTCCTCGAAAGCGTTACCCCTTGGAGGGCTCGGATTAGGAGGCGGTTGTTGGTATTGATTAGGTTGAAACTGAGGTCGATGTGCATTAGGAAAATTAGTTGCCTCATTAGGATTATTATTATTATTTTTCCACGAGAAGTTAGGATGGTTTCTCCATGGTGCGTCTGGATTATTAGTAGTCGAATTATAATTATTTCGTGGGTATTGTTGAATAGAATTAATGTGTTGCTCCACGAATTCTGGAAATTGAGATGCAGAAGGACATGCAAAGATATTATGAGACGGTTCAGAACATAATGCATATACTTCTGAAGAAGGTGGAGTGGGCCTAATTCCCATCCTCATAAGTTGGTCAAGTTTTCTATTTAATTCTTGAAATTCAATTGAATGACTTGACTCAAACTTTACCTCTCTTTTTGGTGGTCGCAGATATCCTCCAGAACGTACCAATACAGACTGATGCATCGAATTCTCGCTCAAAGTTTCAAATATTTTCCATGCCTCGTCGGCGCTTTTGTGTAGGAAGGTACCCGCACAAACGACATCGACGGTATTACGGATAGAGGGAATACGTCCCTCGTAATAGACCTGTACCAACTGCCACTTAGGAACCTGATGATGTGGACACGAGCGTAATAATTCTTTAAATTTTTCCCACGTGTCGTAAAGTGATTCTCCATCTTGCATCACAAAGTTTGTTATGGATTTTCTTATCTGATTAGTTCTTGTGATTGGGAAAAACTTTTGTAAAAATGCGTTGTGTAAGGCTTCCCAAGTTTTAATCGTGTTCGGCTCAAGTGATTGAAGCCAATACTTCGCTTTATCCTTTAAAGACAATGGGAAGAGATGTAGTTTTAATTCATCATCAGTGAAATTTTAGATTTTTAAAGTAGAGCAAATATCTTGAAAACCTCCTAAGTGCTGATACGGATCTTCATTTATACGGCCATGGAAAGAGGGAATTAGCGAGATGATAGACGACTTTATCTCAAAGTGAGATACCGTCGCCTCCGGTAATTCGATACCTGCTTGAGGCTGTTAGGGATATATACTAAAAGCCATGCTTTATGTAGTTGATTTATTATTCATTTAATAAAATCAGTTAATCCATTTTTTATGAGAATCTGTGTGGGCAATGTTTGTATTATATTATTTATTTAATATTATGCATGTGTGTCTCTCATTCTATATAGTAGGTGGTTTGGTGTGTAGAGTTCGGCTTACATACGGAAGATCAGGCCATCAGATATTATAGAATGTAAGATTTTGGTTTACAGTCTTAGATGGGATTGGACACACCATCGGTAGGACTGCAGCATGGTGTTGTAGTAGGTTTGTCTTGACTACGGAAAACGGTATAGTTTCAACTCACTATGCTGGTACACTTTGTGTATTAAACGGGACTGACTTGGGGTAATTATCTTTATACTGACTTATAAGATAATTAATACCTCATGGCTATTATGAGTGCTTATGCTCTAAATCCTAAGTTAATTTGTAGACACGTACATTTGATATTTACACTTTGATCCCTAAAAGGGTGAGATCCTTAAATGGGTCAATATCTCATTGGATTGGGTGACAATATTAATTGTGTGGTGGATATTAATTAATGATGGAATCCATGTCTCAATTTTGGGATTGATGATATCCCCTTGAGAAAGCTTATAAGTTTTGATTATGTCAAACCCTGCAGGTGGATTTTGTATCCAACATATCAGATAAGTTAAGCAGAGGATCTCAAGGAATTTTAAGAAATTAATTAAATATGATTGTCAGTAATTATATTTAATTAATGGATATCTGTAATCTTAACATGGGGAGATAATAAGCATTTAATAACATGGAGCTCGAAATATATTTTTGAGATAAGGGTAGGAGTGCAATTATAATTCTTTAGTGGTATGAATTATAATTTATGAAAATAGGAATCTGATTCAGTTTGAATTAGGGTTTCCTAATTCCATAAGGAAGCCTATTCCTTATTGACTTCTTATGGTCCCTATCGTAGCCTATATATATGCTGCTTTGGCTCTCTCATCAGCTAGCGTTTTTCTATATAGAGAATTATAACTCGAAATAGAAAAGAGAGTGAAAAAGAGGGAGAGCAGAAAACAGAAAGGATTTCGAAAGAGCCCACACTCAGTTCGATATTCTGGCAGCGGAGGAATACGGTAGAAGATCGTGAGCTGTTATCGAGCCCGTGTTCTCGATTCGTCTACTACAGCAATCCATTTTTGCAGTTCAAGGTAATCCTAGTTCCGCCCTTGTAGGGTTATTATAGATTTCATGAAATTTTGCAGTACCAACTTATACACACTGTCAACGGATTCTGGGAACGCAGTTTCCTAACAGAGGCGTGTAAGTCGTAGGAATAAAATAATCTTTAAGGGAGGAGATGGCGGTATATTAGGGTTATTATTGTTATTTCCGTTGTTTTGATTATTTCCAATGTCGGCCATTGGAATAGGTTCTATGTTAATAAAGCGTGGTTTCTTTAGGTTTTTAAGTGTACTACGTATTTCGGACTCAAACAACGATGATGGTTTCGGAGTTAGTTCGTCGTCTATGTTTAATCTAGTTCTAGAAGTTATGTTTGAATACTTGTTAATTCTTAATGTACGTTCAAGTTCAAGATCGCAAGGTTTTAATTCCAGTTTACTTGAGCATGTACCAAACATAAACTTACAAGAAAATAAACTAAAAACAAAAACTGACTCAAATAATAAAAAAAAAAACAAATAGCAATCACGCAACTAAGATAACAAGCACTCAACTACTGTGATGCATGTAAATTATCCTGTAATGCAGTGACCACGTCAATTCCCAGCGCCCTGGGTGTCCTAGCTAATGCAGTGCAATTAACCATAAACTAATGCAAATAGTGCGTCACAGCGCCCTGACTTACAGTGGTTTAAAACGAATTTCAAAAGAAGCAATTTATTTTATTTTAGTTATATTTTTTGCGTAAGCTCCTTTGATGTGCTAAGCTATTCCGCCCGGAAACGTTAAAATTTTGACGACTCGAGAAACTACAAAATAAAAAGAAAAGTTAGTGACTCAAAATAAAACGAAAAATAAGAAAAAGAAAACCTAATCTAATATTTACGAATTAACTAAACTAAGATTCTAAAACTAAAGGTAGTAATTTGCAATCCCCGGCAACGGCGCCAAAAATTGATGTTGTCAAAATCAAGATATAAAAGTATACTTTACTTTTCTAAAGATTTGCAGTGTGGAAGTAAAGGTCGAACCCACAGAGATTGATTAACTACCGCGCTTTAATTTTAAAACCTAAATTTAGCTAATTTAAGAAAAACAGATTTTGATTTGATTTTAATTAAACTAATAACAATAGAAGTAAATCTAAATTATGAAAGCAATTAAATTGTTGTTTTTATAATAAGTTTAAGGAACCTAGGATTGCAAATCCACCACTAACTTCATAATAAGGGTATTTATGAATTACTTTAGCTTATTAAGTTGGATGATAATGGGGAATTGTAGCTACAATCCCAATTCTTCCGTCAAGAAAATAACTATGGTTCAAGCACCAACATAATCCATCTTCGGTTAGCACGAATTATCCCACACTAAACTAGGGTTGTGGTATAATCTGTCTAATCTAGGCATGGACTATTCGGATACTTGATAGCACAATTCAATTAAGCACCATTACATGTAAATAATCTATATAAGCACATCAAAAATAGATCATTGAGCACACCACAGTCAAAATAGATCTAAGACAAGAATAAACTTTGAAAGTAATGATTTTAATCAATAGAAGCACGATTTATTTATAAAAATCCTCAAAACATGTAACTATCATCCATACATAATAAAACTAAAATAAAAACATAAAATACACCCTATTACTTGGCTAGGGTTTCATTGAAACCCTAGATCTTGGTTTAAGCGGCCATAGAATTGAAGATTGGCAAGAGGTTGATGGAGGAGACCATGGGAATCCTTGGTCTTCTTCTTCTTCTCCTTTCTTTCCTCCCTTCAATGGCTGAAAGTGCGGTTGTATATTGTGTGTATAACAATTGCTAACCCCTAATTTGAAGTAAAATAGGATATATATAGATTTACAACAAGATTTGGAAGCTTTCCTAACCTGAAACGCACTAAAACTGCTATATTTTACAATCTGGACGCAATTAGGCAGTTTCGTTTGCGTAGGAGTCATCAGTAGAGTGAAATACGCAAGTTCCATTTTTACACAGGTCGCGCGCGCGGGCCGCGAGAGCGCGATATTGGGACCTCGCGCGAGCGGATCGCGCGAGCGATTTCCTGGGTTTCGTGTGAGCGATTTGGTTTTTTCAGCTTCTTTTTGTTTGCTTTTTCACCCTGTTTAGCCTGGTTTACTTAATTTCTTCCAAAACCTGTTAGAAACTAGAAAATGAAGTAAAAATATACAAAAACAGGATAAAAAGTTACTAACAAACTTGAATTAAGGCGTATAAATAGGATCTGTTCTCTCCCTATCAACATGCATATTTGAAATTCGTAAAATATCAATGTTATTTGATAATTGAGATAAGTAGTTGACTGTAGCCAACGGTGGAGTGTCGGTTGAGGACACAATAATCGGAGAACCATGAGGCATCCGTATGATTAAATGACATTATATGTTTTAAATGTTATTTGACTTATCTGGTATTTCATGATTAGTAAATTTTACCTGTGTGGAGTAAATTCTGATAATTTTGATACTGTTAGATATCATTTTGAGAATTGTGGTGAGAACGTGAACGGTGCGTTATGTAAAAGGTAGGTTGTGTAGAGATTCCACGAAATATAGTTTTCGAACGTATTTTTGGACCCAAATGAGACTTAGACGAAAACTTTTATAAATTTTAGTTTTCACTCGTGAAGTAATAAAATGGACGTGTGCGACGTTTCAGGGAATAATTAGGAGTTTTGAGAACTCGTGGGGAGTTAAACGTAATTCCCAAGAGTCATGCCTATATATAGAAACTCATGAATTAATTTCATTTCTTCAAACTTAATTTGGAAATCAAGAGAGGGGAGATTTGGGGATTTAGTTGCTACGAGCATTCCGACACAAATCGACGACCTTCCGATCGTCAGTTTTTCCCCAAATTTGAGATTTGAACTCGTAGAAGTAAGGCCTACGTTTTGATATATATTAGGCCATGTTTGGTTAGATTTTTATAAATCTCCTAATTTTAGAATTTTGGGGTAAATGCATTTAAACTTGTAGGAATCGTTTGAAATTCAAAAACTGACGTTTAATTGATCTCTTAATTCATCCTTCAAAGTTATAGGAAAATCACACGAGGTATGAATTCTAAGCCTATAAATTATAGGAAATTCCATGTTTTAACCATTGAACTTGATATTTTGGATCCGGGCAAAATTCATGTATTATGTATGCCTGTTAATTATGCACGTAGAAATGCGATAAAAGTATGTACAAATGTGTATATGAGTATGTTATGTGTTATGTGGGTCAAAAGGGAGTGTAGTGCAATTCCGTCCTGGGGTAAGCTCCTTGAAGTTTGAGGATTTTTAGAATTGATAGTGTGGTGTCTGGTATGGAGGAAGGCCTAACCAGAACACAGTACCTGGTATGGAGGAAGGCCCAACCAGTGTACGAGATGCGTGGAAGAGGCGTACCTTCCACGGCATCGGTTTCATTTACCGGATGGAAGCGTACTACTCACCTTAGCGACTATTTTGATGTGTTTTAAATGTTTAGAACATGAATTGTCATATAAGCATATGTTTAGAATTGTGATTTATCACATGTTCTAGAGTGCATCTATACGTTTTAGAGATGTTTGATGCATATGTATGTTGCTTCAGGTTGAACAATCATGAGTGACCGGGAGTTATAACCGCATACCTGACGAATGAATGAAATGGCAGATATGATGGGGAATATGGGTGACATGATCCGAAATATAGCGGAGCGACTACCTCCAACGCCTCCATTGGAGCCGGAACCGATAACCGTAGTGCATGAGCCTGAAAATAGGGGTGTGAGATCAGTATTCGAACAGTTTACTTGGAAGAAACCGATGGAATTTCATGGGACACCCGACCCAACACTCGCAGAACATTGGATCATGGACATAGAGAGGATTTTTCGATCTATTTCGATTACCGACAGGGAGAAAATGTAGAATGCAAGTGATGTACTAAAGGGCGAAGCCCATAACTGGTGGGTAAATGTGCTAGATCAAGGAGCACCGATTACTTGGGAAGGGTTCAAGGTATAATTCAATTGTCGATTCTTTCCGCTAGCCGCTTATAATGAACAGAAGCGAGAATTCGATCACCTGAAGCAGGGAGATATGACTGTAACCGAATATACTTCCAAGTACAATGCATTGCTAAGATTTGGCAAGGGTTCAGTACTAGAGGAGGAAGATAGGGCAAGGAAATTCGAGGAAGGTTTGAGGGAAAATATTCTAATAGTGGGAGAATTTCCAGATGTGTTTCCTGATGACTTGCCAGATGTTCTGATTGAGTGAGAAATTAAGTTCACTATTGAGATAATGCCATACTCAAGACCTGTATCAAATGCACCGTATAGAATGGCACCAGTAGAGTTGAAAGAATTGAAAATCCAACTACAAGAATTACTTGACAAGGGTTTCATTCGACCTAGTATATCGCCGTGGGGAGCTCCAGTGTTGTTTGTAAAGAAGAAAGATGGTTCAATGAGAATGTGTGTGGACTATCAAGAACTAAATAAGTTGACAATCAAGAACAAGTATCCATTGCCGAAGATTGACGATCTATTCGATCAACTTCGTGGGGCGCAAGTATTTTCAAAGATAGATTTGAGATCGGCTTACCATCAGTTGAAAATAAAGGCCGAGGATATGGAGAAGACAGATTTCAGAATACGTTATGGACATTACGAGTTCTTAGTCATGCCATTTGGAGTTACAAATGCACCAGCCGCGTTCATGGATCTTATGAACCGAGTCTTCAAGGACTACTTGGATGATTTTATGATAGTGTTTATTGACGATATTCTTATCTACTCATTGAGTGAGATAGAACACAAGAACCACTTTAGGTTAATACTTAAGAGATTACGAGAGAAGCAACTATTCAGGAAATTCAAGAAATGTGAATTCTGGTTGTCTAGTATTACCTTTCTTGGTCATGTGGTTGACAAGAACGGAGTTTCAGTTGATCCTCATAAAGTAGAAGCTGTATCTAATTGGCAAAGACCGACATCCGTATCTAAAATTCAAAGTTTCTTGGGATTAGCTGGATACTACCGCCGTTTTATCAAAAATTTCTCAAAGATATCATTGCCTATGACAAAGTTGATGAGGAAGGGTATTACCTTTGAATGGAGTTCAGAATGTAAAGACAGTTTTTAAGAGTTGAAGTCGCGTTTGACGAGAGCACCTATTCTGACAATACCATCTGGAACTGAGGGATTTGTGATCCATAGTGACGCATCACATCAGGGTTTGGGATGTGTACTCATGTAAGGTGGCAAGGTAATCGCTTATGCTTCTAGACAGTTGAAGACACATGAGGTTAATTATCCGACTCATGACTTGGAATTGGCTGCAGTAATCTATGCTCTGAAGATTTGGAGACATTACTTGTACGGGGAGAAATGTGAGATTTTCACGGACCACAAAAGTTTAAGTACATTTTCACCCAAAGAGACTTGAATATGAGACAGAGAAGATGGTTAGAATTGATGAAGGATTACGATCTTTCGATAGAGTATCATCCGAGAAAGGCTAATGTGGTAGCCGACGCTTTAAGCCGGAAGACGCCGAGGAACTTAGTTGACGAGCTAACGTAACAAAAGGAATTGGTAAAGGAAATGGAACGTTTAGAGTTGGATGTAATTCCTGAGATGAGTGGTGGCTTAATGATGGCAAACATAGCATACCCAGACATTATTGATGAAATCAAGGCAGAACAAATTAAAAACCTTTACTTGTGCAAAATGAGAGACGAGATACCTTCGGAGAAACGACCGGGTTTTATCTTGGAACGAGGAGTATTAATGATTAGGAACCGATTATGCGTACCGAATGTGAAAGACCTGAAAGAACGACTATTAGAGAAAGCTCATTGTACGAAATATTCAGTGCATTTGGGGAGTAACAGGATGTACATGAACTTGTGAAGAAACTTCTGGTGGAGAGGTATGGAGCGGGAAGTTGCTAAGTTTGTTTCGGAGTATTCGACATGTCAACAGGTTAAGGCAGAAAGACAAGTACCTGCAGGACTACTACAACCGTTACCTGTGTCAGAATGGAAATGGGACGAGATCACCATGGATTTCGTATTCGAATTTTCACGATCACCTAATAAGAATGAAAAGATTTGGGTAATAGTTGATAGATTGACCAAATTAGCGCATTTCCTACCGATCAAAACAACTAAGCCATCCAAATTAGCAGAGTTGTATGTGAAAGAGATTGTGAGACTACACGGGGTTCCAGCAGTGATTATATCGGACCGTGATAGTAGTTTTACATAAAAAATTTGGGGAAGTTTACAACGAGCTATGTGTACTAAGTTGAGTTTCAGTATGACATTTCATCCTCAGACTGACGGGCAGTCAGACTGAATAGAGGATATGCTTCGATTTTGTGTTCTATATTTTGGGAGTGATTGGGAGAAACACTTACCATTAATCGAATTTGCTTACAACAACGGGTTTCAGTCGAGTATTGGAATGGCACCGTATGAAGCTTTGTATGGGCGTAAGTGTCGTTCACTAGTTTGTTGGACCGAGGTTTGAGAAAGAAAGTTGTTAGGACCTGAGCTACTACAGGTGACTACTGAGAAGGTAAAGCTGATCCATGAGTGACTTAAGGTAGCTCAGAGTCGTTATAAGAGTTACGCGGACTCGAAGCGACGATCGATGACGTTCGAAGTAGGTGACTTTGTATACTTGCGAGTATCGCCTTCGAAAGGCATTGTTCGATTTGAAAAATGGGGGAAGCTTAGCCTGAAGTTCATAGAATCGTATGAGATCTAGAGAGAGTAGGACTGGTGGCTTATCGATTAGCCTTATCAATAGAGTTGGAACATGTGCACAATGTATTTCGCGTATCGATGCTGAGATGATGTATGACAGATACGAGTAAAATCATGGTACCCGAATCATTACAAATTCAAGAAGACTTGAGTTACATAAAGCGTCCAGTGGAGATACTAGATCGGAAGGAGCAAGTCTTAAGAACTAAGACAATTCTGATGGTGAAAGTACTATAGCATAGTCACACGGTTGAAGAGGCTACATGGGAGAGTGAGTAAGAAATGAAGAATGAGTAACCGCACCTGTTCGATGTATGAGGTATAAGTTTGGGGACAAACTTCCTTTTTGGAGGGGAGAGTTGTCACACCCGTTCCAAAAAGTTCATGATTTTAACATGCATATTTGAAATTCGTAAATTATTAATGTTATTTGATAGTTGAGATAAGTAGTTGACTGTAGTCAACGGTGGAGTGTCGGTTGAGGACACAGTAATCGGAAAGCCATGAGGCATCCGTATGATTAAATGGCATTTATATGTTTTAAATGTTATTTGACTTATATGATATTTCATGATTAGTAAATTTTACCTGTGTGGAGTAAATTCCGATAATTTTGATACTGTTAGATATCATTTTGAGAACTGTGGTGAAAACGTGAGCGATGCGTTATATAAAAGGTAGGTTGTGTAGAGATTCCACGAAATATAGTTTTCGGACGTATTTTTGGACCCAAATGAGACTTATACAAAAACTTTTATAAATTTTAGTTTTCACTCGTGAAGTAATAAAATGGACGTGTGCGACGTTTCAGGGAATAATTAGGAGTTTTGAGAACTCGTGGGGAGGTAAACGTAATTCCCGAGAGTCGTGCCTATATATAGAAACTCATGAATTAATTTCATTTCATCAAACTTAATTTGGAAATCAAGAGAGGGGAGATTTGAGGATTTAGTTACTACGCGCTTTCCGACACAAATCGATAACCTTCCGATCGTCAGTTTTTTCCTAAATTTGAGATTTGAACTCGTAGAGGTAAGACCTACGTTTTGATATATATTAGACCATGTTTGGTTAAATTTTTATAAATGTCCTAATGTTAGAATTTTTGGGTAAATGCGTGTAAACTTGTAGGAATCGTTTGAAATTTGAAAACCGACGTTTAATTGATCTCCTAATTCATCCTTCAAAGTTATAGGAAAATAGCACGAGGTATGAATTCTAAGCCTATGAGTTATAGGAAATTCCATGTTTTAACCATTGAACTTGATATTTTGGATCTAGGCGAAATTCATGTATTATGTCTGCCTGTTAATTATGCACGTAGAAATGCGATAAAAGCATGTACAAATGTGTATATGAGCATGTTATGTGGGTCAAAAGGGAGTGTAGTGCAATTCCGTCCGGGGTATGTAGACACCCCATTTTGTCGGCTATCAAATTTAGGAGACCTATAGCTTGGTGGTTCACAATGATCGAAAAAAAAACTCAAAAGGACTCCTGGAAGTTAGTTCTATTTCTCAAAATGCTCAGAATGACCAAAATGCCCATGAGAGCCCAAAAGCTCCCAGATTTGGACCAAAAGTTATGGAAACATGCTACGTCGTAAGAAAAATGATAAAATGAGTTTTTAAGAAAAATCGGATGAAATCGGATGAAATCGTCAGTTCCCAGGGACCCCCGGAAGACCCGAAAGTTCCCGAAAAGTCCCCGTTGACCGGTTTGACCAGGTTTGACCAAGTTTGACCAAAATCATCCAAATTCGATGAGATCATTCTAGATCATGTGGAAAGTATTAAGATGAGTTTTAAAAGAAAATCGAGTGAAAACATCAGCTCCGGGGGGCTGCCAGAGGTTTCCAAAACTTCCCGAGAATATCAGGTTTGACCAGTTTGACCAGAATTTGACTTTGAAATCGGAGCACCGTAAAAATTTTCAAACATTTTTTATGGATACTAAAGGTCAATAACTTTCCAACGGTATATCGCACATAATTTTTGGATTTAAAACGAGTTTATTGAAATTTTCGAAGTCAAAAAAGGCGATCAAATCGGCTTCTATCGCAAATACCGTAAAACCTTACAAAGTGACCTATCCCCGAATTATTTTTTATTTAAAATAGACTCCATTACTTTTCCAACGGTATATCACAACCTCAATTTGGAGTTCGTATGCATTTTCTGTGAATTTCGGACGAAATAGGGCCTTTTTGCGAATACCGAAACCTCTGGGGGCCTAAACAGGATTATCCAGACGATTGAGGAGCAGTGCCTCCGTGGCCCTGGCCCACTGCCGCCGCGGCACAGGCCCAGTGCCGCCGCGGCACTCTCCTCCAGAATAGTATGTCTTTGCAAATATTTTTGGGGTACCATTTTGATTAATTAAAAATCAAAACAACGTAGTTCTATGTTTTCAGATGTTTGGAGCTAATGGGAACACTTCTAAAATCCCAAAACCACCCCAAATTGGCCTATATAAACCCCCCTTGACTTCTCATTTAGGGGGTGTCAAGTGTAAGCTTTGAAAAGTTTGGGAGAGAAAAGTTGTAGAGATAAGGTTAGGATAGAGAGAAAAGAAGCTTTCTTCTTTGATTTCAAAATAAAAGTGAGTTCCAAACTTTGTATTTTTTACTTCATTGCTCCTATTTATTTCACATTCAATACACCCAACCACCATTTAGTGAGCATTTAAGAGAGATGAAGCTACTTCCATGTCCAATATCATCACATATGAGTGAAACACCAAACTACAAGTCCAATATCACATTGATCATCATCTATTGATTGTTATTTACTTGCTTGTTCATATTATGTTCATCTTTTCTTAACCTCATTTCTTTTTGACATTTTTATTTACTTATTAGTTCATCATCCTCTAAATGATGACATGGAGTTTGAGGTGAGTGAATCCTTATGGATAGTAGCTCTTGACCTCAAAAACATGTTTGATAGATGATGATTATAACTTCAATACCTCCAAGGTATCCTTGAAGTTATGTTCAAATGGGAATAAATCTCTCCAACAATCTTGGAGGTTCTTGATGATGAGTTTAATGTTGACATTTTAAGTGGCTATATCCTTCATTGAGTATTGAAAATATACTTTCAACACTTCCATTTCAAAACCCCCTTCTTTAAACCCTCACTTTTTTTTCTCTTAAACTTCAATGTCTTAGGGAAATTTCTGTATAAAATGAGCCTCTAGATCATTTGTTTTCATTTTCTAAGATTTTTCAACATTTCAGTCGACAATACAGACTCTGTTTCTGAGTGACCTCTATTGTTTATATGATTTCTCTCAATCTGTGATAGTTATTAAAGATTGGCTTTTTGGATTGTGTTCTATACACAATAAGGAAGATCTCCATAAAAAAGCATGCATTGAAAACATTCCTAACCCCTCTTTTCAATTTTTAAAAGATAATGTTACTGTTCTGTCCACTATTCACAGCAAGCATACTTTTACTTTCCCCCTTTGATTTGATGCTTACATGCACTCCAAATTAGTTCATATCTTAGGGAGTAGTTCATACTACATTTGTACATATCTCATGATGATTTCATTCATTTTTTCATACACATCCTAGACTTCTAAGTCATTCTAGAAATCTATGAACACAAAGCACACTACAACCTTTACACATTCTAGATACATACATTGCATCCATGCAAAGATTTGGGGTTTTTGTGAGTCCTAATCTAAGAAGATTATAAGGAATGATCATAATCACACGTTCATGCCTCCCCTCGATGTAATCTTCCTTTCTCATTTGTCTCGGGGATTGAGAGATCTTCTTTTTCTCAAAGATTAACATGCATCATACTAGCTTGCTAAGTATATTTTGATTTCTTTGATTATTTATTTCAAGAACAATTCATGTCCCCTTTAGATTAGGGAAACTTAATTACTTGATACATGATTAGACGATTTTTTCTAGGTTTATTTGTGTGATTTTTCACTTTACATTGTATGATATTTGGGCTTAGATCATATGAATGATATGTTATCCTTTGATTTTCAATTTCAAATTTTCTTATGTGATGTAATATACTATCATAGTATTATTTGTCGAACCAAACATAGTATAAGATGATTATTTGGATGCTAATTGAGGCCCGTCGAAAGACGGGGCGAGTTGAGGGTGTTTTAGTCGCGACAAAGGCTCCTTCCTCTCTTGTACCAAAACCTCGAGCCTAGTTCTTTGGTTATGAAGGGCCGGTGCCCGGCCCTTTATCCATTTGGGTGAGTCAAAAATAGGTTTCTTAAAGACCAAGTGGCGACTCTGTATCTGTTTTCAACAGACCATTTTCTTTCTTTGATCTAAATCAATTTCAAACAAAAACAAAAAGAAGTGGAATTCCGCGCGTCCACAATCTGGCGACTCTGCTGGGGATTTTTTTTATTTTAAAACAAAATAATACAGAGGTTTGACTCATAAGAAGCATCCTTAAAATCATCTTTTTACTGTGTCTGGTTCACAGCATTGCACTTGGCATTTTTCCCCTTCGACTGTGTCTGAAACGCGGTGCTGACATTGTTCAGGTCTTGCTGTTCCAGGGCACAAGTCACCGTTGATACTGTACCTTCCAAGGTATATCAAAAAGAGTAAAAACCTCCGTATTATCTCACTGACGGTATATTGGAACTCTCGTCAACGGACCCTCTTTGACTAAACCTAGCCTTTGCATATAGATTCCTGTAGAACCTTTCATAGGACTGTTCATTTATCTTTTCAGATAGGATAATGTGATATAACTGCTGTATGCCCTGACGGGATTTCCTGCGTGGTGTAGACGCTTATGTGGCATGGGGCAGAACCTCTTTCTTATGATCTCCAAGGCAATCACTCACATGTGATCACATTGAGTTGACCTGCCTAGGCACCATGACAAGGATGTCTGCTCCATGCTCACAAAGATATACACCGCAAACCTTGTTCGTCGGTCCTAAGACATAGGAGTATGAAAACCTGCTAGACAGTATGATCACTATCATCACATATTAACCCGGTTCTCCTAGAAACTTTGCACAGATATCCCAGATATAACCATATTAACCAGTTTCTCCCAGAAACTCTGCCCAGATATCCCAGACATAACCATATTACCAAGTTTCTCCCAAAAACTCTGCCCAAATATCCCAGATATAACCATATTAACCAGTTTATGATATAACCATATTAACCAGTTTCTCCCAGAAACTCTGCCCAGATATCCCAGATATAACCATATTAATCAATTTCTCCCTGAAACTCTGACCAGATATCCCAGATATAACCATATTAACCAGTTTTTCCCAGAAACTCTGCCCAGATATCCCAGATATAACCATATTAACCAGTTTATCCCAGAAACTCTGTCTAAATCACCCAGAAATGCCCAGATATACTTGTTTCTCCTAAAAACTCTATCCATATTTCTCAGAAATACTCAAAATACCAGTTTCTCCTAGAAGCTCAATCCAAATCTTCCAAATCCCTGCTTCTCCCAGAAACTCTGTCCAAAATTTCTGAAGTATCCTGGAAACCCTTGTTATCCCTTGGTGATTGTACTGGAAAGTAAGGTTGGCACACTCTATATGGTTAGGACCTTAATTGTTTAACTGCTATCTGTTAGAAATAGGAGCATCATATAGATTAGGACTTAGATCCATGTGCTTGTCTCATTTGTATACACCATTCCCATCAATCTACACGCACTGCCTCGACCATTCTTACACAAGTTAGTCCAAGTTTGTTAAACATCACTGTCTTTGTCTGTCTAAAGTCATCACTGTCAAAATCTAATCTAGTCCTCTCGAAATCTGTCAGGTCAGTATAGATTCCCGAAGTCAGCAACTGGGATCCTCATCGTGGGTCAGGAGTTTAGATAATCGTTTGGTCAGAATCAGTCCGACAGCTTACTTCAGCATGAATCGAGAAGAGTTAGAAAACAAGGTCATCGAGTTGGGGGCAACCATAAGCCAGCAGTCTGACAGCCTAGCCCAAGTTCTGAAGTTCATGGAAGAGTTGAAGCAGCATCGGCCGCAACCTCTGTTTGGGTTTCCACCACCGGAGTTTGAACCACCCCCACATGAGAATAACAGAGAGGAAGACTGGCTTCAAGGGGTCCCACCGTTTGTATACGAGAAGAAGCTCCAAGAGAAAATGGATAAGGTTGACAAGCTGGAGAGTGTACTGAGGAAAAGCAAAGGGATTGATGATTACATGTTGGACTTGGAAGGCCTTTTCAAGCCTATTAAGCTAAAGCTACCGGAAAACTTCAAGATGCCTGCCATTGACCGATTCGATGGGACCGGAAATCCAAAGAGCCATGTAAAGCTGTGTATGAGTATCTTCCAATCTATGGGCTGTACCCACGAGCACCTCGCAATGCTGTTCCTACAAACCCTCACGAAGTCTGCACTATCATGGTTCCTTACCTTGGAAGCTTCCAAAACTCGGGCATGGGAAGACATAGTTCGGGTATTCGTTGATCACTATTCCTATAACCAAGAACTTGACGTCACCATCAGGGATTTGGAAACTACTCGGCAGAACAGGAATGAATCCTTCGCTGTATTTTCTGAGTAGATGGAGGAACAGAGTGGCCCAAATGACCCACTGCCCAATTGAAAAGGAACAGGTGAGAATGCTAATCCGGAATCTGTAACCGCTCTACCATGAAAAATTGTTTATCAGTCCATCTCGACTTTCGAGGAGCTGTTTGAAGTTGGGACCAGAATCGAAGATGCCATAAGGGAAGGAAAGATAAAAAAGGAAGAGCTTCCGAGTCAGTCAAAAAGGCCCAACTACTCCCGCAATCCTCCGGATGTCAATGCCCTTAGCAGTCAACCTATAGCTTACTCTCATAGGCCATACCAACCTCTGAACCAAGCTAATTCCTCCAATCGCTCTTTCCCTAGGAAGCCTCCTCATAACTTCGCCAAACTAGAAATCCCCCTCTCTTCAGCCTTAGATCGCCTCCTTAAGAAGGGCCACCTCCAATTACTCCAGCCACGAAATACCCCGCTCCGGCCAAACTGTGATATGTCCAAAAGATGTACCTACCACCAAGCCCCTGGCCACAACACCGATAATTGCATGTGCCTCCGTCATGATATCCAAGACCTCATTGACCAAAATATCATCGAGCCACCTCCAAAGCAGCCCCATGTCACTCAAAATCCCCTACCGAACCACCAAAACATCAGCCTCATTGAGTCCAACCATGTATCTTTCACCCCTGCTACCTATATCACCCCTGTAGGTCAACCTTTATCCCTCATTGATATCCCGGAATCTGTGGGAATTCATCTGATTGATGGAGGAGATGACGAGTAGCAGCAACAGCTGGCTGACGAACAAGACCTATTCTTCTTGGAAGAACATGACCTAGGGGTAGTGGACCTCAAATGGTATGATCCCGACAATGAAAGCGATGCTTCTATCTGGAATGAGCCAGAGAAACCATTTATGGGGACAGATTGTGACTGGTTCAAAGAAGATGGGACTGTAGAAGGGCCTACCCCTGCCGAAATTGATCATCTGACTAGATCAGGCCGTCATTATCAGCCTTTGTAGCCTACCACCGAGGTTATAAAAAAAGTCCGGTCAAAAACAAAGGAAATGGAAAAATGGACGAGATCATCAAGGAAGACAATGAGTTGATAAAGCAGTTGAAGAAAACCCAAGCACATCTCTCGATGTGGGACATCATGGTAACATCCTACAAGTATAGGCAAGCTGTGTTGAATGTCCTGGCCAGAATAGAGGTCCCCATTGACGCCGCACCGGAGGACATGGTGGCCTTCTTGGATACACTTACCCCTGACCCAATCATTACATTTTCTGATGAAGACCTGCCACCAGAAGGATCTGCACATAATAAAGCATTATATATCACTGTTGGATGTAAGGGGCAGCAGGTGCCATTTTGTCTGGTTGATACAGGCTCTGTCTTAAATGTTTGTGCCTTAAGGACTGCCACCGCTTTGGGGATCAATGTCCTTGACATCACACCATCTGTGCAATCCGTGAAGGCCTACGATAACACCAAGAAAAATGTGATGGGAACTATTTTTCTCCAAATCCGGGTAGGATCTTTTGTGAGCACTGAAGTCTTTCAAGTCATGGACATACCTGCCTTATTCAACTTGTTGATCGGAAGGCCCTGGTTGCATGTCAACAAAGCTGTATCGTCCACTGTGCATCAAATGATCAAGTACATTCATGAGAAGGAGGTGAAAATCATCCTCGACAATAGTTGGGGTAATGAAGCTTTCCCAAACTATGCTCCCATCTTCGAAGTCCAAATACCTGAGCTAGAAGAAGGAGAAATCGGGGGATTCTTCATGGAAGAAGTCCACATGATCAATGATGAAGACAGGTTCCCCGAGGTTCACTCCGCAGTTGTCAACATTGTCCGCAAAATGAACTACTTCCCTGGAATGGGATTGGGCCGACTCCAGCAAGGAATTCGGGAGTTCCCTCATATCAAAGGGCAACAAGGCACTTTTGGGTTGGGGTACAAGCCCACTGAAGAAGACGTCGAGATACAGAGGCCATGGAAGAAAAGAGTAAGGAGCCTCTCGCGGTACCGCAAAACCTTGAATGGGCAATTCATCAAAGAAGGGGATGATTTCCCCTACTTTGGGTTCTCGGAACCCTGGATCCATCAGGCCACTGGAAAGAGGCACCCCGGGTTGGAAATCTTTGCTGACTGTGAAAGGCCTCCCTATCAAGATCCATTCTATCCCGAAGAAGTTGTGAAAACCCCAGAGGAAGTCTGGTTGAAGTACCTGGACACTGAAGCCATCGAGAAAATGTGGGAAGAATTCGTTGAAAAGAAGGAAGAAAAGAGGGCCGAGAGCCAAGATGATCAGATCAAGCCAACTAAGGAGGGTCTGAGCAACCAGGCTGTAGAGTCATCTGTCTGTGTCTCCCTATCCCCTGTTCCCCCAGAGTCTGTACTGCCAATTATCGAGTCTGTACCAGAGTCGGCTGTTGTAGGCCCATCGCTGTTTAATTTAATCACTTTACCTGTCATGAATGAAATGAAAGACGATTCTGCTTACTACTCAGTGTCTAATACTTGTGAATGCACAGATCCCTCCGAGGATCTCCTAATCAAATTTAAGCAAATAATTGAAAAACCACCTGTTTACGAAATAATTGAAGATACTTTATTGGTTAACCTAGGTGTAACAGATAATCCGCAAATTGTGCAAATTGGCTCAACTCTTAATAAAAAAGAAAAAGAAAAATTGACTCTCTTGCTAAAAGAATTCAAGGATGTTTTCGCTTGGTCTTACGAGGATATGCCTGGGGTCGATTCCGACATTGTCCAACATCATATTCCTCTCCTCCCCAATTCTAAACCTGTCAAGCAGAAACTAAGGCGCATGAGGCCAGAATGGGCACTCAAGGTTAAAGAAGAAGTGGAGAAGCAATTCAAAGCAAAGTTCATCATTGTCACCGAGTATCCGGAATGGGTTGCCAATATCGTGCCAGTCCCCAAGAAAGATGGAAAAGTTCGTGTGTGCGTTGACTTCCGTGATCTAAACAAAGCCACTCCCAAGGATGATTTCCCGCTTCCCCACATTGATGTCTTGGTGGATGACACCGCTGAACATGAGCTACTGTCATTCATGGATGGTTTTTCGGGTACAACCAGATTCTAATGGCGCCAGAAGATCGGGAAAAAATGACATTCACCACCCCTTGGGGAACCTACTGTTATAGAGTAATGCCTTTCAGACTCAAGAATGCTGGGGGCAACCTACCAAAGAGCTGCCACCACTCTGCTGCATGATATGATTCACAAGTAGAAGTGTACGTAGATGACATGATTGTGAAGTCCAAGGACAGAGAAGGATACCTAGTGGCACTGGAAAAGTTTTTTGAGAGGTTGCGCAAATACAAGATGAGATTGAATCCTAAGAAATGCACTTTCGGTGTGACCTGTGGTAAGCTCCTGGGTTTTCTCGTCACACAAAGGGGGATAGAGGTAGATCCCTCTAAGATCAAGGCGATCCTAGAAATGACACCACCATGGAATGAAAAAGAAGTGAGAGGGTTTCTCGGAAGAATCCAATTTATCAGCCGCTTCATTTCCAAACTCACAACTACATGCGATCCTTTGTTCCGATTGCTGAGAAAAGGAGAAAAGTTCCAATGGGATGACCAATGCCAAGCCGCTTTCGACAAAATAAAAGCCTACCTTCAAAATCCGCCTGTCCTTTCACCACCCACTCCTCATAAGCCCTTATTCCTTTACCTATCTGTCTCCGAAAATGCCATGGGTTGCATGCTGGCCCAAGAAGGAGAAGAAAGCCACTCCGAAAAAGCCATATATTACCTCAGCAAGAGGATGACTGGGTATGAGCTCAACTACTCTATCCTCGAAAAAACATGTTGGGCCTTGGTTTGGTGCACTCGCCGACTGAGGCACTACATGCTGGCCTTCCCGGTTGTGCTCATATCCCGCATGGATCCTCTAAAATACCTCCTCGAAAAACCCACCCTGACCAGTCGTATATCCCGTTGGTTACTTCTACTATCCGAATTTGATATCAAGTACGTTACAAGCAAATCGGTAAAAGGGAGAACCGTAGCTGAGCATCTCGCAGAGCACGCTGTTGACTCTGAAGAAAGCGAGGACTTTCTATTTTTGGACGAAAATATCATGGAAATAAAGGAAGAACAGTGAAAGTTGTACTTTGATTGAGCGGCCAACATGAAAGGATATGGAGTAGGAATGATTCTAGTATCACCAAGTGGGGACCACACTCCGCTGGCAGTCAAGCTCAATTATAACTCCACCAACAACACTGCTGAATATGAAGCATGCATTCTGGGGATGGAAGCAGCCATAGAACTGAAAGTTTAGAAGTTGGACGTTTTCGGGTATTCAAACCTCATTATATCACAAGCTAGAGGAGAATGGAAAGTAAAAGAAGAAAGGTTGAAGCCCTATCATGATCATCTCAATCAACTCAAGAGGCAGTTCAAGAACATCACATTTCTCTACTTGCCTAGGGAAGAGAACAAGCTGGCAGATTCATTGGCTACCTTAGCCTCCATGATCAAAATTCCTGTGGGAGTCAGGATGATGCCTTTGGTAATTGAGCAAAGGTACGAGCCTTCGTTCAACATAGTTGCCGCAATCGAAGAAGAAGAGAATGAGACACCGTGGTATCAGGATGTCTGAAATTTCATAGAAAATGGGACGTACCCCCAAGAGTCTGCCGAGAAAGACGAAAGGGCAATTCGAAGATTCGCAGCGCAATTCATCATTTGCGGTGGGAAATTATTGAAGAAAGGGTACAACGGTCACAACCTGACTTGCTTGTTTGGAAAAAGCTCCATAAGAATGATGGAAAAAATACACGAGGGGGTATGCGGCCCACGCATGAACGGTCACATGCTGGCCAAAAAAATTGTAAGACAAGGGTACTACTGGACAACATTGGAGAAAGATTGTTACGAATACGCAAGGAGGTGTCACAAGTACCAGATCCATGCAAACATGATGCATGTACCACCATCCCTTCTATACAGCATGACCTAACCTTGGCCATTCTCAACCTGGAGAATCGATATCATCGGTGAAATCATTCCGAAAGCCTCGAATGGAAATCGATACATTTTGGTGGCCATTGACTACTTCACAAAATGGGTAGAAGCCGCATCCTATAGCAAGTTGGGGGCCAAGGAAGTGGCCAAGTTCATCAAGAAGAACCTCATCTATCGTGATGGAGTCCCCCATGAGATCATTTCAGATAATGGTAGTCATTTCAAGGCTGAAGTCAGGGATCTGTTTGAGGAATACAAAATCACTTATCATAAGTCATCACCATACAGACCACAAACCAATGGAGCAGTCGAAGCTGCAAACAAGAATATCAAGGCCATACTGCAGAAATCGACTGATACCTACAAAGACTGGCCTGAAAAACTACCGTTCGTGCTTTGGGGATACAGAACATCGATAAGGACGTCTACAGGAGCAACTCCTTACTCACTAGTATTTGGAATGGAAGCAGTACTTCCAGTCGAGATAGAATTACCGTCCCTGCGCGTGATGGCAGAATGCAAAATTTTGGAATCAGATTGGTTGAGGGAAATGTACGAAGAATTGGCTCTCATAGATGAAAAGCGCCTAGCGGTAGTCGACTATGTTCGAATCTATCAAAAGAGGATAGCCCGTGCTTTCAACTAAAGGGTTCGTCCGAGGAAAATTGTCCAGGGTGACCTTGTCCTTAAAGAATTGCGAGCCCTGATCTTTGATCCATGCGAAAAGTTCAAACCCAAATGGGTCGGCCCCTATATCGTCAAAACTATCCTTTCCGGAGGAGCGACCTACCACATGGACCTCGACGGCGTTGAATTCAAAGAACCAATCAACATGGATCGCCTGAAAAAGTATTATGCTTGACCATTCCCCAAAACCATTTTCTTTCAAAAACTTTGGCGCGAACTACGCTCGACCTGATTCCCACTCGGGGATACGTAGGCAACCACATCGGTTCGGTTGGGCTCCACCCACAAAAATAGCCCAATTTATTTGGCTTGAACTACGCTCAACCTGATTCCCACTCGGGGATACGTAGGCAACCGCATCGGTTCGGTTGACACCATCATAATCAACCCCTTTTCCTTCAAAAACTTTGGCCCGAACTATGCTCGACCTAATTCCCACTCGGGGATACGTAGGCAACCACATCGGTTCGGTCACTCTACCCACAAAAATAGCCCAATTTCTTTCAAGCTTTGGCCCGAACTACGCTGGACCTGATCCCCGTTCGGGGGTACGCAGGCAGACTTTAAAAAAAAAAAGAAAAGAAGGATGGCTCGCTAGGTTGAAAATCCGAAAGGACACCTAGGCAAAAGTTAGAGTTAAATCCAAAGTAAGCAATAACAAAAGAGAGAAAAGAGCTCGCTTGGTCACCTAACTGGTGCCTAGGAAAAATTATGAGCGTTTGAGAAAAATATAGTCGCGATCCTTACCATAACCCAGAAATCACCCTCCCCACTAGGGGCAAACTTCGGCTACCCGCCTCGTTTGCCTAAAACCCTCCACACTAGGGACAAACTTCGGCCACCCGCCTCGTTTGCCTAAAACCCTCCTAAACTAGGGGCAAACGTCGGTCATCCACCTCGTTTGCCTCACAACTATCCATAACCCAAACTAGGGGCAAACTTCGGCTACCCACCTCGTTTGCCTCTAATCGTCCTAGCATGCCCAAGCAAGTACCAAAAGCAAACATCTGATCAAAATCATACTAAAAATGTTTTCAAAAAGCCAAATGCATAAAATAAGGTTCTCCAAGTAACCAAGGTTCACCGATAAACAAACTTCAAATATTACATAAGCAGGGATGAGTGAAAACATAAAGAGCTCTTTCAGAAAGCAATCACGAATATCAAAGACATTTGGAGGAAAGAAGCAGAATCAGTCGAGCCTAGTTTTATTTTGTTTTTTTATTATTTATTTCTTCAAAGGTCTCTAGAAATAAGCTCTTGCTTGACCGGCCCAGCCCCTGATGAAAGCAGCAATAGTGGTGGCTCTGACTCTGGAAGCAAAGACCCTCTCAGTGAACCCCCGGGGAATCTCTTGAACTTGCCCGTACTTTCTGGCCAATCGACGAGGATGATAGAAGGAGGTTTCTCTCAGACCCATCAGCCACACCCTCTGGAAATCCTCGAGACTAGTGGTCACAGCATGGAGGCCCCAACGCCTCACCATCCAGCAAATGTCAGCCTCAGATAAAGCACCCATCACGCCCATCCAATCGGCAAAAGTGTAATGAGGGTGAAGCACAGCTCTGCGAAAATAAACTTGCGGCACATTACCTGTCCACAACTAGAGGCGCTCGTAGAGCTAAGCCTGTAACAACAAAGGCGCCCCAGAAAGTAGAAGTGTTCCTTGATTGGAAACGCGATCCAAACCATTCAGGGTTTCAGCCAGAACCATGGCCATGGGATTCCTGCCAAGTTTCAGCCCAAGGCACACGTGCACCAAGTCAATAGAAGCACTCGAGAACAGAAAGTGTGAAGTCATGCACAATATCAGAGCGGCCCCGTGAGTGGCATCATATATGCTAGGACTCCTAGGACTAGCATAATGGGCAATGATGGAAGCAATATCAAGGACCTCACCATGAATCAGCCGGCGGGAAATAGTAATGGAACAATTCAGATATTCAGCCAAGCCTCGTGTAGGACTGGGGGTATCAGCAGAAGGAAGAATTAGGTCAGAATCGGAATCGTAGCCAAGGATAGCACAGAACTCCTCAAATAGGGGACATATCTCCAGGCCATTAAAATTGAAGACATGGTTCACCGGGTCCTAGTGGATAACGGCAGCACGCATGAACTCAGCGTTCAAAGCCATCTAGCGAAGAGAGAACTGCTCGGTCAAGCCGTAGCTAAAAAGGTTGATCCGTTCCACACCATCTGTCATGTTCAGCCAAGCTGTGAGTTGAGCAGGATCATACAAAGCCATATTTTCTTCTGCGGCTCAAGCAAAATTCAAAATTTTGACAGCACCTCCCCGTTTCACGGACTATCCCACCTGTAAAACAAACACACTCACTATCACAAGGCTGCTCATTGCAGTAACATCAACAATCACAGAATCACAAGTGCACAGATATGCATATTGTCACACAATCACCAAATAAAAGCAAGCACACAACTGCGCCTTCAAACCGAAAGTTATCCGGCCTAAAAGGCAAAGCATCATCACACTCTTCCAAAAGGTCACAAATCATCCCACACATCATCCTACACATTGTCTTAAACATTGTCCGAATATCATTCACCAGTACAACCCAATCGAAAATATGAAATGGAGATAAGATAAAATCTCCGCTTAGGAGGCTTCAGTCCTCCTATTCTTCATCCTCTGTCGGACCGCCCGGAGTGTATGTGTAATACCCTGTATTTTGGTATATTAATAAGACTGGTATTTCATTTCTATACTCGTATAAACTTTCTCTTCCTTTTGGTGAATTTTGATATCAATCTATTGATAAGTTTTCCCAATCAATTGACACTTTTTAGATACCAATCGATTGATAAGTATCCCAATCGATTGACATTCAACCAACTAAAAGTGATGATGTGTCATTATCCCAATCGATTGCCATTCATCCCAATTGATTGACATTGTTCCCAATTGATTGACTACAAATATCTGTTGCCAATCGATTGACTTGTGTCCCAATCGATTGACATAACCTGAGACAAGTTTTCTTCTTTCCTTCAGCTTTAAACGTGTGGCACTCTTAAACCCTATATATACTCGTCCATATTTATGGCCTTGGGTCATTTTGGCAGCCTTGAGAGAGAGAAAGACATACCTCTTGTGAGATATATACATACATATATCTATCCATATATACACACTCTATACACACACTCACTGCCTTAGCAGCTGGGAGAAGAGAGGAAGGAGAAACAGAAAGAAGAAAAAAGAAGAGAGGAGGAGACAGAGAGGGAAGACAGAGACAGAAAAGAGGAGGAAAGAGAGAGCTTGGAGATTTCAAGCTTTGAACACACCCAAACGCACCCTAGGTGAGTTCTAACTCACTTGGTCCCTCTATATGAAGTTTATGTAAGTTATTATGATGTTTAGATGGGTTAAATGCTTGTAGTGTACGTTTATATATGCTGTTTTTATAATCTGCTGGAGAAGACGTAGTGCCAATCGATTGACATAATCTCAATCGATTGACATCAGTTGTATCCCAATCGATTGAATAGGATTTCAATCGATTGACACTTTTCAGATACCAATCGATTGACATATTCTCAATCGATTGATATGATTTTGATACCAATCGATTAAACTTAGTCCCAATCGATTGACATGTTCTCAATCGATTGATATGATTTTGATACCAATCGATTGAACTTAGTCCCAATCGATTGACATGATCAGAACATGGTTTCCTTTGCCTATTTATTATATAAGAGGTTTAGTTGTTCAATTTCTAATTCGGATTTCTATTATGCGACTATGGGGTAGACAGGAGTAATGTGACACCAAAGATTTATGGATAATGAATAAAAAGTAATATGAAGACGTGGTAGACGTGTTGTTTCTGATATAAATTTGATGTCCATTTTCTTTTAATCCAAGTAGTCAGGCCACATTGGGAATTTGTCATGTGTCGATGTAGAATGGAACGTAAGTAGGTTTGGTAAGTTCTGGGAATGGTACGTGGATGGACGATTGGTCATGATATGCTCTTAAAAGCGGTGAATCGGATACATGGTTCTTAAAAGCGGTGAGCTGGACCAAGAAGTCTTAAGATAGACTGGATGATCTGGGATATGCTCTTAAAAGCGGTGAACAGGACCATTGTTCTTAAAAAGCGGTGAGCTGGGATCACTAGTAGATGATGTTGAGTCGTGGCAATAGATTGATATGCCTTGTTCGAAATGTTATATCCCTGAAATGCGGTGAACAGGACCATTGTTCTTAAAAGCTGGGGACAGACTGACGTGGAGTCCATGACATGCGGTGAGCAGGATATATTGCTCTTAAAAGCGATGGACAGAATAAGGGTGTATCCCTAGAGTTAAAATGATTGAGTCTGTTCATGACATCTGAGTATGTTGAGTTCGGTATTTGAGTAACAAGACGATAAGGGTCGGTTTACAAGAATGAATAAAGGAATAAGATATGGAGATAATAAGATGTTAAACCGTGTCTTCATAAGCTTGTGTTTATTTCAGATAACTGGTACCTCGTTAGTTTTTGCTCACTCAGCTCTCAGTAAGCTGACGGCCTTATATTGCCTAGACTTTCCCCGTCCGGAATATCCTGCCCCTTATTCTGCAGGTAAGGACCAGTACACTGAGGACTATTATCCAGAGGAGGGCCTCACCGATGACGGTTACGCCAGGAAGGATTATCCTTATGCCAGTTGAAGACTGAAGATGTTATAATTAGATTTTTTTTCGGTTGTTCTGTTAAATCTTTTGTTAGCGGGTACTTGGGCATTTGTTGTCTTCAGACCTGTTGTGATCCTGTGGACCATACTCTGATATTTTGTAATAGTTAGCACTGTGTATTATTATCAGTTGTTTACTATTGTCTTTTTGGACTAGTACTGCGTGGTGTGGATTATTAGTTACTTTCACCTGTCATTCCTTATGGACCCATAAAGGAAATTTATTTTTCTCTATTTATGCTACTCCGGGGCGTGACAGGATTTTTGGTATCAGAGCCTGCGTTTGGTACTCTAGGTTGTGATACTTTTGTTCACTAAGTATTTCCACACCATCTGGTACTAGTATGATAGAATTTCTTTGAGATGAGATATGAGTATAAGATAAGTTCGTCTTCCTGATGATAGATAGTTTCCTTTGCAGGATAGCATGGACCCGGAGTTTCACCAGTTTGTGACTGATGCTTATGGAGGACATATTATCCATGGAGATACCGTGGAGCCAGCTGACCAAGAGTTTTATCGTGAGCGTGTGTGCCAGATAGCTAGTCGACATTTAGAGGAGGACATGTCGAGAGCGCTTTATGTGACCAGGAGTACTCACCCGACACAGATGCGCATGGATTCTTACCATACTGCGAGGGTCGGTAGAGACATTTGCCAAGAGATGTTGCGACTAGTTTTGAGTAAACCAGAGATGGATGAGATTGAGTTGAGAGCCATTGTAGCCGGTCCACTAGAGCCTGTAATTGCACCAGCTCCAGCAGCCCCACCATCACCAGTGCCCGACGTACCCGTCCCAGAGCCAGAGCCTGAGCCGATTGAGGATGAGGAGGATCTAGAGCCTGAGGATGAACATCCTGATGAGGACATGGATGGAGATGGAGAGGAGGAGCCGATAGATGACGAGGACCCAGTAGAGGATGAGCATGCAGACGATGCAGATGATGAACCTGAGGATGACCCCGAGGAGCCAGAGTTTGAGCCAGAGGATCCAGTACCAGACCCAGAGGCTATTGAGGCAGACGTAGTAGTAGATGAGGAGGATGACCCCGAGGAGATAGTTGTGCCAGAGGTACCCGTTGTGCTTCAGATACCAGCTGGACCCATTATGCATATGGCAGCCATGGCCGATATGGCAGTAGGATGGATAGCTCAGATGGTAGCACAGCCAGCAGATTTTATTATGGGAGAGGTGGCTACATCACGAGCTCTTGACACAGCTGACGGTTTTGCTGCAGTAGCTATTGATGTCGCTAACCAGGCGATAGCAGACGTGATGGAGGACAATGATGCAGAGATGATAGAGGATTGGGATATAGGGGTAGTAGTCGGAGATCTTGTCGCACCAGTTGAGGATGATCCACTCGAGGAGATGGATATAGACCCAGAGGACGAGGCACCACCAGCAGGATCAGATACTGACGACTTTTGAGTCAGGATCGGCAGGGTGTAGATTTTGTTAGTTATATTAGGACATGTTGTCCACTAGATTTTTGGGAGCTTGAGAGATAGCTATTGACCATAGCTTTGTATAGTATTAGCTGACTTTAGTTGTTGTAACTCTTGTCCCATATGGTACACAGTTTGACTAGTGTGTACTATACGGTACATCTTTTGATATATATATACGAGCAGTACTTTTGTTATTGTTTGGATGTTGCGTTGTGCTGCGTTGTTTAGTAGAATTGTTAGTTTTGCTGTTTCTTGTTCTAACTTGAGTTCGTTTCTACGAGAAGACTTTCAGCTGATCAATATGTCTCTTGTAGGCGATACTCGTTAGCATCATGGTAGGACCCTTGAGAAATCACCAAGCACGTAATGGAGCACCTATTCCGGAAGGGATGGATCCGACGGGAATTTTTGAAGCATTTATGCAGAGGATGGAGCATGTGGGGGATACATATAATCACTCCACCCACCAGAGACCTCTTGCACCCCCGCCACCAAGACAGACTGGAGATAAGTTGTTAGCAAATTTTCGTGGGTTACGTCCCGAAAAGTTCGATGGACTAACAGAACCATGGAAAGCAGAACAATGGGTCAGAGAGATGGAATTAATTTTCGAAGTGTTAGAATGCAGCGAGCAGGAGAAGCGTCGCCTTGCTACGTTTCAGCTCACTTATGCCGCCGCAGATTGGTGAGAAGCTGAGCAAGCCACAATTAGGATCGATGCCGCTAGAGCTATGTCGTGGGAGACATTCAAAGGCAAATTTTTGGATAAGTATTTTCCAGAAGATGAGAGAGATCAACAGGAAAGGAACTTTCTCAATTTGATCCAAGGAGGATGGAATGTACGGGAATACACAACACAGTTCGAGCGTCTATCCAGATTTGCTCAGCATATGATAGACACTCCGCAGAAGAAGGTGAAGAGATTTCACAAAGGACTGAACCCCCACCTCAGACATATGATGGTTGGTCATCTGAACTAGTCGTATGAGGAAATTGTTAGATTTGCTACAGGATTAGAAAAGGATGCTAATCCAGTACAGCAACCACAGATAAATCAACCTCAGTTGTCACGAGGGTTTCAACAAAGAAATTTCCCCAATCAACCACTGAGAAATACCCAAGGATGGAGACCTCAAGAAAACTTTCAAGGAAACAAGAGAACCTGGGAAGGAACCAGGAAAACGCAGCAGAGTTATAATCGACCTCAACAATATCGCCAGCAGGGGTCACAACCATAGGCATTACTAACAGCCCCGCCAAGCAACACTGGAGGTTGTTTTAACTGTGGAAAACCCGGACATATTGCAAGGCACTGCACTGCCCATAGACCTAATCGCAGGCCAGATATCGTCTGTCGCAACTGCAACAAACCAGGACACTTGAGCAAGGATTGTCGTGCACCACGAGGAGGATACTACGGGGCACCAGTGCAAGGAATTCAAGGACCTCCTGAGCAGACGAGGATGAATGCTATTATTCCAGGAGAAGCAGGCTTTAATGCTGATGAGCAGCAACATTTGGAAGGTACACTTGTACTCTTTTATAGTCCATTTAAAGCTTTATTTAATACTAGAGCCGTACGTCCTTTTATTGCTGTTAAGATTGTGCGTCAGTTGGGTTTAGAACCCCAGACACTTGAGTCAACACTGAATGTTGTGTCACCTTTGGGAGTGACAGTTAAGTTGAGTAAAGTGTGTAAAGATTGCCCTTTGACTTTGGGAGATAGGAATCTTCCAGCAGACTTGGTAGTTCTGTCAATGTCAGAATTCGATGTTATCCTAGGGATGGATTGGTTAACTAAGTACAATGCCAATCTGGATTGCCCTACTAGGACGATTGTGTTTTCAATACAAGGAAAGCCGACGATCAGATTTCAGTGTCAACCGACGAGCGACATATTCCTTACGAGTGGTGTAGCTACGATCATTAGTACGAGTACGGAACTTACGATGGATCAAATTCTTACCATACAGGATTTTTAGGATGTATTCCAGGATATTAAAGGACTTCCACCAAAAAGAGAAATAGACTTTTGTGTGGAATTAGTACCTGGTACATTGCCGATATCTAAGACTCCATACAGGATGGCACCAACTGAGATGTTAGAACTGAAGAAGCAAGTTCAAGAGCTTGAAAATTTAGGATTTGTTCGCCCGAGTACGTCGCCTTGGGGAGCACCAGTTCTGTTTGTAAAGAAGAAGGATGGAACACTTCGACTCTGTATAGACTACAGGGAGTTGAACAAGGTTACGATTAAGAATAGATATCCACTACCATGGATAGATGATCTATTCGACCAGTTACAAGGATCTAGGATCTTTTCCAAGATCGATTTACATTCAGGATACCACCAATTGTTAGTTCGACCAGAGGATGTATCGAAGACTGCATTCAGGACGAGATACGGGCATTTCGAGTTTCTAGTTATGCCTTTTGGATTGACGAATGCGCCAGCAGTATTTATGGACTTGATGAATAGAGTATTCAGACTATATCTGGATAAATTCATTATTGTGTTCATTGATGATATACTGATCTACTCAAAGACAGAAGAGGATCACAAGGAGCATTTACAGGTTGCCTTGCAGACACTTCGAGATAGCAAGTTGTATGCAAAATTCAGCAAGTGTGAGTTTTGCCTACAGGAAGTCAAATTCTTGGGACATGTTATATCTCAGGAAGGTATTTCGGTAGACTCATCTAAGATTGATGCAGTCTTAAGCTGGAACAGATCGACGAATGCGACGGAAGTCAGAAGTTTTCTGGGTTTAGCAGGATATTACAGAAGATTCGTAGAAGGGTTCTCCAAGTTAGCAGGACCATTGACGAATTTAACAAGGAAGGAGACGAAGTACGAATGGACAGACAAGCATGAGGGTGCATTTCAGGAGTTAAAAGAAAGATTGACTTCTGCACCAGTACTCGTATTACCTAAGAGTGGAGAAAAGTATGTGATCTACAGTGATGCATCGTACCAAGGACTCGGGTGTGTGCTTATGCAAGATGGAAATGTTATCGCATATGGATCAAGACAATTGAAGGTACATGAGAAAAATTATCCTACGCATGATCTGAAATTAGCAGCAATAGTGTTTGCATTGAAAATTTGGAGACACTATCTCTATGGAGAAAAGTTTGATCTATTTTTCGATCATAAGAGCTTGAAGTATTTGTTCTCTCAAAAGGAGTTGAATATGCGACAACGAAGGTGGATGGAATTACTCAAAGACTATGACTTTTCTTTGCAATACCATCCCGGCAAAGCAAACGTAGTAGCAGATGTTTTGAGCCGTAAACCTCGGCTAGTGATCGCTGCATTTCTAATTAGAGAATGGAGAGCATTAGAAGAAATTGATGAATTTGATCTTCAGCCAGTGGAGCCAATGAAAGGACAACATTTTGGATGTCTTATGGTACAATCAACTTTGATCAGTCGTATCATAGAGGCTCAACAGACAGCAAAGGATTTGAAGTTATGGTTCGCCAAGATGTCAGCCAAGGAACCAGAAGTCTGGAGTATTAGTACAGACGGAGCTTTACGATGTAAGGGTAGACTCTGTGTACCTGATGAAGAAAATCTCCGAAAAGAAATATTGGATGAAGCACATAAGTCACGAATGACTATTCATCCTGGAGGTACAAAGATGTACAAGGATCTGAAGAGAAATTTTTGGTGGGAAGGAATGAAGAGAGATGTGGCAGAGTATGTAGCTCAGTGTCTTACTTGTAAACAAGTAAAGGCAGAACATCAGAAACCACCTGGACTTCTACAGCCGTTACCTATTCCTCAATGGAAATGGGAACACATAACCATGGATTTTGTGGTAGGATTGCCGAAGTCACAGCAGAATCACGATGCTATATGGGTAATCGTGGATCGACTTACTAAGACGGCACATTTTATTGCCTATAGCATGACGTACTCAGTAGAACGTTTGAGCCGAATGTATCTATAACACGTTGTACGATTACATGGAGTGCTTGTATCTATTGTGTCAGACCGAGATTCGCGCTTTACTGCAGAATTTTGGAAGAGTCTCCAGACAGCGATGGGAACGACATTGAACTTGAGTTCAGCCTTTCATCCACAGACAGATGGACAGACTGAAAGAATTAATCAAGTGGTGGAAGATATGTTACGTGCGTGTGTCATTGATTTTGAGAGTTCTTGGGAGATACACTTACCTTTGATCGAGTTCGCCTATAATAATAGTTATCATTCGAGTATAGATATGGCGCCATTCGAAGCTTTGTACGGAAGACCTTGCCGATCGCCGCTATGTTGGACCGAAGTCGGAGATAGTCAACTTCTTGGGCCAGAGATGATACGAGAAACCAGTGAAAAGATTCAAGTCGTACGTGAGAAGATGAAAACAGCGCAAACCAGATACAAGAGTTATGCTGACAAGCGACGCAAAGACTTGGAGTTTTCCATTGGAGATCACGTATTACTCAAGATTTCACCTGTTTGAGGAATAGTTAGATTTGGTCAGAAAAGGGGCAAGTTATCGCCACGTTTCATCGGACCATTCGAGATTCTGGAGCGTGTTGGGAAGGTTTCTTATCGCCTTGCGTTGCCACCAAAGATGTCAGGAGTGCACAACGTTTTTCACATCAGTATGCTGAGGAAATGCGTTCACAACCCAGCGCATGAGATCAACTTTGTGGATATCGAAGTCAACAGCGACGTTACATTCAATGAAGGACCTGTTCGTATTCTAGATCGAGGAATCAAGAAACTCAGGAACAAGGAGATTCTGTTAGTTAAAATTCAGTGGAAACATCATGATGAAGGAGAAGCTTCGTGGGAACTAGAGTCAGAGATGCGCGAGAAGTTTTCGTTTTTATTTTAAACCTTGTTGCTTTTGATTTCGAGGACGAAATCTTTTGTTGAGTGGTGCATGATGTAATACCCTGTATTTTGGTATATTAATAAGACTGGTATTTCATTTCTATACTCGTATAAACTTTCTCTTCCTTTTGGTGAATTTTGATATCAATCGATTGATAAGTTTTTCCAATCGATTGACACTTTTTAGCTACCAATCGATTGATAAGTATCCCAATCGATTGACATTCAACCGACTAAAAGTGATGATGTGTTATTGTCCCAATCGATTGCCATTCATCCCAATCGATTGACATTGTTCCCAAACGATTGACTACAAATATCTGGTGCCAATCGATTGACTTGTGTCCCAATCGATTGACATAACCTGAGACAAGTTTTCTTCTTTCCTTAAGCTTTAAACGTGTGGCACTCTTAACCCCTATATATACTCGTCCATATTTATGGCCTTGGGTCATTTTGGCAGCCTTGAGAGAGAGAGAGACATACCTCTTGTGAGATATATACATACATATATCTATCTATATATACACACTCTATACACACACTCACTGCCTTAGCAGCTGGGAGAAGAGAGGAAGGAGAAACAGAAAGAAGAAGAAAGAAGAGAGGAGGAGATAGAGAGGGAAGACAGAGACAGAAAAGAGGAGGAAAGAGAGAGCTTGGAGATTTCAAGCTTTGAACACACCCAAACGCACCCTAGGTGAGTTCTAACTCACTTGGTCCCTCTATATGAAGTTTATATAAGTTATTATGATGTTTAGATGGGTTAAAATCTTGTAGTGTACGTTTATATATGTTGTTTTTACAATCTGCTGGAGAAGACGTAGTGCCAATCGATTGACATAATCTCAATCGATTGACATCAGTTGTATCCCAATCGATTGAATAGGATTTCAATCGATTGACACTTTTCAGATACCAATCGATTGACATGTTCTCAATCGATTGATATGATTTTGATACCAATCGATTGAACTTAGTCCCAATCGATTGACATGTTCTCAATCGATTGATATGATTTTGATACCAATCGATTGAACTTAGCCCCAATCGATTGACATGATCAGAACATGGTTTCCTTTGCCTATTTATTATATAAGAGGTTTAGTTGTTCAATTTCTAATTCGGATTTCCATTATGCGACTATGGGGTAGACAGGAGTAATGTGACACCAAAGATTTATGGATAATGAATAAAAAGTAATATGAAGACGTGGGTGACGTGTTGTTTCTGATATGAATTTGATGTCCGTTTTCTTTTAATCCAAGTAGTCAGGCCACATTGGGAATTTGTCATGTGTCGATGTAGAATGGAACATAAGTAGGTTTGGTAAGTTCTGGGAATGGTACGTGGATGGACGATTGGTCATGATATGCTCTTAAAAGCGGTGAACCGGATACATGGTTCTTAAAAGCGGTGAGCTGGACCAAGAAGTCTTAAGATAGACTGGATGATCTGGGATATGCTCTTAAAAGCGGTGAACAAGACCATTGTTCTTAAAAGCGGTGAGCTGGGATCACTAGTAGATGACGTTGAGTCGTGGCAATAGATTGATATGCCTTGTTCGAAACGTTATATCCCTGAAATGCGGTGAACAGGACCATTGTTCTTAAAAGCTGGGGACAGACTGACGTGGAGTCCATGACATGCGGTGAGCAGGATATATTGCTCTTAAAAGCGATGGACAGAATAAGGGTGTATCCCTAGAGTTAAAACGATTGAGTCTGTTCATGACATCTGAGTATGTTGAGTTCGGTATTTGAGTAACAAGACGATAAGGGTCGGTTTACAAGAATGAATAAAGGAATAAGATATGGAGATAATAAGATGTTAAACCGTGTCTTCATAAGCTTGTGCTTATTTCAGATAACTGGTACCTCGTTAGTTTTTGCTCACTTAGCTCTCAGTAAGCTGACGACCTTATATTGCCTGGACTTTCCCCGTCCAGAATATCCTGCCCCTTATTCTGCAGGTAAGGACCAGTACACTGAGGACTATTATCCAGAGGAGGGCCCCACTGATGACGGTTACGCCAGGAAGGATTATCCTTATGCCAGTTGAAGACTAAAGATGTTATAATTACATTTCTTTTCGGTTGTTCTGTTAAACCTTTTGTTAGCGGGTACTTGGGCATTTGTTGTCTTCAGACCTGTTGTGATCCTGTGGACCATACTCTGATATTTTGTAATAGTTAGCACTGTGTGTTATTATCAGTTGTTTACTGTTGTCTTTTTAGACTAGTACTGCGTGGTGTGGATTATTAGTGACTTTCACCTGTCATTCCTTATGGACCCATAAAAGGAAATTTATTTTTCTTTATTTATGCTGCTCCGGGGCGTGACAGTATGTTGGCGATGGCCTCCTCCTTCCACCTCTGCACCTCGGCCCAGTCCTATATGAGCCAGCGCCACCCCCATGGTACTGCACACACAAATAAAATGAAGACAATCAGTAGGGAAACAACGAAAAGTATAAAAACAAAGTCGAGTCAGAAACCTACCAAGGACACCATCTAATTGGTGGCAAACTGCTACATACCATCCATCTGTCAATGGCAAAATTAGGATTAGAACCTCATAACCTTAAGGAGCGCAAAATTATAGACATACCCGATGGTCTCGCGTGAGAACCAAAGACCGTAAGCTAGCCGCCAAGGCGTGGCCCTCCTCAGCATAACTCCAGGGGACGTTGAGGACGCCTGCTGGCTGGGTAGGATACCCACACGTGACCCGTAACACCTCCATAACCTGGGGGGAGCCGTCTGCACCCAAAATGTTAACGGTCCAATCCCAAGGAGGGATAGGATCGGAAACTGGGAGAACTTGTCTCCTGTACATCTCGCGAAGCTGTAGGCATAAAACAAGTTAGAAAAAAGATGAGTCAAAAACATAGGAAACAGATAGAGACAAAAACGTAAAAGAAACTCACCTCCAGGAGTGGGAAGTTGGGCATCAGAAAGCGGCCACGGTAAGTCTCATAGCCGGTCTCAGAGAGAAAGTGATCCCAAACATCGGTACCAGCTAAGGCCGCCAGCAAGGCATCACCAAAGAGGTCACTAGCATCCATCGCAGGAGGATCATAAGGGACGCGATACCTTGAACAGTCAACCACCTGCCGAGGAACCATTGCCTGCTCTCGGTACTTTCTATCAAAAGTCGGCAAGAGGAAAGAGGTTTGACCGCCTGTATCTCCTTTGGGGCGGCATAGGCAACATGCTCCCAAGGTGTCCAATCAACACTAGCAGCCGTCAGCTCAGATAAGAAGTTCCTGAGCAGAACAATCCGGTGAGCCCCACTCTTTACCCCGACAACATCCCTCTGCCATCTCAAGTCTCGTGGGAACAAAGGCACAGGAGCCATGCCGTCCTCATCTTTACCTGATTCATCAGCAGGGGAAGGAGCTAACATCTTCAGGTACTCAAAGCTCCAAAGCTGCATAGACAAAAGAGAAAATCAGAAAGAGTACATAAATCAAAAAGCCAGAAGATAAAAGAAGATGCAACATATACCTCCCAAGCTCGCCAAAATTCCCCTGTCGATTTGACATCGCCCCAGGAAACTTCACCCATATGCTTGTAAAGGTGGGCCAAGGCAGCACCGCCCCAATTGTAAGAAGGGATCTCACCAATGGTTGCCAGACAAGAAAGAAGTCTCAAACGCACACGGTCATTCTGTGTTGCAAAGATCGAGCAACCAAGGACATACAGAAGATACACCCTTAAAAGCTGGGAATTATTCAAGTTGTGATTTCCTCTGCCATAGGCCTGGTAAAGCAAGCCACAAGGAAACCCGTGCCTTTCCAGATTAGGGGGAACAGCCCCAATCAACATCTCGACAGCCTCGGGGTCGATCTCATAAAAGTAGTCCAGAATCAGGCGTTTCCCGCCAACCCTCAAGCCGGTAATCATAGAGAAGTCAAAGGACGTCATAGTCATCTCACCAAATGGCAGGTGAAAAGTATTGGTGGTGTCCCACCATCTCTCAGCCAGAACATAAAAATGTGCCAGATCATTGCTACTCTTTGAAATCAGGCGGACAAAGCCGCCAAACCCGGCATCATCTACCATTCTCTTAATGGTAGGCGAGAGTTGAGTGTACCATAGAAAAGCGTGAGTGAGGCTACCGTGGCCTTTCAATGCCACTTATGGCACCTGCACATACCAAAGACAACAAAAACGATGCATAAAATCACTATTCATGACCCAAGGTCCAATTTCACAAAATTAACATTTGAGCACAAATCGAACTTCTAACGATCTCTAGGTGCACACTACGGCTCACAAAACTAGCACAATACATGGAAATAGTCCTAAACTGTCGAAAGTTTCACATACCAAGCTCGCTAGAGTCGCGGTTGAAAGATGATGTTAGGGGTCTCGTAAAATCAAGTACGGGGTTTGGCTCTCGGCTTTCATTCGTTCTTTGGCCTTCTTAGACGGTTTCCTCGAGCTCGAAGCCATGGATCTACAAAGAAAATGAAAGCAAAAACTAAACTTTCTTCTTGAAAATCAGAGCAAACCAAAACACCAATCAAAATTCCAACCGCGGGGAAAGATTACTCACCTGAGCGCGCACAAGCTGCGTTTTGACGGATTTTGGCTCCAAAAACACCCCAAAATGGCCAAGAATGAGTTTGAAAAGCTTAAAAACCTGAGAGATACACAAATGGAGTCCGGCCACCCAGTGCCGTCGCGACACTGCTCCCCGCGGGCCCCGCTTCGCTCCGTTTTGCTCGATTTTGTCCCGTTTTGACCCGTTTTGGACTTTTCAGCCCATTTCTGGCCTTTACAGCCCATTTCTGGCCCCGATCAACCTCGGTGGCCCATTTCGATCAAAATTTATGAGGTTTTATGCCCAATAGTCCAAAAGTCGTTAGGGCTAACTCCAGTAGGCAAAAATTGAGATAAATCAACTCCCGAAGATCCGAATCGGTTGTTTCAGGACGACCATCACAAATTTTGATCAAACACAAGAGTTTCAGTAACGAATCCTTGTTTTTGGCTGGTACACCAAAGAAGCAAAAAAAGAGATTTTCCGAGAACCCTATGTCATCCCTCGAGGACAGATACCAGCTCCCGAAGGCCCCGATCGGCCCTCTTGGATTGAGCGCTGAAAGAATTGATCAACCATGAGAGATTCAGAGATGGGTCTTGGTTCCCAATCAAAGAAAAAAAGAGATTCTTCGAGAACCCTACGTCATCCCCCGAGGACAGATACCGGGTCCCGGAGGCCCCGACCAGCCCTCTTGGATTGAGCGCCTAAAGAATTGATCAACCGTGAGAGATTCAGAGATGGGTCCTGGTTTTCGGTCAAGAAAAAAGAGATTCTCTGAGAACCCTACATCATCCCCTGAGGATAGAAACAGACAAATACCGGCTTCCGGAGGCCCCGACTGGCCCTCTTGGATTGAGCGCCGAAAGAATTGATCAACCGTGAGAGATTCAGAGATGGGTCCTGGTTCCCGGTCAAGAAATAAAAGAGATTCTTCGAGAACCCTACATCATCCCCTGAGGACAGAAACAGAAAGATACCAGCTCCCGGAGGCCCCGACCGGCCCTCTTGGATTGAGCGCCGAAAGAATTGACCAATAGTGAGAGATTCAGAGATGGGTCCTAGTTCCCGATCAAGAAAAGAGAGATTCTCCGAGAACCCTACATCATCCCCTGAAGACAGAAACAGAAAGATACTAGTTCCCATTACCCCCAGTAGAAAGTAATAAAAGAGGAACCGACTCCAGAAAATCGGCCATCAGGAACAATCAGAACATCGCCTGCATCCAGATTTTGAAAACGAAGCACCGTCCTTCCGCGACTCTGTATCTCCTGATTATCATGAGCTTTGTCATCTGTCCATAGCTTCCTTACCTATCATTTATCGCAAGATCCCTCAGTCACCTTCCTTTAGCTGTCGTCTTCTACAAAAAAAAAAAAAAAAAAAAAAACGCGTATCTGATCTATCTCACTTGTTTGCAAAGCGCACTTCCCAAATTCCAGAAGTTTGCCCCTAGATCTAGAGTCTTCTAAACCTTGATGTCCTTATCCGAATCATCCACCACATCGCAGTCGCAAACATTAGCACAACACCAGCCCACTCGGAGTGGCATATCCTACAACACCTGCTCATACTAGGATCATAACACTATAGGACTCATGGCACAATTCGTATCACATTCATGCATTGCATATCATCTTCATAGCATAGCATCCGCATGTCTTGTTGTGCACATGTGATTTGTTCCTTCATGCCCTAAACTACGTCCTGGTCTGATTCCCTTGGGATACGTAGGCAGCTCACGCAGAGCACGACCGGCACTGACCTCAACATCATTTTTTTGCATCTTTTGCAACGCTTTTTATCCTAAATCTATAGCCTCTAAAAGTTCCTGTCTCTTCAAAGCTTTGGCACTCGCTTGCAACATGCGTTGCCTCGCAAGTTCATGCCAAAGAGGGGCAAACTGTAGACACCCCATTTTGTCGGCTATCAGATTTAGGAGACCCATAGCTTGGTGGTTCACAATGATCGAAAAAAAAAACTCAAAAGGACTTCTGGAAGTTCTATTTCTCAAAATGCTCAGAATTACCAAAATGCCCATGAAAGCCCAAAAGCTCCCAGATTTGGACCAAAAGTTCTGGAAACATGCTACGTCGTAAGAAAAATGATAAATGAGTTCTTAAGAAAAATCAGATAAAATCGTCAGCTCCCAGGGACCCCTGGAAGACCCGGAAGTTCCCGGAAAGTCCCCGTTGACTGGTTTGACCAAAGTTTGACCAGGTTTGGCCAAGGTTTGACCAAGTTTAACCAAGTTTGACCAAAATCGTCCAAATTCGCCGAGATCATTCTAGATCATGTGGAAAGTATTAAAATGAGTTTTGAAAGAAAATCAAGTGAAAACGTCAGCTCCGGGGGGCTACTAGAGATTTTCAGAACTTCCCGGGAATCCCAAGTTTGACCAGTTTGATCAGAATTTGACTTTGAAACTAGAGCACTGTAACAATTTTCAAACATTTTTTATGGATACTAGAGGTCAATAGCTTTCCAACGGTATATCGTACATAATTTTTGGATTTAAAACGAGTTTATTGTAAATTTTCGAAGGCAAAAAAGGCGATCAAATCGGCTTCTATCGCAAATACCGCAAAACTTTTCAAAGTGACCTATCTCCGAATTATTTTTTTTTTATGTAAAATAGACTCTATTACCTTTCCAATGGTATATCACAACCTCAATTTGGAGTTCGTATGCATTTTTTGTGAATTTTGGACGAAATAGAGCCTTTTCGCGAATACCGAAACCTCTGGGGGCCTAAACAGGATTATCCAGACGATTGAGGAGCAGTGCCGCCGCGGCACTGGCCCACTGCCGCTGCAGCACTGGCCCACTGCCGCTGCAGCACTCTCCTCTAGAACAATGTATTTTTGCAAATATTTTTGGGGTTCCATTTTGATTAATTAAAAATAAAAATGACGTAGTTCTATGTTTTCAGATGTTTGGAGCTAATGGGAACACTTCTAAAACCCCAAAACCACCCCAAATTGGCCTATATAAACCCCCCCTGACTTCTCATTTAGGGGGTGTCAAGTGTAAGCTTTGAAAAGTTTGGGAGAGAAAAGTTGTAGAGATAAGGTTAGGATAGAGAGAAAAGAAGCTTTCTTCTTTAATTTCAAAACAAAAGTGAGTTCCAAACTTTGTTTTTTACTTCATTACTCCTATTTACTTCACATTCAATACACCCAACCACCATTTTAGTGAGCATTTAAGAGAGAGGAAGCTACTTCCATGTCCAATATCATCACATATGAGTGAAACACCAAACTACAAGTCCAATATCACATTGATCATCATCTATTGATTGTTATTTACTTGCTTGTTCATATTATGTTCATCTCTTCTTAATCTCATTTCTTTTTGACGTTTTTATTTACTTATTAGTTCATCATCCTCTAAATGATGACATGGAGTTTGAGGTGAGTGAATCCTTATGGATAGTAGCTCTTGACCTCAAAAACATGTTTGATAGATGATGATTATAACTTCAATACCTCCAAGGTATCCTTGAAGTTATGTTCAAATGGGAATAAATCTCTCCAACAATCTTGGAGGTTCTTGATGATGAGTTTAATGTTGACATTTTAAGTGGCTATATCCTTCATTGGGTATTGAAAATATACTTTCAACACTTCCATTTCAAAACCCCCTTCTTAAAACCCTCACTTTGATTTCAAGAGATAAACCTTCTTTTCCCAAAATCTTCAAAACTGTGAGTCAAAACAGTGAGTGATCTGAGTTCAAAGATTTCTCTAGAACTCAATACTCAATGTATGAACGCAAGGCCACTTGAAAAGTCTTCCTAGCTCATTAGAGAACACCCATAATTTTTGGTTTGACTTGAAAATACTTGAAAATGGTCCATTTGGACCCAAACATTCCTTCCAGACATTCTGCCTCTGCTGTCACAGCAGCTTGGTTGATTTTAACTCATTTTTCAGAAATATTTTCCAAAAGGGGTAGTCCTAACTTATTTTCTCTTAAACTTCAATGTCTTAGGGAAATATCTGTATAAAATGGGCCTATAGATCATTTGATTTCATTTTCTAAGATTTTTCAACATTTCAGTCGACAGTACAGACTCTGTTTCTGAATGACCTTTATTTTTTATATGATTTCTCTCAATCTGTGATAGTTATTAAAGATTGGATTTTTGTATTGTGTTCTATACACAATAAAGAAGATCTCCATAAAAAAGCATGCATTGAAAACATTCCTAACCCCTCTTTTTAATTTTTAAAAGATCATGTTACTGATCTGTCCACTGTTCACAGCAAGCATACTTTTACTTTCCCCCTTTGATTTGATGCTTACATGCACTCCAAATTAGTTCATATCTTACGGAGTAGTTCATACTACATTTGTACATATCTCATGATGATTTCATTCATTTATTCATACACATACACATGTATAGACTTCTAAGTCATTCTAGAAATCCATGAACACAAAGCACACTGCAACCTTTACACATTCTAGATACATACATTGCATCCATGCAAAGATTTGGAGCTTTTGTGAGTCCTAATCTAAGAAGATTATAAGGAATGATCATGATCACACGTTCATGCCTCCCCTCGATCTAATCCTCCTTTCTCATCCGTCCCGGGGATTGAGAGATCTTATTTTTCTCAAAGATTAACATGCATCATACTAGCTTGCTAAGTATATTTCGATTTCTTTGATTATTTGTTTCAAGAACAATTCATGTCCCCTTTAGATTAGGGAAATTTAATTACTTGATACAAGATTAGACGATTTGTCTTAGGTTTATTTGTGTGATTTTTCACTTTACATTGTATGATATTTGGGCTTAGATCTTATGAATGATATCTTATCTTTTGATTTTCAATTTCAAATTTTTCTTATGTGATGTAATATACTATCATAGTATTATTTGTCGAACCAAACATAGTATAAGATGATTATTTGAATGCTAATTGAGGCCCGTCCAAAGATGGGATGAGTTGAGGGTGTTTTAGTAGCGACAAAGACTCCTTCCTCTCTCGTACCGAAACCCCGAGCCAAGTTCTTTGGTTATGAAGGGCCGGTGCCCTTTATCCATTTGGGTGAGTCAAAAGTTGGCTTCTTGGTTCCTTAAAGACTAAGTGGTGACTTTGTATCTGTTTTCAACAGACCATTTTCTTTCTTTGATCCAAATCAATTTCAAATAAAAACAAAAAGAAGTGGAATTCCGCGTGTTCACAGGGTAAGCTCCTCGAAGTTTGAGGATTTTGAGAATTGATAGTATGGTGTCTGGTATGGAGGAAGACCCAATCAGGACACGGTACCTGGTATGGAGGAAGGCCCAACCAGTGTACGAGATGCATGGAAGAGGTGTGCCTTCCACGTCATCGGTTTCATTTACCGGATGGAAGCGTACTTCTCACCTTAGCGACTATTTTGATGTGTTTTAATGTTTAGAACATGAATTGTCATATAAGCATATGTTTAGAATTGTGTACTCAGCATATAGCTGAGCAATGGAGTGTTACTCCATTGTAGGTGACAAGAAGAAAGGAAAGAAGAAGCGCAAAGAGTGAGATCGCAAGGACGACAGTGTTGAATCACTTTGTATATGTTTTGGGTTCCATTCCTTTGTCGAAAATGTAACTTTTGGAAGTTAAGATTTAAGACTATACTTTTAAGCTTTGGAATGGTTTTATAAGTTTGTAACATGTGTAAAACTCCTTTTAGTTTTGTTGTAATGAATACGAACTTATGGATTCGTGTTTTGGAAGCTTAACTAGTAAATTTAGTATTTTGGAGGAATGTAATAGTTCTTTTATGTTTTTAATCCAAACAAGCCTTAGCTTGTTCCGTTATTGTTCTTTTCGCATTTTACCATGTCTTAATAATGTTCTTGAAAGTCTAGTATAGATGGTGAAGTTTAAAAAGGTAACCATGTTTGGTGGAAGGGAAGAAGTGTCGATTGTTTGATGCCTTAGCAAGAATTCTGCAGCATTCTGTAGGATTATGCTAAAGGATCATTCGATCGGTCGAATGTGGTCGCTCGTTCGGTCGAGATGCCCCCTGCCAGAATTATTTTTCTATACCTTCCGGAAACATTTTAAATGTTTTGATCAGTTCTTAGGGTACCTTTGGGACTCTTTTGAACATGTATTCATCCGATTCGAAATATAATTACGTTTTCAATTTTATATGGATTTTACAATTCGGAGGGTAATATTTCCTAAAGTTTTGTATACTTAAGGTTGTTTTAAATGGATGGATGAGCCTTGGTGGCGTGCCACGTATCCTATTTTCGCACGTTAGCGGGATGGGTCATGACAACGTGCTCCTTCGACCCAAATAAGCAACTTAACATGCTCAAATACATATCACTATGCTTTCGATAATCAAAACATGTCACCATGCTAGTGGCCCTACTTGTCAATATAATTGCCCAATATGAACTACACAATATATCTCTATGAATTAATATATGCTATTCACACAAAACATGAATACATGTCAAGAAATCATTCCAAAACATAGTTGAATCACTCACCTCCGAATAACGCTCTTAAACTATGATCCAAGGAAAACCCGTGCACAAAGAACGTGCAGAAAACCTACTAGTACATTTCCTAAGGATCAAAAGTCCGATTATCAGCTTTTATGAAAAATTCAAGAAAAAGACTTTTCGAAAAAATTGGCCAAACAAGGCCTAATAGGCATCAAAACGACGGTCTTACCTCGAGGAGTTTGAATATGAAATTTGTAGAAAAACTAGCGGACGAATGGGCGTCGTTTGGCCTCGAGAAGCTCTAAGCAACTAAATCTTCTCTTTTGGCCTCCTTAGAAACTTAGACTGTAAGCTTTATGAAAAATATCAAGATCGTCTCTATCTATATATAGGTAACACTTTCGAAAATTGTGTTTACCTTCTCACGAGTTTTCAAAACTCTTAATTAGTCCCTGAAACTTTCTACACAGCTAATTCGTAGCTTTACAAGTAAAACCTCAAAATTATAAAAGTTTCCGACTAAGTTCCGTTTGGTTGCTAAAACGCAAATTTCTACATGACTTTTTCGAAATTGCTAATTAGCCTACTAAATTAATAGTGTGTTAATTCGTACTCACTAGGATACTAAATCTAACAACAGAAATATATTCTAATCTAGAAAATAATACAGATAGTGAAATATACAGGTAAGCATTTATTTTCAGATTAACGTTTAAGGAATTCCACAGTGACCGTCTCATACTCAGAGAGACGTCACAACAACAAAATACTCATCAACACAGTTTCAAAGGGTTCTCTAACACAGACACCCAAATCAACTCATGAGCCAAAACTGACTCAAATATGTGCCAAAATGCACAACACATCACATTATCATACATGACAATGTAATGAAATGCAATAACACAAATACGAGTGTTATACTAGAGTCATGTGTAAGTTCTGTACATATGATATCAGAATTATTAATTATGTAGCGTGTGACGAAATAGTCATTTTTTTTTATCTCGACGAAATAATCATTATTAATGTGTGTAATTTAATTCAAGGCCTATTGGCGAAGATTTTATAGTTTTATCTAAGAGGACCAAGACCTACAGGGAAAGATTATTTTGGATCAAGTTATTTCCAAATAAAATGGGCTAAAGCAGTTGGAACATCCATCTTAAAACAAATAATATCCATCTTAAAACAAAACAAAAAAGAATGGAAAACAATATCTTAAAATGGACTAACGCAGTTGGAATATCCATCCTAAAACAAAGAATAGAAAACAAAACAAAACAAAAAAGAATGAAGAATCTGTTGGTGGAGTCTATAAGGAGTATTTGATGCATGTTGGGTAGTCCTTAATACTTCATATAGATGAGGTTGGCAGGGCGATCGTCACATTGGAGAGAGATTCTTGATGATCTTTCCTTGAGGGCTGCCTTTGTCACACATTTTGTAGAGAAATTTTTGCTGTTTGGTTCGCATTTTCCAGTGTATGTGTAGTACTATAGTGGAGTGTAGTTGGAATAGAGAAGAAAATAGAGGAAGAGATGGTGGAGTAAAAGTGTGAGAGTGACACATTTGTTTATTAGTCCGGAATAGAGCTTCTGGACAATTATTGGTCTGTTTCGTAATAACTTATGCTTTTGCGGTTCAGTCTTAGAAAATAACTTTTAAGCAAAAGCTGTTCAATTTTTATTTTTGTGCAATCGCTTGGTTATATAATTGACTCTAATTTTTCTTTGATTAAAACGCTAAAATCGGTTTGCCAAAAAAAATTCATTTTTATAATACTTTTAGGCTCTAACGATATATTTGCCAAACTGGGCCATTGTACACAAATTAATTTTTTAAACTAGAGCAGGATCTATGTGATTGTGGGATAATGAAAACAGGTGTGAGAAAAATAACATGGAATAATAACCCAAATGCGCATTGGGTAAGCGCACTAGGTTTTAAGGCCTAAAAGATTGAACCGCGGGGTGCCTCACTGACTCTTGCCCCCGTTCTGCTATCCCACCGACGCGCGATTTTTTAGGTTTAAAAATCCAGTGCACACTGTAGCTGGATTCTCTCTCTCTCTCTCTCTCTCTCTATATATATATATATATATATACATAGTCCTAGCGAGGGATCCTCATTTTAAGAAAGTGAGGACTTCTATTCTTAACTATTGGATCGTATTTTCATTAGGGTACTTTGTCATTTCACTGATGTGACTAGGATTAAATAACGATCCAATGGATATAATAGAAGTCCTCACTTTCTTAAAATGAGGGATCCCAATTAGAAGGAGCTCCTATATATATATATACACACTTATATATGCTAAAACACAATATGCATTGGTAATATATGGTATAGTCATATAGGAGTATGTAATACAGATATGATAGCGAGTGTGTATGGTTTAGTTGTTAAAAGTTGTAGTTTATTTATTTACTTTTTAATTGCGCATTCTAAAAGAACCACTACAAGTATATAACAGTAAGAAAATAAATAAAAAATTAAGAAATGCAAATTTCTTTAGCCACATTGCAAATCTCTCCAATCCCAAATAAAATTATTTGTGCCGTAGCTCGAGACTGAGCTAACTGAGAAAGGAAGCGGTCAACGAGATTGACTGTACCATAAAAACCCAACCAATTAGTACACTTACACGTGGAAGTGCAGAGGGGCAATTACACTGCGTGATGTGGGAAGACAGAGCTTTGACACGTGGAAGGATTCAGGAAGATAGTTTGGGCGCGAGGAGTTTGCCATTCAGCAAGAATTGAATTCAAGAGGTAACTGCTGAGACACGTGTTGAAGGGAGAACAAAGAAATTTAAAGTAACATTAGAACATATGATAATTGGAGGAAGCAGTTACTTCGAGGGCTTACAAATAAAACGAGAAGTGGGATGAACGGGGAACACACGCAACAATGCAACCGACACTTTATAAATATACACTTCTGCTTTTATATCTTTCCTTTTCCTTAGGATCAGTGAATCACTTTGAAGTACCCTTCGAGGTTAAGGTCTATCCTATGGTGGTATTGGGCTAGAATATTACATGGGCTATTATGTATGGTGTCAAATATTAGATGTGTTTGACTAGAATTTGAATTTAAAACACTAAATTGTAAGGTTTGGTATCAAATATTAAGGTGGGTTTGTGCTAAAATATCACATAGACAACTATTATTAGAATGGACTATACTACATTTGGGTTAAAATATTACATGTACTAAAAAATTTCTCAAATTTTGGGGTGACTGGACTATATTTGGAATAAAATATCACATGTAATAAAAAAAAAAAAAAAAAAAATTCCAAATTTTGAGGGCTATAGCCCACCCTATTCCTTTGCTACTTCCGCCATTGGCAAGCATAAACTAAACAAATATCAACTAAATGCTAGAAAAAGAATTCAAATCAGAAACCAAGTACAAACTCAAAAGAGTTCCATAATCAATCTCGAATATTCCAATTCTGAGGAAATTTTTTGGGGATAGGCTTCTTAATTTGGAGATATGATATTCCACTCCATTTCTATGTCAATGTTCTATGTTTTTTTTTTTTTTTTTTTTTTTTTTTATATGTTATTTTTATTATCTTTTATGAAGAATAAAAATCTCAATGTTTTCAGTATAATAGAGTCATATCCTATATTTTGAATTTAAATCTCTCTCACACAAGTTGGTGTTTAATTTCTAATTGGAAGCATATATGTTAAGTTTTCTTCTTAACACATACATGCAGGTTAATAATATTAATAAATAAATATATATAATCAGTACTCTAAGGTCAAGTATTTTTTACCAACTTCTTAACATTCGCTCATCTAGGTGGACATAGAAATACTTATTTTTGGGATAATAGGAAGGAAAAAAATTGAAGAAGAGAGAAATCCTGATTAGATATGGGCATCGGTGGGGCACTTATTGCCTAGTTTTTGAAGCACCCAAGAGTCGCACTTCGCTTCAGTATTTTGAGGATTTATGTTTTGTTTTAATGAGTGTTTTGAAAAATACTGATAGCTACATTATTACATAACATAAAGGTTTGGTTAATTTGGTTGGGACTAACTATATACTTGCAAGAATATAGTACACTAAACATGTCACATGTGGGAAGTTAAACATGCCCTACGGCCCCTACCAACCCAACTAATAAAATACAGTAGTAATAATAATAGTAATAGTAATCTGATATGAGATGAAACGAAAATTACTTAAGTCAGTCAAACCGGTTGAGACAACGAAGTTAGGTTAGATACTATCTAAACATCAATCAATGGCCAGGAGCCCAAAATTTCAAAGTTTTACATATACGCTGGCTAGCTCTTTCAACGTTCCAAACCCCCCATCAAACAAGTATATAATTTTCAATTCCCATGGTCTCACCCACGATATGTTTGTACGTACGTATATGTGTACACATGTGAAATAAAGGAATTTGAACTTTAAATGCTGGTCCAAATTCAGATATATATTCTTCTTCTTTTTTTCCTTCTTTTTTATAAGTTGGGACACAGAGAGGGGTAGATTGATCGACAGTTGATTCTAGAACTCCTCTCTGTCTCTGATAGTTCAAACACCAGCTGCACTCTGAATTTTAAATAGGCTTAATTCTATTTTTATCCCCTGTAATTAAGCCCATTTTTGCTTTACTCCCTTGTGCTTCAAAACTTCATGTGGTTATAAGCCTCATTTTCACTTTACTCGTATGTGCTTCAAAAGTGGACACTTAACCCACCCCATGTGATTTCGGACTCAAGTGAAACTATTAAGATTTTCCTTAAAATAGCCCCACATGGTAATTAATTAGTGTTAAAGTTAGCCCCCACATACGCAATATATAACCTCAAAATTAGCCCCACAGAGGGGTTTAGTGTTAAAAACTAGTCACACATAGCTGGTTTAAATGACATCATTATCCTCACGTAGGGGATTAACCCCAAAAATTAACCCCACAGAGGGGATTAACTCCAAAATTAATTTACCTCATAAAGGGAGTTAAGTGTTAATATTTTTGTAGAAAGTTAGAATTTTTATCAGTTTTGAGAAAATTTTTAATAATTTCACTTTAGTCCGGAACTGTAGGTGGTTAAGTATCCACTTTTGAAGCACATGAGATAAAGTAGTAAAAGACCTAATCACAGAGATATAATGTAATTAACCCTTCAAATTAATAAGAAAACCCCAAAATCTATTCCTTTTCCCTCTTCTTTTCCTTGTTTTAATTTTCAACTTTTATTTTGTTTTTTGAATATTTTCATGGGTGAATTAGTGATTAATCTAAATTAAAGAAAAAATAGGGTTTAAGTACTAATAGGAAAAGTTTTTAGGATTAGGTCCACACTTTGGTTTTTTGACAAAACTACCTCCAACATTGCTCTACACAAAGGAGTTTCAAAATCCCTGCACCTCTGACGACCTCATCTGAGCTCCGACAACCATTACCATGACCTTGCCTGAGCTTGTCTGACCTTCGGCGAGTACCACCACCACCACACCAGACCCCCAGCGACCACTATCACCACCACCACCACCACCACATGCACCAGACCTCTGCCGATCACCATCACTGCCACACCAAACCTCTGTCAATATCTTCACAACCAAACCACTACATTAACATGAAATGATCACAAAACAAGTTTCTGAAAATAAATTTCTTATACCATCAAAAAAAGTTGAGAAATTTTTTTAAAAAAAAGTTGTGAAATTTCACAAAGTTTGTGAAATTTCCCAAACCACCACCGCCACACCAGACCTCTGCCAATCACTACCACGACCTCACCTGATCGATCTCTTCACTACCAAACCACCACATCAACATGAAATGATCACAAAACAAGTTTTTGAAATTTAATTTCTCGTACCACCGGAAAAAGTTGTGAAATTTCACAAAAAACAAAGTGTTCTAACAAACATTGCAAAAACCTTTTACAAATTTGAACATTCATAACGATATGCAACATATTTTTTTTTGTTGCATAGAATATATATTTTTACAACCTACACAACGACATCTGTCAAACAAGTACCATTGTTGATATCAAAATCTAGAAAAAAAAGAAAAGATGCTGAGAAAGTTCACTGGCTTTTTTTTTTTTTTTTGATGAATTTCACAAAAAAATGTGTTAAGAAAGAAAAAAAAAAAACCATTCCATTCCGGCAAAGAATCTATGCCAGAAGAAGAAGAACGACGAAGAAGATGCTCACAGGGAGGTCGAATCTACATCTAGATGTCAGATTTGGATTTGGATCTAGATCTTGGCCATCTCTTTCATTTTTGTACGTGGTTTTCGACGATGACAGTTGTGGTGACGATGGTGGTAGTGGCGACAGCAGTATTCGATGATGGGATCTCGTTCTGTCACAGCCCGGTCCCACAATAGCGGAACCGGAGCCTGTGGCACGCCACAGAGGCTAAACCAATTCATTAACGTTCCCAAAAATTAGTTTGAAGAACACACGCAGCGAAAAAACAAAACACATTTTAAAACCAGAGGTTCAGTCGACTGGGTCGGGACCCTCAGTCGACTGCTCCGTCGACTGAAGAAGGCAGAGAGTTTTCAAAAGGGTTTAATAGCAATTCCAGTCGATTGAGACTAGGGTCAGTCGACTGGGCCTCCAGCCTTCAGTCGACTGAATCAGGCAGAATCAAAATAAACACATTAACTTACAGAGGTTTAGTCGACTGAGGCATGGCCCAGTCGACTGCTTTTGCCATAATAAGAAGCAGTAGCTAGCAGGTACAGGGGTTCAGTCGACTGAACACTAGACCAGTCGACTGCTCCCCTGGCAGCAGCCCAATCTGCAGAATTTCAAGTTTTAAAAGCTTCCTACCCTTCACCAATGATCAACCACTCAATCCAAACTCAAATCAAAGTAATCCTAGCTGTATTAAAACATTTCTAAGCAGGGTTACAACATGTCACTAACTATTATAACGGTTTAAAATCCATTCTATCATACGAAGTTAAACATAAGTTAAAACGATAAAAATTCTTATTACAACATCCTATTGTCACAAAACTACAAGGTTAACATTCAAGTTGCCTCCCAAGCAAACTCCCAACCCTCGTGCTCACTTCTGCGATTCCTCGCCAGCATTTACACCTGCAATGGTTATTTGAATAACCACACATATTTCGATTTGTTTAAGCTAATGCTTAGTGAATAAATCAACATATGTACATGAATGATAAACATGTCCGCATTCACATCTCTACATTTCATACTAGTCGCCCGAGACTCACGTGCCCGTCCATACTCCCAATCCGCGACTCCTCGCCAATAAGTCCACGCGAAAGGGTAAGACCCACGATTCTTCTCTTCAATCGTGTGACCTTAATGCCTATATCGGCTCCACAAAATGGCACGGTGACCACGTGCTCCTTCTGACCCAAATAAGCAACTTAACATGCTCAAATACATATCACCATGCTCGCGGTAATCAAAACATTTCATCGTGCTATTGGGCCTACTTATCAATATAAATGCCCAATATGAACTACACAAGATATCTCTAAGTATTAATACATGCTATTCAAACATAACATGAATACATATCAAGAAACCATTCCAAAAACATAGTTGAATCACTCACCTCCGATTTACGCTCTTAAACTTCGATTCAAAGAAAACCCGTGTACAAAGAACGTGTAGAAGTCCGTCTAGTACAATTCCTATGGATCAAAATTCCATTTATCAACTTTTGTGAAAAATTCTAGAAAACATCTTTTCAAAAAACTTAGCCAAACAAGCCCTAACATATATCAAAACGAAGCTCTTACCTCGAGGAGCTCGAATATGAAATATGGGAGAAAACAGACTGACAAAAGGTCGTCGTTTGGCGTCGCAAAGCGTGAAGCAACAAAATCTCCCTCTAGCCCCCTTTTGGCCTCCTCTAGGAATTTAGGTTAAAACTTATGAAAATATCTCAACCATCTCTATCTATATATAGGCAAGACTATTGGGAATTACGTTTACCTCCCTACGAGTTTTCAAAACTCCTAATCAGTCTCTGAAACTTTCTATACAGCTTATTCATAGCTTTACGAGTGAAAACTCAAAATTATAAAAGTTTTCGACTAAGTTTCGTTTGGTCGCTAAAACGCGAATTTCTACATGACGTTTCCGAAGTTGCTAATTAGCCTACCAAATTAATAGCGTGTTAATTCGTTCTCACCAGGATACTAAAACTAACAATAGATATAAATTCTAAAATAGAAAATAATACAGATATTGAAATACACAGGTAAACATTTATTTTCAGACAAACATTTAAAGTGTTCCACAGTAACCGTCTCACACTCGGAGAGACGTCACAACAACAAATTCTCAATCACCACAGTTTCAAAGGGTTCTCTAATACAGACACCCAAATCAACTCGTGAGTCCAAACTCACTCAACCATGTGTCATAAGACACGCCACATCACATTATCATGCATGACAATGTAATGCAAATGCAATAACACAAATGTGGGTGTTATACGTTCATTATTGTGGTGGTGAAGTCCGACGAAAATGAGAGAGAGAGAGAGAGAGAGAGATAGAGGTGGTCGTGAAGGTGGAAGATGATCTGACCAAAGGTGGTGATGGTCTCGTCGGCGGTGGTTACGAGATGGCCATGGACGGTGGTTGCGAGATGGCCGTGGACGATGGTTGAGAGATGGCTGTGGACGGTGGTGGTTAGTGATGGCCGTGGACGGTGGTGGTGGTGGTGGAGAGAAATACTTAGATTGGTGGGATGGAGTCTGTTTGTGTTGGAGAAGGAGGGGTAAGATTGGAACAAAAAATAGATGGTCAATTGTCAAAGGACCTTAGGCTATAATGCTTTAGCATCTAGAGACTTATCACTATAAAAGCTTTTTTTGTGTCCTATAACCAAATGCATTTGGTAAAAAGGGATTTAATACCTAATTTCTATATTTTCTTTGGGGAAATGAAGGATGTGTATCCTTTTAGATTTGAGAAAATGTGAGCGGATCTTAAGTGCACTGGATAAGTGTACTAGCTTTTAAGCTTAAAAAAATCTGCGGGCTGCTCCGCTGACCCATGCCTCATCCTGTGCCGCACTGACCCGCAATTTGTTTAGGCTTAAAAACCAGTACATTGGGTAGAGTGCACTTACCCAGTGCACTTAAAGATCCTTTAATTTCCTTTGAGAAAATAATCATACATAATTGAAAGGAATGAATCCGTTGCTCAAGTTTAAGTTTGCATGCATTCAAAATGGAAACTACAATTTATATTAGTGTTTGTGATAGTTATTATAATTTCTTCTCATGTTATTGCTATGTTTGGGTGTTTAGGGGAGAAAAGAAAAGAAGAGAAGAGAAAGTCGTAAGTGAGGAGAGAAAAGAAATTAGAGAAAGTGGGTATTAGTTTTCTCTCCCTTTCTCTCCTTACTTAAACTCCCAAACGAGAGAAAGCAAAAGAAAGTGAGGCACTTTCTCTCATTTTCTCTTCTTTTCTCAAACATAGTGTATGTGCTTAATTGAAAAAACGACAATTTAATCATAATAATCCCATGTCAACAAATTTTTTTTTTTTTTGGGGTGGAGAACACACCAAAAAGTGGGCTAGGATCCTCGGCTCCCCTTTGGCACATCTATTGTAGGCAGCAACCATGTGGAACATTTTTATTTTTTAGTTAATTTATTTTTTCTACATCTTTGTGGGACTACAATTTTTTTTGTTGGTATTTTTTTCAAGATGCAAAAAATATATATATATATATATATATATGATCCTGCAAGTGCCACGAGCCGAAAAAGAAGTGGAGGATCCAAAGTCCCAAAAAGTTGATGATGTGACAATGATGCAGCGTCCTCACCTGAATCAACGATTGATAGGGGTGTATAAGAAAAACCGAGACCGAAACCGACCGACCAAACCGAGGGCATTCAATCGGTTTTTAAACTTATAGTCCAAGAAGAAAACTGAACTGACCGACCGAAACACTCCAAAACCCCGACCGAACCGACCGAACCAAGGTTATTGGTCGGTTTTTTTTTATGTGAAAAACCGAGAAAAACTGACCGAAACCGACTGTGAACACCCCTAACAATTGAGTTAAAAAATTTTATCATACTTTCTCATTGTTTATTTAATATATTTTTATTATTATTCTTTTTTATACATGGGGAGAGGAAGGGAATGTTCAAATATAGAATCTAAATACACAAGAGGTTATTAAGTGCGAGACCCTGCTCTTTACCACCTAACTATGAATCCCAGTGTTAATTTATTTCATTTCTTTCTGTACATTAACCATGTTTTGGTTCAGATAAAAATATTTGATCATTCTTTCTCATTGTTTATATTATTATTTTGATTTCTTTCTGTACGTTAACCATGTTTTGGTATTTCTCAATCTTTTCTCGTATCATTTCCCCCTTAATTCACTCTAACACGGACCTAAACTCGGTACATGTTTGACTTAATTAAAATATAAGACATTGAATTAGTCTAGTATTATAGAATCAAAGATGTCAAGTTCTTAGAAAGACTGAAAGGAAAATTAAAATTAAGTTCAAAAAATATTCAAGCCAAGGATTCAAAGGTCAAAACTACAATTTCAATCATTTTATATGCAAACAAAGGGTGATCGAACGTGCATTTTGACCTTATAAATAATAATTTAATGTGCTGTACAAAGTTAATTACCTGCATTTTCTTTTTTTGAGGGGTGAGATGGTGATTGGTCGGCAAGTACCAACATGTTAAATTCAGTTGTTTGATGTTCAACAAAATCGAAAGAGACATATATACAGTAGAAGCGCTCTCTCTCTCTCTCTCTCTCTCTCTCTCTCTCTCTTATATATATATATAGGGTGTAGTTAAATACACTCATATTTTTGCATTTTTTTTTGAAGAATTTATATTATTGTATTGTATAAAAAATATTAAACAATGAAATGTTGATGTACATAGCAAAGATATGGGTGTATTTAGCCCAACCCTTGTTTTTTGTTTAAAAAATACTTCTTCCGTCCCATAATAAGTGTCCACATTTCCTTTTTTAGATGTCCCACAATAAGTGTCCACTTTCCTAAATTGGCATATAACTTTTACTTACTTTCCAAAACTACCCTTATAATAAAGACAAAGAAGCATTTATTTGTGGTCCCAAAATAATAAAAAAGTCAAACACCTATCACATCTAAGGGTAAAATTAGAAAGTGACTTTTTAACGAACCAAATAAATTAATATAATACAAATTTCTTAAACATTGCGCAAAAAGAAAGTGGACACTTATTATGGGACGGAGGGAGTATTAAATGAAATTTAGGTGTACATAGAAAAAACATGGGGTGTATTTAGTCTCACCCTTATTTTATTGTTTAAAAAATATTAAACAACGAATATTTTCTCCCAAAATAGGTTCCCAATATATGTGGCAGTGAGCACACTCGATTTTTACTGGAGGATGTTTAAGACATCCCACTACTATTGAAGGTACTGGTCCTACTGTCATGTGTGTTCATTTTGGAATTACATTTGAGATACAAAGATTTGGGAAGCACATATAACATTATTCCCACATTTACATTTTGGTAACATACCTACTTTCATTCCTATAAAAATTTTCAAGGAAGCCTCTACGTCAAGATGGTCCAACTCTTTGTACTATATGAGTTGAAAATTCTTAAAATCTTTAACAGAAATTTTTGAGAAAGTCTCTGTAGTCGGTACTAATTAAAGAAATCACATAAGCAAAAAGAATATATATAGGTAAAGGGTAATACTTGGGGCACAACCAAAGCCACAACCTTTTTTGCACAACCTCTATTTTGTGTCTATCTCTCTCCTAGTGGGCACTGTGGGGTCACTTGCACTGTGGGACCCATCAAGAGAGAGATAGACACAAAATGAAGGTTGTGCAAAAAAAGTTGTGGCTTTGGTTGTGCCCCAAGTATTACTCATAGGTAAATTACATTTCGTACCTTTATAGTTTGGGTGTGATTTTACTTTAGTCCTTGCAGTTTTAGTTTTGTCACTCTGGTCCTTACAGTTTTAGTTTAGGTTCAATGTAATCCATTCATGAAAATTTCCTACAACTTTTGACAAAATATGTTACACACTTATAGTAAACTTAAATCAGACAAAAATAATAAGAAAATTGATAAATGGATTACATTGAATCTAAATTGAAACTGTAAGAACCAAATTGACAAAATTGAACCTATAGGAGTCAAAGTGAAATCACACTCAAACTATAAGGATATAAAGTGTAATTTACCCTATATATATACATAATGTGAAAACTGTTGTTACTGGAAAAAATTTTTTTTTGAAAAGAAAGGTGAATAGTGCTATGCTTTCCAAATTTAAATCTCATTTGATTCTTACCACATATATGTTTTGGATGTGATATGTAACACGCCACCACATGTGGTGCATATGACAAAAAATGTGGGAGCCAAATTTGGAAAGTATATCATTACAAAAAAAAAAAAAAAAGAAGAAGATATATATATATATATATATATATATACAAAAATATAAGAATAGATATCTAACTTGATCAAAAATTTAAAATATAGATATCAATGAATAAATACAGTTAAAAATCACAGAGCCCACGAAATTAAAGAATGACAATGATATTATGAGCACCTTCTCATATGCACAAACACTCTATAACTATTTGATGATGAATAAATAGTTCTTTAATAATATTTTTACTTATTATCTAGAGACCAAATTTTAATCTAACGGTTAAAAACTGCTTTCTTACATGAAAAGCTGCTTACTAATTACTCATTAAAGAAACCATTCCCAACGTCAAGGTTGAACAATGCAGGCAGTGTCCTATGTTGTAGGAAAAAAATTAGGGGTGTATTTTAATTTGCTATTAGATGGAATACAGCACAAACGAAAAAAAAAAAAGGCAGTCATGCCAAGCCAATCCAAAAAAAATTAGGAAGCTTAGTTTTAGAGTCCAATTAAAGCACTAAGCAATAACGTTATCTCCTTTTAGGGAGTAGTGGAAAACTAAAACACTGTGAACCGGGCCCCCCCCCAAAAAAAAAAAAATAAATAAAAATAAAAAAGAGATATTGTTATGCTAAGAAAAATTCACTAATTGATAAAAAAATAGCTAGGGCTCTCATGGACGGACCAAAAAAATAGTGGCATACTAAACTTATTAAAACTCTAAAAAAATTAATCATTTAAGTAAAAGTGCACCGATTGATAAAAGTGTAAAACACTTATGGGCATTGGTACATTTATATATATATATATATATATATATACCTAGGCAGGCTATGGAGAGGGCGTCTTCTCTTTAATAAAGAGAGGACTTCTGTTTTGACCGTCGGATCGTGTTTTCATTACGGGCAGTTTTGTCACTTCACAGTTTTTAAATACGATCTGATGACCAAAACAAAGACCCTCTCTTTATTTAAGAGAGAGTGCCATTCCATAGAATTTTCGTATATATGCCATAATAAAGTCAATTCGATCTATGTCGATAAAAAGAGATTTTAAACATAAATTTGGACATCAAGGACAGATTAACTCGATCCTGTTACATTTTTGTGAAAAGTTAGCTCTCAATATTAATTCGAAAAAAGTTGATATATCAAAAATATTTTAAAAATCCCCTCAAAAAAATATTTTGAATGCACATAAAAATAAGCACATTTTTTTTCGTGTATTAAAAATTGATACATTTATGTCTTGTTGCAATAGTTTTCATGATTTTATTTGATGTTTTTAAATGCCAGTTTAGTGATAGTCATCATATGTGATATAGGTGATGAGTAAATATTGGTTGTAATTAGTTTGTAACGGGTGTATCACGTCACTATCTATCACACTACTAATAGAAAAATTGTTTTTAATTATTTATGTAGATTGAGATTCTCCTAAAAATGAGGGGAATGTGATTGATTTGGGATACCACTATCACTTTACAACCATTACATCCAAGATTTCTTCTTGATTATAGGTGCAGTTCAAAAACATAACAGACTAATTCAAATTTATGAGCATGTGCAGTTTTTTAAATTTTTGAATGGAATCAAGTGCTCCATGCATGCTTGGTCTTATGTGTCTCAGGAAATTTCTCATGTGGGCCTTCCAGATCGAATCTGACCACTCTCCATATATCATGTACATTAATTAATTTATATATGTAAATACAGACACACACACACACATATACTGTGGTGTTTTTAGTTGTAAGAGAATAGATTGCGTCAGATGGAGTATCAAACTAACAAGAAAGGGCAGAACAGCCGCCTTCCGTGGAGGAAGGGTTTAAGGTAAAGCCTGTTAGGTGGAAGCGAATTAAAAGGAAGAGAACAAATGCAAAACAAATACTAGTACGTGTGTGCGTCTGTGTGTGTGTACTTAATAGAAATAGGAAAAAAGAGGGGTGTATGTTTTTTTGGGTAAGAATCAACATTCAACACACAGATAGGAATGGTACTCTTACCAGGAATTAATTGGAAAAAACACAGGATATATAATATATGTATATTTATATGTGGTCATAGCATGCTTATGTAGGATATGTGGTAATGGGGGGACTTTGGTTTAACTTTCTAGTGCCGTGTACCCATCAAGTCCTTTTTTGGGTGTTGTACTTTCTTGGCCTTTGTGGCCCTTTAATATAATTCTTGCTGTTCAAAAAAATTCTCATCATCTGATTTAGTCTTTTTTTTTTTTTCTTTTTCTTTTCTTTTTTTTTTTTTTTTTTTTCTTGTTTTTTGTGTTTTTTTTTTTTGGCTAACAGATTTTAGTCTAATTGATTTCAAGGACCCTCTCTTTCCTTTAAGTTTCTTCTGTTTTTTCCTTGGATACTTCCTTTTTCATCCCATGGGCTGCACCAAATTAAACAAGGTCACTCTTGTGAGAGCGATAGATTCATGCACATTCATTACTTCTACTGCGCCTTTCTGTTTTTATATCTATCTATATAGAGAGATATTATGTATGAGTATTTTGTGTGCTTAGAATACAACTTTAGAATACTAAGAGGATGATAAACAAAATAATTAAAATGTCATTCTTAAAAAAAAAAAAGATATATATATATATATATATATCCCTTCATCCCAATTTAACAGTTGTTCATTATATTTGAATGTCTCAAAATTTTTTGAAAAATTAACATACTCTAACCACACACATTTATAGTTTACCTCTTATTTTACATTGGGACAAATTTATGTACAGACAAAGGCCGGCGACAGTTGGCCAAGCTCTTGATATATGGGGTCCGCAACATTTAAACTCTTGCAATTTGGGAAAGCTGCCTCCTCTAGCTTATGCCTAATCGCAGTAGAGATGCGATTGGCGCGCTGTAAGGCCCATTTGGCTTTAGTGTTTTGATTTTTACTTTTATACTTTTAAGTAATTATTATATGCTCAACACGAATATACGACCAGTACAACAAAAAGGCACAATTGCTGTTTTGGAACGTAAAATCACTTTTGCATTTAAAGAATCAAACACTTGCATAATTTATTTGCCAAGTAACCACTTTTTGGGATAATTACATTTTAGTCAACTTTTTGTATAAAATTTAAAAACCAGTCTATTATTATTTTTTTAAATTAAAGAAATATCAATAATCATTAAGAAAATTAAAAAGTCATAAACAAAATTAAAAAAACAAAAAAAAAAAAAACTACTTTTGAATTGTTATTTTGTGTTAGTCTATTTAATATTTTTAACGTTGTGAACTTACCCGACTTTGAAATAAGTTAAACCCTATGTTTTGAAAAGTTGTTCCCAAACGTTTCGCAAAGTTGCTCCCACCATTTGAAAGAGTACTTTGCTCCACAATGTCATATAAAATTTGATGACTTTTTCATTTTATAAAAAATGTTGATATATATGTATATATATATATATTTTTTTTTTAATTAGAAAATGCTTTGAAATTCTATATACAAAAAAAATTTACTGAAATTAAATTATTCCTTTTTATTTTGGACGAATCGAATCGAACCGAGGATGATCCCATGTCATGCTTGCGAATAACGTTAGACTCACACAAAATTTCACACATAACATATCCTGACTCTTGATTTCTAGTGAATCCCGTATGGGACTCACATGAGGCCAACTGGAATCAAGAACCAAAATTATTGGATGTAAAATTTTATGTGAGTCTAGCATTATTGCTTGGGATTACTGTCCTTGTTAGATGTACTTCTATAAACGATAACTCAATTTAGTGTTGCTTTGGTCAGACGAAAATGCAATAGTGAGCTCGTACAATAAGTAATTATCCATGCTGTACGTATCATATCGATTTGAATACCATCTATATTACAGTAATTAGTTTGAAACATTCTTTACACTTTTTTTAACATATAAACTTAGAGGGCCTTTTTTTCCGTTAATTAACCAATTTTCCGAAAAAAAAACTTAGAGGGCATAGTGGGAGGAATACAGCTATTGGTATTTCATGTAGACAGTTGGTGATTGACACAATACCGCAAAAATTAATTAGGGGCACTCCCTTAGTTCCTCATGCTCTTTGTAAGATTGTTTTAGATGATTTCTAATCCTCTAGGGTAGGTTGATTTTGTATTCTCTGTTTTTCAGTTTTGAATAATATTCTTTTGATGACCCAAAAAAAAAAAAACTCAACGCAAGATGATTAATATGGGTTTTTTTTTTTTTTTAATTTTGAAAAATCACAAATGTAATGCTACTACATGCATCTTAATCGATCTCAATACTATTATTAGTTTTTTTTAAAAAAAATTCAATATTTTTAGTGATACCATATATGACTATATATGAATTATAGTAATTTATAGTAATCCAAAAGAAAGTGGGATGTCTATCATACATGCATCAAACCGTGTTTATGTATAAAATGGTGAACAGGAAAAGGTCTTGAAGGTACATAGAAATTATACAATCAACCACCTTATATTTGCAAAAGCTTAAGAAAGCCCGTAGTGGTCGAATTTCCCCACTATAACAAATTAAATTTGACTTAATAAATATATACTACTATATATATATATATGATGTATAATACAGAGAGAAATGGTCAGACCCCTAATACGAATATGTGAATCTCTCAAGTCATTTCACGTGGTCCTTACATGACCCCACCCATCATGCAATTGCGCGAACTACTAGTAGTATAAATAGCTAAGCCTATCTACCACGAATTAACATACAAAATCAGCTAGCAGCCATCTGATCTTGATATATAGAATTATAGATCGATCGATCGATCGATCATCAGCTAATTAATAGTATAATTAGTTATATATAGCTCTAGCTAAAGCTATAGCATACAATATTCACTCAGTACTCGCAATTAAATCCATCCATATCCATAGTAGTATATATATATATATATATATATATGGCTAATAGTAATATTATGTTTTCGAAAATTGGTATAATTGGAGGAGGAATAAGCGGTATAGCCGCAGCCAAACAACTGTCGGAATATAACCCGGTGGTGTTGGAGGCAACTGAGTCCCTTGGAGGGGTTTGGAGGCATTGTTCTTACAAGTCTACAAAACTTCAGACACCTCGTTGTGATTACGAGTTCTCTGATTTCCCTTGGCCTCAAAGAGATAACTCAAGTTTTCCATCTCATCTTGAGATTTTGGATTACTTGTACTCTTATGCCAACTTCTTTGATCTCTTGAAACTCGTTCGTTTCAACTCAAAGGTGGTACACATCCGCTTCGTTGGTGACCGGGAAACAACATCCACCGATCTTGGAGAATATGGAAGTTTGCTCACTGCTGGCAAGCCCGTTTGGGAGGTTGCTGTCCAGACCACCACCACCATCACCACCGACACCGACACCAACACCCACACCCCCCTTCAGGTCCTAATTAATTAATTAATTATATATATATATATATATATATAGTTTAGCACACTAATTCGATCACTGAATCAGTTATATATTAAAACCTCAACATACATATATCGATATTAATTGTACGTACGTATATTAATGTTTTCTGATCGATGTTTGTTTTCAGTGGTACTCCTTTGAGTTTCTGGTGATATGCACTGGGAAGTACGGTGATATACCAAAAACACCAGCTTTTCCACACAAAAGAGGGCCAGAAGTATTTAAGGGGCAGGTTATGCACTCTGTAGACTACAGCAAACTCGACAACGAAGCTGCTACCCAACTACTTAAAGGAAAGAAGGTTGTAGTCATTGGCTACAAGAAATCAGCTATTGATTTGGCTGTTGAGTGCGCCCAAGCCAACCAAGGTCTGTACCTGTCTAAATCTAATTTATAAGCCCACCTCCCTCCCTCATCCAAACACCCCTCTACCTAATATTATTACTTAATTCTCATTTACATTATGCTCCATATATATATATATGTCTTCAATTTCACCCATGCAAAATACTCTCTCTCTCTCTCTCTCTCTCTCTCTCTCTCTCTCTCTCCCCACACGGAAATGTTTAATAACTGTATCTTAACTTTAGAGCCATTTGCTCCACGTTAGGACTTAGTACTTACGACTATTCCACCAACAATATAAACCTTGCGTGGGTTTGCTGCAAAATTTATTAGTATCAAAAGTTATTATCGTTTGGTTCATAGGTTTCTTGAGGAAAAAAAAAAAAGAAGAAAAGAAAAGACATCACTGAAAAAACTACTTAATTTACTTTGTATGATTAATATAACGAAAACAGTGAAGAAAATACTATAAAAGAACAGAGAATTAATAATTGTGTGAGTCACTTGTCTTTTTTTTCTTTAATTTCTTGAGTTTCAAATTTTAATTACTAATATTATTTAATTAGCATGAAGTAAAACATTGGAGAAAATTAACATCAGTGAAATAGTGTTCCTTCTCCTTCTATAAATCCAACTATACGAAGCTTTATTGTTTACATATAGCTCCACTGTAATATACAACATCTTCAGTGACTTGTATATATGGTAGCTAGCTGGCTATATATATATATATATACAATTTTTTTTTTACAAGGAATACCATATACTTTGACCAACTAGTTTTACGGGTCTACAAATTTATGGTCCCAAATATAATGGTGATTATATTTTGTAGTAGTACGTTGTTGTGAATGTGAAGAACCTGCATGTTTTGATTTCTCAGAAGTCACATCTAGAGAGCAAGAGTGAGAAAAGGCGTCTTGTGGTCAAAGTGTCAAACCTACAACTAAAGTGTATGAAGTGTTTGACTTAACACGTTTTCATTAGCATTTACTATATATAAATTACAGGACTAGAAAGAGGAAAAATCTAATACACATACACCCTAAAAAAGGTTGGTAGTCAATCCCAAAATATGTGCCTCAAATTTGATTATTAGAAATGGAGGTCTATTATAATAAATGTGACTTTGTTATTATAAGAAATATGGTGTTGTTATGAGGGGTTGACATCCACCCCCTTTCTAAGGGGGTATATTGTAGTCTTACCCATTAAAAAGAACATAATTTGAGAAAACTAGACTTAATATTTTTCTTCATTTAGTCAATATTTGAAAATTCGTTGCATACGTACCACTATTATTTTTCCTTAGCATACACCAAAATGTTAGCTCAAATCTCCATTTTACTGAAGACTGGACTACAAATTAGCTTTGTTTTTTTTTTAATATAGACAACAAGATTTCTTTTTCTTGTGACATTCAGTAGTGGAAGATTTATATATATACGCTTTGCATATATAAATCAACTTCAACAACTCATAATCTTTGCGGATTTGATAATTTGGGTTTGATAGACACAATTGGAGAGCGAAAATTGAATTATTTCCATTTAATATATAAGTAATATAACTTTATTAACTCTTATATTAATAGAAACAACTTTTATAAGAGAAATGCTAGGCACATATCTCAAACCACATCTCAAATCACACCCCTTGCTTTAAATGTATGTACTTTGTGTTGTTTGAATATTTCACACTTTTCTGTGCACTACTTACACAGCACAGGGTACATACATTTAAAGCAAGTGTGTGATTTGGGGTGTGATTTGAGATGTGTGCTTAGCATTGCTCCTTTTATAAATCGTAATTAGATACGCATGAACTCTCACCCCCCCCCCCCCCCCCCCCCCCCCCCCCAATGAGTGAAATTCCTCTTTCCACATTGAGCAGGCCAAAGTATTGCTTACAATTAACTCATTTTCTTGAAGCTTCTACTACTTAAATCGATATAAAGGAATAGATTTCATTTTCCCCACCCTACAAGAAAACTCTAAAATAAAATGGAAAAAAAGAAGAATGAGGAAAATCTTAAAAAAAAAAAAAAAAAAATGGGAATATTAAATCTTATATGATGGTTGAATTTTAATTAAATTTTTTTTTTTAGGAGAAGAAGGTCAAGCATGCACCATGGTGGTTAGGACCCTGCATTGGACTGTTCCCCACTACTGGATTTGGGGTTTGCCATTTTATTTGTTCTATTCAACAAGATTCTCTCAATTCGTCCATGAGAGACCAAACCAAGGATTCATGAGGACCCTCCTTTGCTACCTATTATCTCCTGCTGTGAGTACCATTTCGATCTAGTACTAACAAACACTTGTACTACTTACTACTAAATGGTTTCTATAATTAATTAATTAATTAATTAATGAATGAATGGGGTATTCGACAGAGACGAGCTGTGTCAAAGATGATCGAGTCGTATTTGGTATGGAAGCTTCCATTAGACAAGTATGGACTGAAACCAGAACACCCATTTGAGGAAGATTATGCATCTTGCCAGATGGCTATCCTGCCAGAAAATTTCTTCTCTGAGGCTGAAAAGGGAAACATTGTGTTCAAAAGAGCATCAAAATGGTGGTTTTGGGAAGGAGGGGTCGAATTTGATGACAACACAAGGTTGGAAGCTGATGTTGTGATTTTTGCAACTGGATATGATGGGAAGAAAAAGCTCAAAGCTATCATACCAGAGCCATTTTCCAGTTTCATCGAATTTCCCTCCGGTGTAATGCCTTTATACAGGTAAATTTAATTTAATTTTAACTCCAATTAATTGCATTTGTATATATATACAGCCTTAATTTGATGATATATGTAATAAGTCCAAATAAAAAAAAAGAAAGAAGAATAGAATTGAAAGAATTAGCTTAATTACTTAATTTGGTTGTTTCTGTATGTATCTGTTTGCAGGGGAACAATCCATCCATTGATTCCAAACATGGCGTTTGTGGGTTACATTGAGAGTGTTTCGAACTTGCAGACAGCAGAGCTGAGGTGCAAATGGCTGGCCAGACTAGTGACTGATCAATTTAAGCTCCCAAGTGTGGAGAAGATGCTTGAACAAACAACTACAGAGATGGAAATCATGAAGAGGACAACCAGGTTCTACAAGAGGCACTGCATTTCCACCTTCAGCATCAACCACAGTGACGAGATCTGTGATGAGATGGGTTGGCCATCATGGAGGAAGAACAGCTGGTTCGCAGAAGCATTCGCCCCTTATACCAGTCAAGATTATGTGCAGCTCAAGCAATGAAAAACATACTACGTACAAGCTAGCTAAAGCGTATTTCCACGTACCTATTTGTTGTTTAATTCATATATCGATCTCTTATCACAAAATAAACACAGCAATTTTCATAGGAAATTAATAAAAAAGACAATGTATATTAAGTAAGGTCCAGTGTTGTTATTTTAATAAAATAAAATAAAATAAAGTTTTATTATATTCTTGCATCGTGTTAGCCCAGAAATTTCATCCAGCTGCAGGTTGAATGTATACATGGTTCAATGGTATGCCTATCATCAGTTACCGGCAAATGTAATTAGCCCAATTAAGATTTTCATTCCTTATATGCTGCACTGCACTAACATGGTGGGTAAGGTGGATCACAGGCAATCATCTTTTTTTTTTTTTTTTTTAACCTGTAGTTCCAACCCCAAGTAGTACCTGCAATAATTATACAGCATATGATTAACAATTTGACAGGACCCTGAGTCGTCATACGGAAAATTAATCATATAACATCAGAACAACAAACTAATGGAACAATTAAATTAGAAAAAAGTAACACATGGGAAATGAGAATCTAAATTAAGAAAAGAAAGCTCAGTGACTTTGAAGTAGGTTCTCAATTAGGTGAACAAAGCAATTCCTGTAGATTAATTAGTTGAACAATGCAATTCCTGTCAAGAACATAGGTCTATCTTCAAGGTGAGGCCCCAAACAGATCCGTCACTAACCCCAAATCTTTTCTGACTTTGTTACTCAATTAGCTCAAAACAATGTGAGTGGAAGACTATATTTTCCTTCTTCTTCTTCTTCTTCTTCTTTTTTTTTTGTGTATGCCTTAAAAAACACATTTTTAACGTTTGTGAATGCCTAGCTACTTCCATATTTAACATTTGTGTCAACAACAAGCATGTTTGGTCAATGAATTAGAAAAGAGAATTAACAACATGTCATGGATATGGTTGTGGGTTTTGTTAAGCTTCTGCTTCTTACAAAAGTTTGTCTAGTAGTGGAACTGGAACCTAAAAAGGGGACAAGACTGAGAGAAACGAAAGTGCGTGTGCAAACTAGAAATAGAAACATAAGGTTTTAAGAAAGAGAAGGTAATTAGCAGAGTCATGCACAAAAAAATGAAAGAACAACTGTTTGATGTTTGGCTTTGTGATGTTACTAGAGGTACACGCCTCCTATTCTCTAGGGTAGCCTTGATTGTTTGGCTTCCCTGTTTTACACCAATAATACGGTAGCATGCAGTACACCCTAGAAAATGTGAAGTACTAATACAAGGATGATCAAGGAAGCAATTTTCACCAAACAAATATGAATATATAGTAACATTTCCTTGTGTTATGACGTAAAATCATCACTAATTCCAAATTCTTTCTTTAATTTGTCTTAGGAGTCCCTGAAGACACGCACGGCTGTGAGGAATATCATTGCAAAAAGGACATTAATTCTTTTTTTTGAACAACAAGACAATTTTATTAAAAAGCCAAGAAGGCCGATGAAAGTACAACCACCCAACCAAGGGTACAGAGAAGGGAAATCAAAACTCCCCAGGAATAGCCTGCCCAAAGTCTCAAAAACGAAAAACTCAGCCCCACTGTAGGACAAAATCATACCTTAACTAGTCCAAGGACATTAATTCTGGGTTGATGTTTTTTTTTTTTTTTGGTAAAGAAACATTATTCATTAGATCAGAAAAAAAGATACAATCAAATCAACCAACTCCCACAGAGGGGAGGTCCTCAGACAAACGTGTCATAAGGCCACTAGGCCAGACCTCTACCCGATTAACAGGAAGACAGACCCGACATTAGCCATTTTTGGAACCCCGACCTTAGCTTATCCAATCTGCAGTCCTAAGAAGGTGGGAAAACAAAACCTCCTGGAAAGGATGAATAGAGAGAGATAACAAGTCATTAGAAATCTCATGGATCTAGCTCCCTTAGCTAGAGGGAAAGAATTTGACAGCATGATCAATAACAATTTTTGAATCACTTTCAAGGATCCCAACGTACGCTTTATGAATAGCAAGCTTGGCAGCTTCAAGAAAATTGAGCAAAAGCTTCCCCCATGAACAACATTCTTGCACAGCAAAGAGGAAGATGAACCATGCACGCACCCACGATTGTCCCCAACCTACCTTGTTTCTAGCAACAGACACCGCACCACCAATATGTCACTTAGCAGAAACCGGAGACAAAGCACAGTCACAATTGATCTTCACAACACCCACCTCAGGAGGAAAATCTTGACAGTGTACTCACCATTGTTAGACAAGGTCGGGCTAGATGAGAAAATCTTGAGACTTTTGGAGAAAGGGAAAATAAGAAAAGAATATCAAAAGCAAAATATTATCTGGAAAAGCTTTCAAGATTTTCTATAGTTTTTTTTTTTTTTTTTTAACCCGGCCAACAAGGACTAGATCCCAGCTGATTAGTTTCCCAAAAGCTGCAATGTGGATAATATACACTTTTTAGCACCTGAACCCAGACAGACAGCATTAGGGTTCCCTTCCTACTGATCTCCAACTCCAAGCTTGCTTAGCCAAGTTCATACACTCACTCATTAAAATGCTCTTAACCCAAAGACCTCCCAGTGGTTTAGGTTGGGTGAGATTATTACAACTAGACAGGCCAAGGCCGGTGGATCAGCAGTATTCCACCAGAAATTAGCTTTATTAATAATATAATAGAAATATAAGATAATATTGAAATGTAAGATATAGTCTCTCGTAATGGGTCAAAGGAAAATTTAGTGTATTTGACTTTTTAATCTTTTAAATTCATCCTTAATCAATAAGATATACTAGAAATTAGTCATTTTTCCCAAATAGCTATATTTTTTATGGACAAAATTGTCCTTCATTAGATATATTCATATGTTTGTATATACCATCACCCTAAAATTAGGGATTTTAAATTAAAACTCAAATAAAGACAAGATCATTTCTCTTTCTATTTCATTATCTCATTCTCTTTTTCTCTCTCGTCTCTCTCTCTATCTTTCTCTCTCTACTCATCCATTTTACTAGTTTAGAGTACAAAGTTTGTTTGACTAGTCGCTACGAGTACCATTCAATAACAAAAGCCATAAAACCAGTGAACAAAGAAATCAAACCCAAAGCATATAGCATCAAACCACACACGAACGACCAGCAAATAGCATCGGTTGCTTGTGCGAAGAACATCTCCATCTCAATCTCCAACAAAATTGTTGCTTCTCCTTATGGACAAAAGCTAGGTTATCGCTAGCCCAAACTAACACTTCATTAAACCTCCAACCTTTGGCCATGATTTGGATGTTGTCAGCAAGGTTCTCCGGTGATGGCTCCATTGCTGGACTATGTGTTTGAGAGAGAAGATCTAGCATCTAGAATCTTGAAAGGGAGTGGGTTTGAATGTGAGAAATTTTGTTTTAGTGAGATATTTGTATTATTTTGTTTTTTTTTTTTTGGTAAGAAATTTGTATTATTGAATTTCCATCAAAATTCTATAACTGATAATTTCTCACCAAAAAGTAAAAATTTTGCATTAATAAATGTCAAATTTGTCATTAAAGCATTCGAAATTTTTTATTAGTACATTACACGCTTCCATCAAAATTTTTAGAAGTGAGAATTTCTCACCATAATGGATAAAATTTCTCATTTTTGGTCAGTAATTAATTTTAAAATGATAAAATTTCTCACACTCCCCTCTCTCTCTCTCTCTCTCTCTCTCTCTCTCTCTCTATATATATATATATATATATATAACAAACTGGTTAAATTGGTGAGAAAAGAAATCGTTTCCTATTTATGGGAATCATGAAATCGGGATTTGGTGTTTAAATTTTGAATCCCTTATATATTGTGATTTGATGTGAAGTTACACACACACACACACACACACACACACACACACACACATATATATGATTTTAAAAACTGCACTGAGGGTATTTTGGTCTTCAAAAATATAGAATGACTAATTCTTAAAGGGGCTTATAAGTTGGGCCTATTTCTTGAATGGATGTATATGAATGACTAAATATTAACTAACACATAATATTATATATGCTAGAGTTCAGTTTTTGGACACAGGTTCTTTCTTAGGGTATTTAAAAGTAAGACAGAGAGTAGGAAGGGATAACTTTCTTGAACCACTGATTTTACAACATCTTTACCTCAAACCACCCCCCACCTAAGATAAGAGGGGAGGTTCTACAATAGGGCGAAGTAGTTTTGCCCCACGTGAAGCGCATAAATTGGAGCCGTTGGATAAGAAGAAGGGATGATTATGGTGTGACACGTGTCCAAGTGGTTTTCAAAATTTATGAACCCCTCTTACCTACTGAACCGGTTGCCCGCACACCCAGCACAAACTCTCCAGCCTTTCCCCACCTAGCAACTTCAAGGCGACCTCACCCAGCAACTTTACCGGCGACATCACCGACGAATCATTTAACCGTACACCTAACTCTCCAACCTCTCCTTCAGTCGATGATTTCACGGCGAGCAATTTCACGGGCGGGATTAGCATTTAATAGTTCAAAAAGACATCCTCTTTACATTTTCACTTTTTCGGCTAAAGTTCAATATATCCCCCATTCTCGCTCTCTGACTCCCCTCTCACAGCAGCGGCACTAGCATTTGCTAGCAACAATGATGATCAGATCATTTTCTCCATTGTCAAATCTATTGGTATCAGCGGACCAGCAACCTTCATTGACATGCATCAAAATTTTCCCCTTTCTGTCACAAAATAGTCCTCAGTTTCAGTTACTTGATAGGTAAATTTCTCGTAGTGATTTGGATGAAATATTTTTTAAATATTGGATTTATTAGGGGTGTACAAATTCACCGAAAGACTGAACCGATCGGCCCGAAGCCGACCGGTATTACCAATTCTGGTCAGTTGTAAGGGTAGGGCAATTGGCCTGCGATTTTATAATTTAGGAAAACCAAACTTCGGTTCGATAGTCGATGTGAAGAAAGGTGCATCGAAAGCTGGCCAAACACCGACCGTTTCATGACAGAGAGTATAAAATTCATTTTGTAGTTATATCTATTTTATACAGCGTGGCCCACTCACGCGACAAGGCATTTTGGGCAGCTTGTTCATGTTTCAGTAAGGCACTGGTTGGAAAAGGTTATGAAAGTTTTAAGGAACTGTTTTAAAAGATATATTATTTTAAAGACTCACGTTTAAGAACTAGATTAATAATAATGATTAAGACTAAGTTTTATGTTCTTACGGATATTCAGATTTGTAATTAGTAGGTGTAGTTATAATTCCATGACATTTGCATACATGATAGGCTCGAGGTTGAGTCGACATACATGGTTTGTGAGAAAGTGTGAAAAGAGTAAAAGAGATTGTGTGTTATTATGGGTTGCCTCCATGGACACTCTGTCACGACCCATCCCACTACGCGTGGAAATAGGACACGTGGCACGCCACCAAGGCTCATCCAAACATCATATAACTATACGTAGCGGAAAGAACTTTAAAACAACCCTGGGTACTTTAAAACTTTAGGGAACATTGCCCTCTGAGTTGACAAATCCATTGAAAATTTGAGTTATAAAAGTTTTGGCCAAGTGAAAACACAGTCAAAAGAATCAGTTCTGAAAACAGAGGTTCAGTCGACTATGCCTAGGGTCCAGTCGACTGTGCCTAGCAGAAACTAAATCCCAAAATTCTTAACAGAGGTCCAGTCGACTGCTCAGGGAACCCAGTCGACTGCACTAGTTACTATTTGGATCTGTAGCTAGAATCTACAGTAGTTCAGTCGACTGATCAAGATCCCCAGTCGACTGTGTTAAGCAGAACCAAAATACAACATTTTCTAAAGGGGTCCAGTCGACTGATCTGGGGGTCCAGTCGACTGGTTCTCCCATTAATAGAAGCAGTAGCCAAAATCAATAGTGACTCAGTCAACTGATCAAGGGTCCAGTCGACTGTTTCCATTACTATTCACTTTCAGTGTCTCAAACACACGGGATCCAGTCGACTGATACATGGTTCAGTCGACTGCTCCCCTGCTGGGCAGCTCTGTATTGAAAAATACTAACATATGCTTCTCAATATCCACAAACAATCACAACCAACACCAATTACAACATGTAAAACATAACTACAGACGTTCAATTACAAGATTACAATACTGTGAAACTAATCTATGGTTCTATTACAACATATTACCAATTCCCAATCCTTACACAAGTTTTAGGACTAAACACAAAAAAACATGTACAAGTGTAATTCCCCCGACGTTCATCGGCCTAACTCATCGCGCTTTTTCTTGTCTTTCTTCTTACCTGCAATGGAGTAAATCTCCACTGCTCAGCTATATGCTGAGTGCACAAGTCTAACATATGCAATATATATCAATAGTCTCCAGGGAGAAAAATACGCATTCATCCGGTAGCGGCAAGTCCAAGCCTTAAACCACGATATCAATGGCAAGTCCAAGCCTACAACCATTACATCCCACAAGTGCCATGGCAAGTCCAAGCCTTAAACCATGCACAGTAGCCGTCGCTACTAAAATTCTCAAACAACGAGAAGCTTACTCCGGCATGAATTTGTATAAGACCCCCTTTTGACCCACATAGACAACTCAACGTGCTCGCGTAAATTTAGACATGATTTTCACAATTTAGCGCGTGCATAAGTAACGGGCCTACAATTAACACATGGATTTCGCCCAGATCTCAATTTCGTCGTCGAAATATAAAACATGTATTTCTCTATATTTCATAAGTTAGAACTTCATACCTCGTGCGATTTCCCCCAAACTTTGAAGGATCGACTAGGAGGTCAAATAAACGTCGGATTTCGAATTTGAGAAAATTCCTACAAGTTTATACCTGTTTTTTCCCAAAAGTCTAGAATTAAGATAAAAATTGGCCAAACACGGCCTAAGTAGTACCAAAACGTAGGTCTTACCTCCATGAGTTCAAATCTTGAATCTGGAGAAAATCTGACGGACGAACGGTCGTCGTTTGTCGTCGCAAAGCCCGTTGGCTCAATCCCCCCCCCCCCTCCTTTTCTCTCTCCTCTCTCTAGATATTTTGGAAGTTTGGATGAGAATGAAATCTCATCCACTTCTATATATAGACAAACGTTCTGGAAATTACGTTTACCTCCCCGCAAGTTTCTCAAACTTCTAATTAACCCATGAAATTTCGCACATGTCCATTTTATAACTTTACGAGTGAAAACTAAAATTTTCAAAAGTTTTCGACTAGGTTTCGTTTGGGTTCAAAAATAATGTCCGAAAAACTATATTCTGTGGAATCTTTACACAACCTACCTTTTTAATTAACGTATCACTCACGTTCTCACCACAGTTCTCAAACTTTTAACAAACAATACCGAAAATACCAGAAATTATACTACACAGGTATAATTCACTATTCACAAAATACCATATAAGTCAAATAACATTTAAATCATATAAATGCCATTTACTCATGCTCATACCATATGAACTACCCTGTTCCCGTGTCCTCACTGACACCTTACCGTTGACCCACATTCAACCTCAACTCAAATTATTAATAACATTAATAATTTCAAAAATCTCAAATGATGCATTTTCAAAATCATAAATTTCTGGAACGGGTGTGACACACTCCCTAGTACCCGAGTTCTGGATACTGATCGAGATTGTCTCTGGTATGCCATGGTGGTGCTATAGTGTGATGCCATGGATCAAGGCAGTGGATGTCGTGATGATGTGATTTTAGGGTACCTTTTTAATATGACAGTGGCAAATTGGACACTCCCTCCCACCCGTGGTAGTGCTATAGTGTATGACGCCTCCACGGACACTCCCTGATACCCAAGTTTCACGTACCGATCGAGATTATCTCTGGTATGCCGTGGTGGTATTATAGTGTGATTCTGTGAATCAAGGCTGATTGGACATTCCCTAGTACCCATTGTACTATAGTGTGGCTGCCCGAGTGTTTCAAGACACTAGAACGAGGAAGTTTGGATGATTGTGATCTGTGTTTTGTCGAGAGAAAAGAGTTGGAAAGATGAAATGTTACATTGCTCATGCGCGGTCACATATTTATTGCTTATTATCTTCCCGCATTATAAGTTGAAGTTGGGAACTCGAATTATTTTTTTAAAGTTTAAACTGTAACGTTGTTATATATGCTTATACAGTCAGGCTCTAAAGAGGGCGCCCTCTCTTTATTAAAGAGAGGACCTCTGTTTTGACCGTCGGATCGTGTTTTCATTAAGGGCAGCTTTGTCATTTTACAGTTTTTAAACACGATCCAACGGCTAAAACAGAAGTCCTCTCTTTAATAAAGAGAGGGCGCCCTCTTTAGAGAATCTTTGATGCTTATATATATTTATATATTGCGAGTATATGTTTATTTTACACTACACCATATGAACTCATTACTAAAAGATATATCCGTTAGAATATTTATTCTAACGGATATATCTTTTAGTATATTAGCGTTAGTAATATTACTAATGGATTTACTAACGGATATATCCGTTAGTAAAATTAATTTTACTTACGAATATATTTACTAATGGATATATCCATTAGAAATACTAACGAATATATTTACTAATGGATATATCCATTAGAAAGCTACTTACTAACGGTTAATTTTTGAACTCTTTTTAGAAGATTTGTATCGAATACTAACGGTTTGTGAAATGATCATTAACAGAAAAAATACTAATAACAGTTATATCCGTTAGAAATATTAATAAAATATAAAAAAAATATTTAAATTATATGCTCCAATTTTTATTTGAAGCTTGCTAATTTACAAGCATAACTAATTGAATTGCAACATTAAAATTGTACATGACAAAAACTAAAGAAGAAAAAAGAAAGAAAAGCCATATATTTCTCAACTTTTCATTTCAATATGACTTTTCGCAGAAATGCTCATACAATCAATTTATGGTATTCCACTCTAAGTTACAGACATTTAACTGAATCACACACACACACACACACACACACACACATACACACACACACACACAAAACTCTCCACTTCAATAAACCATTGCTTGAAAGTGGCTCTTCGAAATCATCCATTTTGTCCAAAAGCTTCCTAGCTTTATCTACCTGAACATCGAATAAAACATCCAGAAACTGGTTAATTGTTTGCCACACTATATTACTTAAGTGATATTCCACTCACCGGTGAACACCAAAGTTGTCAACAATCAATATCATATATAATCCTAGGTATTCCTAACTCACCATGGGTAACATAATCCCCAAACCAATCCTTTGTCATACTAGACTTATTTGATTTCCTCTTTTTGTTGGAAGGAAAAGAAAACTTCAATTAAGCCCCTACATCCTATGAGTCGGTGAGGACTTACTCCTCTTTCAAAGCTAAAGCTGCCCATGATTCCACATATGGATTGGAAGTTCCATTGCTTACACAAATCAAGTGAATGCAACAAAGGTTTTGTAAAGTAACCAACAAATATTGCAAAATGAGATTATCAAAAGAAAACTTAAATTGTTACATGTTAGTCAATAGCATAGAAATACTTCTTCTACGTGAGTATTCACTTCCAAGTATTTTACCAATAAGAGGTGATTAGTGTCCAACATTGCATTCGTATTTCGTTATTCACACATAGTGTACAATAAAAAATAAAGAAAAAAATTTGTTCTCAACATGCAATAGAGAACCAAACTAAAAGGATCAAAGCTTGTTCTTCAACCAATTTATTTTTCGGAAAATGTTCTTCAACAATTACTACAGAATCAGAAAAGGAACAAACCCCAAATAATTGCAATCAAAATAATATTAACTAAATAGTAGATTATAAGCATATTTATGGTCCCAAAATTTGGTTTGTTCATAAAAGATGTCATGATGAGATTACTTTGGCCTAGATATAAATGAGGTTAGTGGTTTCCTTACCTCTACAACATATGTAGGTGTGTTCCCCAATTGAGCTCTCTACCATTTGTTATTCATACTTGAGTTGTCAATATCTGCCATTAAAACAAAAACAATAAAATAGAGTTGCCATTCAAGTGGTTCTGAATTCATCATCATTGTGTAAATAGCAATTTCAATGAAACTAAAAGACACATATCATCCCATCAAAAAAGGCACATTTCATAATCAAGGACGACTCATTAGCTAGCAGCTTAAATTATGATATTAATTAATGATTTTTTGTTTTGTTATGATATTTTTTATGGCACTTTACTGCCCTTATATATATATATTAAGATATTAATATTAATATTGTTATTAATATTAATATTATTGTGCATATCTTTTGACATATATGTTAGGTAAATGCATATTTTTGTATTTTAGGTAAATACATATTGGTGATTAGGAGGATTTTGAGGGGAATCAGCCGAGCCTTGGAGAGCAAGGTTGCTGGGCAATGTTTTGTAATATATACTTGATTATTGGTGAATGAGAAGGACAAGAGAGAAATTGTGTGGAGAATCTGTCATGGTATCAGAGCCTAAGAAATCCTAGGGCAAACACAATTTTTTCAGTACTGTAGCCTCCACGAGAGATCATGGTTGGCAGCGAGGACGAAAAGAAAGGTGACGGTGCCAAGAAGGTGGATATGATGTATCATCTTAGATCAAGTGACGGTCCAGGCAACGTCATTATCCCGATCCAATTACGTGGTGAGAACTACGATGAATGGGCAAGGGCAATTCGAACCTCGTTAAAGGCGAAGAGGAAATTTGGCTTTGTTGAAGGGATGGTTCCGAAGCCAACAACAGAGGAGAAACTTGAGGATTGGATAGCTGTACATTCGATGTTGGTGTCATGGCTGACCAACACCATTGAGCCGTCTGTTCGGTCGACACTTAGAGAATATGATGATGCACAACTCCTGTGGAACAATCTCAAAAACAGGTTTTGTGTGGTAAGCGACACTCGTATATGTCAATTAAAAATGTCCTTGGGGGAATGCAAGCAAGGAAAAACCGAGACTGTGGCAATTTATTTTGGTCGTCTGTCAAAAATTTGGAACGAACTGACCACATATGTGAAGGTACCGGTTTGTAAGTGTGGAGGTTGCACATGCAACATAGTCACGCAGGTAGAAAGATTGAGAGAAGAGGACTTTCTGCATCACTTTCTTATCGGCCTTGATGGAGCATATGCTTCCATTTGCACTAATATGCTTGGACAAGAGCCATTGCCGACGCTTGATAGAGCATATCAACAAGTGATTCAAGCAGAAAGACTGCGTGGAGGAGAGTTGTCCTCATCCAATGAAACCCGAGATAGTATCATGGCCTTCGCAACTCAGCCTGACACGCGTGGTAGATCTCGTTTTGTGGATAATACTGACAAGTTTTGCAATCATTGTAATAGAGATGGCCACGATGAATCTTCTTGCTTTCAATTGCACGGGTTCCCCGAATGGTGGGGGGACCGACCTCGCGGAGGAAAGGGACCGGGTCGTGGTGGAGGACGTACAGGAAGAGGAGGTGGGCGTGCAGGTTCTGGCCGTGGCAAAGGGTCTGGTGCACTGCCTATCCGTGCAAATAAAACTGGTGCGGCTGGAACTTTGTCTGGGCAGCAAGTAGGGAGCTCGCAGGGACAGACGGGAGCTACCGAAGCATCGCGTCTCGCGGGTGTTTCAGCAACACAACTGCAGCAACTTCTTGATTTTTTGAACTTGGCCAAAACAAACGATCGACTGTATGGTGAGAACAGTAACTTTAGTTGGATTATCGATACAGGAGCGTCGAACCATGTGATGTGTGACTTGTCTATTTTGAGAAATGTGAGAAAGGTGAAACACTGCCCAGTGGGGTTACCGGATGGAAACACGATAGCTGCACACCAAGAGGGGAGTGTCGTGTTGCCAGGAGGATTGAAGCTTGATAATGTGCTTTATGTTCCACAATTAACATGCAATTTAATTTCTGTGACACAATTAATCGACGAATCAAATTGCGTTGTACAATTCACTAATAATATTTGTGCCTGACCAACCGACGCGGAAGGTGATTGGAGCGGGTGAAAGATTGGATGGACTTTATTTTTTCCGTGGTGTTCCTCAAGTGAAGGTCTTGACTGTGGATGGTGATTCGTCATTCGAGTTGTGGCATCAACAAATGGGGCATCCGTCGGAGAAAATATTGAGAATGATACTAGCTGTGAGTCACTCTTGTAGGAAACATATTAAAGCTTGTGATGTATGTCCGCGTGCAAAGCAACCTCGATCTAGTTTTCCCATTAGTACGAATAAAGCTAGTAGGATTTTTGAACTTGTTCATTTGGATTTGTGGGGGCCTTACAAGGCTCGTTCTTCTTGTGGGGCTACCTATTTTTTGACAATAGTAGATGATTTTTCAAGAGGAGTCTGGGTATATTTACTATGCAATAAAATGGAAGTTGAATCTATGTTTCTTGCTTTTGTTGCCATGGTTGAACGACAATTTGAACAAGTAATAAAACGTGTGAGAAGTGACAATGGGACCGAGTTTAATTGTTTGCATGATTATTTTCAAAATGATGGAATTATTTTTTAGACTTCTTATGTTGGGACTTCGCAACAAAATGGAAGGGTTGAGAGAAAACACCAACATATTTTAAATGTGGCTAGAGCATTGAGATTTCAAGGGAACTTGCCAATCAAATTTTGGGGAGAATGTGTGTTGGCGGCATGTCACTTGATTAATAGAACACCCTCTACTTTACTTAAGACTAAAACGCCATATGAAATGTTATTTAGGAAAGTACCTTCTTATACTGCTATTCGTGTATTTGGTTGCCTTTGCTATGCTCATAATCCACGACACAAAGGTGATAAATTTGCAAGTAGGAGCCGTAAATGCATCTTTGTTGGCTATCCATTTGGGAAGAAAGGTTGGAAATTGTATGATTTAGAAACACATGAGTATTTTGCATCGAGGAATGTGAAGTTCTTTGAGAAAGAATTTCCTTTTGAGACAAACCAACCAGGAAATGTGGTGACTCCTGTGCTGGCAAACAATGAGGATGGGGCATGGAGTGAGGATGAAGGTGCTGATGAGTGTGATGTGCGCATTGAGGGGGAGTCAGGTGCTGTGGTGCAGCCCGTGCAGCAGCCTACACATGAGGACGTGTGTGACGAGGGGCTGGAGCATACGGTGGGGGAGCAAGGTGTGCAAGTTGAGGGTGAGCTAGGGCGAGGAAGACGAACCAAAACTCCCTCAACACGTTATCGTGATTTTGTTACTCATATTGTACGGAAAATAAGTCCATCTGAGAATTCACCAACTCCTTCATCTTCCTCAGGTACGCCCTATCCTATAACATATTTTGTGAATTGTGAACGTTTTTCTGTGAAATATAGGAATTTTCTTGTAGCTGTGACAGTGGGACATGAGCCAAAGCATTTTAAAGAAGCAATGCAAGACCCGGGATGGCGAGATGCGATGAGTAAGGAGATACGAGCCCTTGAAGACAATGAGACTTGGATAATGGAGACTCTTCCACCCGGAAAGAAAGCACTAGGGAGCCAGTGGATATATAAAATTAAGTATAAGTCTGATGGTAGCATAGAGCGACTCAAAGCAAGACTTGTAATCTATGGCAATCATCAGGTGGAAGGAATTGACTATAATGAGACATTTGCTCCTGTGGCAAAAATGGTGACGGTTCATGTTTTTCTTGCAATTGCTGCTGTTAAAAATTGGGAAGTACATCAAATGGATGTGCATAATGCTTTCCATCACGGTGATCTAAGTGAAGAGGTTTATATAAAGGTTCCTCCCGGTTTCAAGAATACAAATCCTAACATGGTTTGCTGGTTGAAAAAATCGTTGTATGGTCTGAAACAAGCTCCCCGATGTTGGTTTGCAAAACTGTCGAAAGCGTTGAAGAATTATTGATTTGTGCAATCCTATTCAAATTATTCGTTATTTGGGTTGTGCAGGGGAAGAACTCAGATCCATGTGTTAGTTTATGTTGATGACTTGATTATTGCAGGGAATGATACGGTTGCATTAACAATTTTTAAAGATTACCTTGGCAGGTGCTTTCATATGAAGGATTTGGGAGTTTTGAAATATTTCTTAGGGCTAGAGGTAGCCCGTAATCCAGAAGGAATCTTTCTTTGCCAAAGAAAATACACACTCGAGATAATTTCTGAAACGGGTTTATTGGGAGCAAAGCCTGCGAAGTTTCCTATGGGACAAAATCATAATTTGGCTCTTGCAAAGGGCGAATTCCTTGCGGATCCGGCACCATACAGGCGACTTGTAGGGAGATTGATTTACTTGTCTATGACGAGACCTGATCTTGCATATTCGGTTCATATTTTGTCCTAATTTATGCAACAACCTCGTGCGGATCATTGGGAGGCGGCTCTCAAGGTGGTGAGATATTTGAAGTAGAGTCTGGGGCAAGGGATTTTACTTCGTGCTGACAGTGACCTACATCTAGAAGGGTGGTGTGACTCGGATTGGGCTAGTTGTCCACTTACGCGGCGTTCCTTGACAGGCTGGTTCGTGTTACTTGGATGTTCTCCTGTGTCGTGGAAGACCAAGAAGCAACAAACTGTGTCTAGCTCATCTGCAGAGGCTGAGTATAGATCAATGGCGGCAACAGTGTGTGAGTTAAAGTGGCTTAAACAACTTTTGGGTGACTTGGGTGTGCGACATACAAAGGGTATGAAGTTGTATTATGATAGTCAGTCGGCGTTGTACATTGCTCAAAATCCAATTTTTCACGAAAGAACAAAGCATATAGAGGCTGACTGTCATTTTGTTCGAGATGCAGTGAGTGCCGGGATGATTTGTCCATCTTATGTTTCCACTAGTGTTCAATTGGCAGACATCTTTACAAAGGCATTGGGGAAAGCGCAATTTGAGTTTCTCCTTCGCAAGTTGGCCGTTCGAGATCTACACGCTCCGACTTGAGGGGGGGTATTAAGGTATTAATATTAATATTGTTATTAATATTAATATTATTGTGCATATCTTTTGACATATATGTTAGGTAAATGCATATTTTTGTATTTTAGGTAAATACATATTGGTGATTAGGAGGATTTTGAGGGGAATCAGCCAAGCCTTGGAGAGCAAGGTTGCTGGGCAATGTTTTGTAATATATACTTGATTATTGGTGAATGAGAAGGACAAGAGAGAAATTGTGTGGAGAATCTGTCAATATATATATTTGGGAGCAAGACTTACTTGGTTTTAGTGCAAAAATGAACATGCTTGTAGATCTAACGTAGGCGGAGAAATGGAGGGTGTCCCTGACTCCCTCATTACCTATTGTCTACCTAGTTTCCTCATTTTTAATTAGGTGGCAGCGGCTTTTATTGTTCGTTGAAAGTATGATCACAATGCAGTGCAGTAGGATAACAAGACCTTGTACGGGAAATGCTAATGGTGCTCAATATATATATAGAGAGAGATATAGAGAGATCATTGATTTAACATTTTACCCAACTTTCTATACGAAGTAGTTTCTTATTTTACCACCTCTACTTGGATAATAAAAGACTTATATTTTAACTTTTTTTTTCACAAACTTCTCCAAGAAGGGTCACTACTATTTCCCTCCCAAGGTCACTACTATCCTTCCATTTCCCTACCTAAAATCTTTCCACGCGGACATGTGCTGCCTTTGCGCGTGCTGTATGCTATCGTGCATTACACGTATGATGTTCTGCTTTGCATGTGGGCTACTGTGCTGTGCACATGGGCTGTGAGTGTGGCTGTGAGCGTGCTGTGTTGTGTTGTGTTGTGCACGTAGGCTGTTGTGAACTTTGTTATTAATGGTTTTTTTTAATCAAAACCCAAAGAATATGGAAACACCAACATGGAACTCAAACACTAAATCCACATATTTGACAATTTAGCACATCATGGAGAATGACCTTAAATTATGATATTAGCACCTAATTGAAACTAAAATAAATGCTTATCATGATTTCAAGCATACAAATGCAACTCTTTTCATCCAATTACGCTTAGGAAAGAGCCAATAAGAAGAAACAATTCCCCTTGACATTTTCAAATAATTAAATTTGCCACTTATAGTTTACTTGTAACACCCGTACTGAGATTATCATTTTATTATGCATTGATTATTATAATTAGTGTGTAAAATGGATTAAGGGGGAGGCTTGGACTCGCCCAAGGAAAAGTGTTGGGTAGTTAATGGAATGTTTGGGGGATTTTATAATAAGAACTTAAGAAATTCTGGGGTATAAATTGAAATTAGGAAAAATTTTGACAACTCAATACATGTATATGCATAGGTGTCTAGTGTGGGTGAGAGTATAAAAAATTTACAGAAATTCTAAGGAAAAAAGAGAGAGACACTAAGAGAGAGAAAGGAGAAACCGTCACCGACGTCGTCTTTACACTGTTTCGTCGCCACCGTTCATCTAATTCGTGAACCGAAGCCGTATTCGGACTCGTGGGGGTGAGACAATCATTTCCATACCTTTCATTTATGTTTTAATCGTCAGATTTTAGTAGCTCATACTAATCTGTGACACGCGGTTCGCCGAGTTCATGTAGGAATTTCTCTGGAGTGAACTTTGGGCTGGGAATTGGTGAAATTCTGCACATATTGGCTTGATTTTGGGTTGAATTTGTTGAAAATGAGTTTTCTAATTAAAATTTGATTGTACTTAAATGTGTTTGATGCTTCAATGATGCTTAGAAATGATAAACCATGCTTAGAGGCTTCAAGAATGCTAATTTGGAAATGTTCATGTCAATTATGTGAAATTGCCATGTATATGTGTGTGGATATCACAATTTTTCCTTACCCACGGCATTTTAAATTTCTTTCTAAATTCAAAACACAAAACACGAGTCGCCACTTAATTTTTAAAAGGGAAAATTAAGAAACCATTTAAAGCAAACTGATCTTTTAGGAAACTAGAGATTTCTAGGTTCGGGGATTATGGACTGAGAGGGGAAGGAGCTCGTCGGACTAAAACACCCCCTCTCATCCTATCTCGTGATAGGCCTCTACTCAACATCCTTTTAATCAAATTATTAATCTATATGTGCCCTCAACTAATACATAGATGTAGATATACATTACAAACGCATGTCCAAAGGGTGTAAAATTGGTAAAATATCATTCAAAACCAAACAATTCAAGTAGCAAGCGAGATGATATATAATAGGGAACAAGGGAACTTACCAGGGATCCAGCCACGAATATTAAACGTGCAATGCACATAAAAGTATAAATCCTAATAAAAGGGTCTCTAATCACATATATACACATAAGGCAAATCTTAATTCCAAGGTGTCGCACATGAAGTCAAAAAAATATCAATAAAATTAAGAAATTAAATAAGTTAAAGAGGGTTTTAAGAAATCATACCTTAATAGAGCTACAAAACAGAGGGTTAGTCTACATGCTTTAGATAATGTTGAATCTTAAATGAAATTCCTAATCTTCTAGCTTAAATCTATCAAGTATGAAAGAATTGACATAATTATGAATTCCTTCTAATTAGTTGAAAGTGCACCATTTCTATAGATATACAAGTCTTAACTAGGAGTCAATGCAATGTCCATATAGAGAGGATGTAGACCCAACATGGTTACAAGGAACTCATAATTATGTTTAATTAAGTCTAGTCCTAGTACAAAATGAATTCTAATTTACAAGTATTAATCTACATGGATGAATGTTTATGAATACATGAATGTGAACAAGAGTAAGCTATGAACTTATTCATTGATTTGGATCATTTAACCTCTGGACTTAAGTTTAACTAATCATTATTAAAGCATGGTTTAAGTCCTAGGTCATAGAAAAGTCATGTGGACCATTATTACAAAGTCAGTCAAATCTGTCACAAAATTCTGAAAATCACAGAGAGCAAATCAAAACTTTAAAAATTGGAAACGCATAGTTCCCTTGGTTTGATGTCAATGAATTTTGGACACAAGATGCCTCTGTAAGTCTAGTTTCCAACCCAAAAAGAAAAATAAAAAATCAACGGTTCAATCTCTGAAAATTAGGCAAATACTAGACATCACCCAGAAATCTATAACTCTCTGTCCAGAGATTTTGCACGATTTTCTAAAAATAGAAAACAAATTAGAAATATTCTAATCTTTTAGGAGATCTTATTAACACATTAAACTTCATAGAAAAAATTATTTGGAGCCAAGAATTCTTGATTAAGGTTCTGATTTACTCATTTCAAGAAAGTGTTACTGTTCTGAAACTCTGGACAGATTATATAGTTACTTTACAAAACTCATGACCAAACTACTTTAAACATGAAATCTCATTAAAACAAAAATCACAATGGTAAAACTTTGTGTTATTGACACTCTCCAATCCAACAGTTCTTTATTTAACTAAAAATCTTTGATCAAAAGTGGTTGATGAACTCATTGCACCATTGTCAAGTTCACCTTTTATTTGTTAACTTTAGCTATCCAGCCATTAAGTTTGGCTTAACCTAAACTACTTCTCCTCCCATTTGATGGTCATTAGAGACTAAGGACACTCATACTTATAGACCTCAATGAAGTATGAAGAAACTTCATGAAATCTCAAAATAATGAACCTAAACCATAGGGGTAGGTTTAGATTCATTGACCAAACACACTAATATCAACCTTAATCCTCTTGTAAGTCATGAGCTTACAAGGAAATTAAAAGATTTCAAGTCAATAGATTCAAGTAAGACATTGAAAGTCTTACAAATTCTAAGAGATGATTGTAAAAAATAAAAAAGAAAAGGAAATTAGGACTCAAGTAATATCTAAATTTACTTTATGATTCATTTAATTTTAAACCTAAGGTTATTTTGATCCAAATCAATAAAGTAGAAATTCAATCACAATATTGGTATGTGCAAAGGACCCTAAGGAGTTCCATATATTGTGATTGGACTTGAATTAGAGACTAATTAACTTAGAGGTTACCTCCAAGTATCCTCAACTTCTTGGTTGTTTTAGGATTTTCCAAGGTTAATCAAGCTCTTCTTCTAGCTCTTCTTTTTAAAACATGCTTCTAATTGTGTTTAGAAAATTTTGAGAAGTTTAAAACAAGGAGAATCAAGATACGGTTCTAAGATTAAAAAATTCCAAGCCCCTTGTAATAGGATATTCATTCCCTATATATAGGCAATTTTTGAAAGGGTATCTTAGTATTTTTCAGGGGCAAAACCCTAATTTCAGATATCCTTTTGAAGGTACAAAATATACTATTTCAAAGCTGGTAGCCACAAAAATGCGGCACTCAATAGAGATGGAAGCGGCATTCACTCACCGCGGTACTCACTGATTGTCGGCGCAGTATTCAGTGACTGCCGATGCGGCACTCATTGAATGCCGCGGATAACTCTGCGGACTATCGTCTTCTCTAAAATTCTAATTTTTGCGGCATTTGGAGTATTTTTGCGGTGATCAGAGAGTGCCGTTGCGGCACTTGCTGACTGTCGCACGGCAATCAGAGAGTGCCGCAGCGGCAACTCGTAAGTGCCGCAGAATCCATTGTGTGCCGTGGTTTTCATGCTTTCCTTTTTTTTCTTTCTTTCTTTTTCTTTCCGAAGAGCTTGAATCATCTTTGGTAGTCCTAGATTAGTCGGACATTGTCTTCATCGGATCTAGAGGTAACACTCCCCTTAATCCGACGTTCGGTCAAAATTGGGGTGTCTATAGTTTTCCCCTCTTTGACAGAGTTTGTGGAGCAACGTGTGTCACAAGTGAATGTCGAAGCTTGTGTGAAGACAAGCCTTTGACCAAACTATTGGATTTAGGTAAAACAAAATGAGTTGCAAAAAGAAAATAAATGAGCAACAATGGTTCGTGCTGGTCGCGCTCAATGATGAGCTGCCTACTTATCCACTCAGAAATCAGACCGAGATGTAGTTCCGGCAAAGGTCAAACACACACAAGCACAAGTAGTCATACGGATGAATGCACATATCCTGTTGTGATGCATGTGCTCATGCAAATGACAACGATCAATGCGATTTTATGCTCTATAAATGACGTGATTCAAGATCATGCTGTCCTAATGTATTCAGATGCAATCCATGTCTTATGCTACTCAATGCTTGTGTTTTATTGAACTTAAAGATGAGTTTATTCTTTAGAATTCGTAGTTTAATTCTTTTCAAGATATGTGCCGTTTTGGCCGAAAGGACAAACGCAATTGACTGGGTGACGCTTCGCGACCCCGGTGTCGATGCGTGTTTTCTCTGAAAATCCGTAGCCTGCTCGGCCTTGTCGGATATGTTTGCTCTAAAAATCTGCAGCTCGCTCGGCCCCGTCGAATATGTTTGCTCTAAAAATCTGCAACCACTCGGCCTGTCAGATATGTTTGCTCTAAAAATCCGCAGCCTGCTCTGCCCCGTCGGATATGTTTGCTCTAAAAATTCGCAGCCGCTCATCCCCGTCGGATATTTTTGCTCTAAAAATCCACAGTCGCTCGGTGCTGTTGGATATGTTTACTCTAAAAATTCGCAGCCGCCCGATCCCGTCGGACATGTTTGTTCTAAAAATTCGCAACCGCTCGGCCTCGTCGGATATGTTTGCTGTAAAAATCCACAGCCGCTAGGCCCATTGGATACGTTTGGTCTTGAAAATTCAAAATTTGGGAGTCAAACAGACTCAAATTTTATCAAATCATAAAAATCGGGAGTCAAACAGACTCAAGTTTTATCAAATTTAAAAAATCAGGAGTCAAACAGTATCAAATTTGAAAAATTAGGTGTCAAACAGACTCAAATTTTATCAAATTTCAAAATTGGGAGTCAATCAGACTCAAAAATTCAAAAATTTCTAAAAATAAGGGTCTATTTGATCCAAAACAATTCAGATTCTAAAATCGGGGATCAAGTTGTCTTGGGGATTCACTTTTCGGGGATCAAAGCGTATAAGGTTGGCAAATTCTGTGGTTCAGATTTTAAATTTCAAGATCTAATTTGAATTTTGGGGGGAAGCCAAAGGCCTTGTAACCGCCTCATTTGCGGAAGCCCATGAAAGTCGTGCTACACTCGTGGATTGCCGCTGCGGCAATCAGCGAGTGCCGTATGGCACTCCACTAACTGCCGTACATGGTTTTCGAGTGCCGCTCGGGCCAGGCAAATTGTTAATATGCCCATTTTCATTTCATTCCATTTACTTCTCAAGAATTCTCTCCAACGATTCTCTGGAGATTTTTCTCTTCTTCTTCGCATTGCTCTGCAGGATCCACGGGTTAGTTCCTTATGATAGAAATCTTGTTATTCTCTTTATTTTCAATGTTTTTCTCAATTTCTTTTTAAAGGTCTTGACATTTAGTTCCTCCCTTTCATTGTTTTCTCGATTTCACGGCTTATATGCTACTACTTTCTATGTTCCCGGCCGAGTGGTTCGTCAGTACGGACTTCACCAGGATGCTACTAAAGACATTACTGCAGATTTTACAAGGAATTTAGTTATGCGTCCTTCCACTGTGAAAGCTTTTGCTGAGACTTGGCATAACAGGGTGGCTGCTACTTTTCGGAGGATTTCGGCTTCAGTCGTTCCTACTACTGAGTATATTTTACAGATCCAGACCCTGGTCGAGAGACAAACTCCATAGACATACATGGATGAAAGCAAAAATAGGACAGAGCTTTATCTTACAAAACATCTGACAAGTCCTGCATACTTTCCGGCGCTTTTGAATGTGATTTTTTCTGATTTTACATTTAGAAAATGTTCTATTATGTTCAATCAATGCATTATCTATCCTTAGGTTAAAAAAATCCTCCTTTTAAAATCTTTTCTTGGCTCTTCGTTACTTTGCTTTGAATCTTGCTTAGAGCTTTAATCATTCTATACCATGAATTCTCATTTGTTCCTTTATAGAACTTATTTTGACGGCCAGGGAATCTAGAGATGGGCTTTAGGTATTATCTGGGTTCCTCAGTTTGGCAAACGAAGTTTGCCCCTGGTTTTGGGGCTCTGATGTGTTTCCGGACAAACGCAAGTTTGCCCCTAGTTTGGTATAGGGATTTTCTTTAGGTTTTTCATGAACTGAAGGCTTTTGAGGTGCCCGTCTGCTTATCTCCGTGTGGGTATCAGGTCCATAGTAGTTTGGTTTAAAGGCTTAACAGGAGGTGCTACTCGGGAAATTATTAATGACCAAGCCGAGTAGGTTGCCTACGTATCCCCGAGTGGGAATCATGTCAAGTGTAGTTCATCAAAGTAGGAGGTTTTGAAAGGAATGGTTTCAAGTAAAATACTTCTTGAGGTGATCGAGGTTAATCGACTGTTTAAATTCAACCCCGTCCAGGTCCATAAGATAGGCAGCTCCTCTAGAAAGGAGGGTCTTAATGATATATGGCCCGTTCCAGTTGGGTTTGAATTTTCCTCTGGGGTCATAAACAGACACTTTTAGTTCTTTGAGGACCAGGTCACTCTCAGCAAGCTTCCTTGGGCAAACCTTTTTGTTGAAAGCACGAGCTATCCTCTTATGATATCCCCGAGTATGGTTTATTGCAGCCAACCTTTTCTCATCGAGCAGCATCAATTCCTCATATCTCCCCCGAATACATTCTAGCTCAGTTATTTCACACTCTGCCAAAACCCTGAGAGAAGGTATTTCTACTCCAATCGGAAAGACATCCTCTATTCCATAAACCAAATAATACGGTGTGGCACCCGTAGAGGTCCTTACGCAGGTCTGGTATCCCCATAGTGTAAACGGAAATTTCTCGTGCCAATCCTTATATGTGTCTGTCATTTTCCCCAAGATTGCTTTTACTTTTTTATTTGCCGCTTCCACAGCCCCATTCGTTTGCGGTCTGTATGGAGATGATTGGTGTCGGATTATCTTGTATTTCTCTAAGAGCGGGATGACTTCTCCTTGGAAATGACTGCCGTGATCCGAAATAAACTCATTTGGGACCCCATATCTGCAGATTATGTTCTTCTCTATGAAGCTCACCACATCTTTAGCTTTCAATGTTGCGTACGATACAACCTCCACCCATTTAGTAAAATAATCAATTACCACGAATGTATACCGGTGTCCATTAGAGGCTTTTGGAACTATTTCGCCGATAATATCAATACCCCATACAAAAATGGCCAAAGCGTGGTCATGCTATAGAGTTGGGAAGGTGGGGGTATGCATTAGATTTGCATGGATCTGGCACTTGTGACACCTTCTGAAGTACTCACAGCAGTCCCTATCTAGGGTCGTCCAGTAATACCCTTGTCGAATTATATTCTTTGCCAACATATACCCGTTCATATGGGGTCCACAAACTCCTTCGTGTATTTCCTCCATCATTCTCTTAGCCTCTCTTCCATATAAACACTCCATATTATACCCAGTGTATGACTTCTTCCATAGCTTATCCGCATAAATCACAAATTGGGCCGAGAATCTTTGAATCGCCTTCCTATCCTTCTCTGAAGCTTCTTCGGGGTACTTTCCTTCCTTGATGAAATTCTAAACATCCTCGTACCAAGGCACATCCCCTTCAACTTCTAGGGCTACGATCATCTCAAATGAAGGTTGGTTTCTTATCTCTATGGATAACGGGATCATGGTGACTCCAGAGGGGATTTGTATCATCGAGGCTAAAGTTTCTAGGGAATCAGCCAACTGATTTTCTTCATGGGGAAGGTAATAGAATGATATTTTTTAAATTGCACCTTCAAACTCTCCAGATAGTCATGGTAAGGTCTCAACTTCTCATCCTTTACCCTCCAGTCACCCTGTACTTGAGATATGATCAAATTAGAGCCTCCGAAAACATCAATCCTCTCTACCTTTAAAGCCAGTGCTACTTCCATCCCAACTATGCAGGCTTCATACTCCGTCGTGTTGTTGGTTGAGTTATACTTAAGCTTAAAGGTTAATGGGGTTGGGTCCCGTATGGTGCTATGAGGATGATTCCAACCCCATATCCCAGTTGGTTAGCTGCTCCGTCGAAATACATTTTCCACAGATTCTCTTCTATACCCATCACCCCTTCATATGGGAATCAAAACTCACCCTTTTCTTCAGATTCTATTGCAAGGTCGACCAGGTATTCGGTGATAGCTCTCCCTTTCATGGATTTGGAAGTGACATACTTGATATCAAACTCGGCCAACATCATGGTCCACCAGGAAATTCTGCTGGTTAGGACAGGTTTTTCAAATAGGTATTTAAGTGGGTCCATTCAGGAGATTAGGGTTCTAGGAAAGGCTAACATGTAGTGCCTAAGACGACGGGGTACACCAGACTAGGGCCCAACATGCTTTCTCTAGAGGCAAATATTTCAGCTCGTATCCAGTTATCCTTTTGCTCAAATAATAAATGGCTTTTTCCACGTGCCCCTTTTCTCCTTCTTGGGTCAACATACACCCCATCGAGTCTTCGGACACAAAAAGATATAGCAACAAAGGCCTTCTGGGTAAGGGCGGTGATAGGACAGGTAGGTTTTGGAGATAGATTTTGATCTTATTGAAGGCTTGTTGGCATAGGGTATCCCACTCGAACTTTTCTCCTTTCCTAAGCAGCTTAAACAGAAGGTCACATGTCAGGGTGAGTTTTGAGATAAAACAGCTTATGAACTGTATTCTTACCAAAAATCCCCTCAATTCTTTCTCATTCTTTGGCGGCTGCATTTCAACTATGGCCTTTATTTTGGTCGAGTACACCTCTATCCTCCTCTGAGTGATAAGGAATCCTAACAACTTTCCAGTGGTGACTCCGAAGGTGCACTTCTACGAGTTTAGAATCATTCTGAATTCCCTCAACCTCCCAAAAAATTTCATCAATGCCTCTAAGTGTCCTCTCCTCTCCTTAGATTTCACAATCATATCATCCATATACACCACTATCTCCTTATGGATCATGTCGTGCAGTAATGTAGTAGCAGCCCATTGGTAAGTTGCCCCCACATTCTTGAGCCCAAACAGCATTACCCTATAACAATATGTTCCCCATGGTGTGATGAAAGTGGTTCTTTCTATCTTTGGGCTGAGAATCTGGTTATAGCCTGAGAACCCATCCATAAAAGATAGAAGTTCGTGCCCCGCTGTATTATCCACTAACACATCAATGTGGGGTAAAAGGAAATCGTCCTTAGGGTTAGCTTTGTTCAAATCCCAGAAGTTAACACAAACCCTAACACGACCATCCTTTTTCAGAACCGGTACAATGTTGGCAATCCACTCAGGGTACTCGGTGACCATCAAGAATCCAGCTCTCATTTGCTTTACAACTTCCTCTTTAACCTTAAGTGCCCACTCAGGCCTCATTTGTCTCAATTTTTGTTTTACCGGTTTAGAGTTAGGAAAGAGGGGGATATGGTACTGGCCTATTTCTGGATCGATACCTGGCATATCGCTATAAGACCATACAAAATGTCTTTGAATTCATTTAATACACTGATTAATTCTTTGCTTTCTTCATTGCTAAGTGTAGAGCCAATAAAAATATTTTGAGGATTATCTTCATTTCCTAGATTAATCATTAGAGTGTCCTCAATGATTTTACATGCATATTTTTTTCTTTTTTAATTAATATTTGCAATTCAATTGGTATTTCATGATCATCACATTCATCACATTTATTAAGCGCATTCGAGTAGGCATAATTAGTTATACTTTCATTGATTTTGTTCGGGGTGATTACAACAGACATAGCAATAGTAAGATGCCTCATTTGGGCCATTACAGACTCCAGGGAGAGGGGATACCTATCGCTAGACTCAAAGACCTATTCCTTGTTGACTCCTTTCTTGAGTTCCACAGTGTGGGAGCCCGGCAGATTCCCTGTTCCCATCTCGGCTTCTCCTCCTGTCATCACTTCCTTAGGTCCTCCTATGTTATTTCATTTGTTCTCTTCCTATACCTCTTCTACCAAACCCTCAGCATATCCTTATTCGGCTTCATCTTTCACGACCCCTTCTTAGCCCATTCCCTCGGTTTTCATACTTTCTTCATCCAACAGGTTTTTTATGACCAGGCCTTCCAACGTACCAATCCTGTCTTTAGTAGTAGCAGACTTCACGAGGATCTACAGGTACATAATTAGAGAATTCATGGGAGAAAAAGATCTTAAACCCATGGTTCTGGGAAGCCACAGAAGGAAAAATCTGCTCCCTCCTTCACAAAGTACCCGTTGAGCGTTTTATGGTACAGGACCAATGGTGCATCGGTGGCCTTCTTCTTTTCCTTAAGTTCTTTCTTGGATGGCTGATAACCCAGATTATGAGTGTGAGTCTGAGTAGGGATTCTTAGGAACTTCGGCAGACCTTGGAGATTCTTTCCTAATCCCATGCCCGAGAAGAAACGCATCTTCTTCATAATCCCTGCGACCAACGGGCTTGCATATTATTCAAAGTAGAATGATAGGAACTCTCTCGGCTTCCCCTCTTCGATCATCTTAATGAATTCAAACCCTTCCAAACCCGCCCCTTCTTCTTGTAACTGTACTTCCAGAATTGGTGCGCTTGATAAAGCTTCAGACGGACTAACCCAACTATCCCCAAGAATATCGTAGACCTTGCTCTTCCAGATATATTTGACCTTATGATGAATGGTAGAAAGCATGGCACCAAGGCTATCCAACCACGTCCTTTCCAACAGCAGATTGAAGGAGGAGAGAATGTTGATGACTTGGAATTTGGCTTCTTTGTCCATGGGCCCGACTGTGAGATTGAGGAGGATTATTCCCATGACCACCCTCTGAGTATTGTCATATGCCCTCACCTTCTGCTCGGATGGTATAAAAATCGACTCGTCCAGACCCATTTGCTTGGCTATTCGAAATGGGCACACATTTAAGACCCGTTGTCAATAAGACAAGCGGGTACGACATTCCCTAAGCATTCAACCATGACCTATAGTGGTTTATTGTGAATGGGCCTCCTGGGGGTACGTCATTCGAGGAAAAGGTGATGGCCAGAGTTGGAATTTTGCCGATCATTTCCATGAGGTCTTCTGGTGCTGTGTCAATAGAAATGTCGGAGTGGTTCAAAGCATCCAAGACTACCTGCTTGTGGCGCTATCAGCAACCCCCATATGGTAATATTGGCCTGAGTCTTTTTCATTTGCTTCAAAACCCTGTCCTCCTCTTCTTCCTCATTCATCTTCCCTTTCCCTTTGTCCAATTCCCTCCCCAGGTGGTCTTCTTCCAGCTTGTGTAGTTTGAAATGTCTCCCTGGCCGAGTTAAATGGCTAACTTCTTCTTTTACCCACAGATTGTCGATCTTAGAAATGATTTTCAAACTTTCTTTCTCTGTTTCCATCTCTTCATCACTCTCATACCACAAGTCATCTTCTACTTGACCTACATCAGCGTTGCTAGTTCCTTGAACCCACCGGTCCAATTGGTTAATCACTCCCTCTTCACATCTTCCTGACTGATTTCCCAGAGTGCAGATTATCAGATCCTTCGACAACTGATAAGGCTTTCTTGCTGTCCTGGCCTTAGTGATTAGCCTAGATAGATCGCAGGTTGTCTCTTTTATCCTCAAGAAATAAAGGCCTTGTGGCGGCAGTATAGCATGATGATTCGGCAGTGGATTTCTAGTAACATTAGGAGTTTTAAAAGGCGGCTCGGATATCACCTTGTTATCAATGAGGTCTTGGATTTCATGCCTCAGTCTTGTGCACCGATCCGTAGAGTGACCCTTTTGTTGGTGGAATTTACAATAGAGGCCTTCTCGAAAGCTTGGCGGGAGCAGGAGCGGGCTTGGTAAGGGGTGAGGTTCCAATGGACGGAGATGCCCTTTCGCCGTTAGCCTATCGAGGGCGGTTGGTAGTGATACCCCCAAATCTGAAAACTTTCTCGGTTATTTGTCCCCTCCTCTCCTTAGTGTTCTGTCAAACTTCCTCTCTGGTCCACTCAGTGCGTTGACATCGATGAGGCTAGAGTGACCTCCTAAATGTCCTCTATTTGACCCATAGCTTGGCCTCCTGTACCGATTCGGTTGTTCTTCCTTCTTGATTACCCCTTATTGGATTGCATCCTTTATCCTCGTTCCTACATTAAAGACTTCAATGAAAGTGTTGATTGACTGAGACCTCATTTTTTCCTGATACACCGGCTGTAGGTTCTTCATCAACATTCAGATTTGATCTTTCTCGGACGGCCTTTGTACCATCTTAGCTGCCTTTCTCCTTCATCTACTCAAATATTCGGCGAATGATTCTTTGTTCCCTTACCTGGTGGTCTCCAAATCTCGGACGGTGACATCTAAGTCTTGGTTGTACTCATACTATGCCACAAATGCTTTGATCACTTCCTCCCAAATCCTAGTCTTGCTCGACTCGAGCGTGAGGTACCAGGATAGAGTGGTCCCAGTTTAAGTCTGCTGAAACAGGATGACTATCATGGTGGTGCTCAATCCACTCGGTTGGAAAGCCCCGATACACATTCTTACATGACTGCGAGGATTCGCTGTCCCATCAAACTTATCAAAAACTGGCATTTTAAAACCAACAGGCAGTGTCTCGCGGACCCCATCATACAGCCCTTCCAACTCCATCAGATAAGTATCAACCCCATGAGCCTTGCGCATCACCCTCTCCAGTTTCTCTATTTTCTCGGCCACTACCCTTTCTTTTTCAGTCTTTTCTCTTTCTGCCCTTTCTCTTTCTGCTCTGGGAACTTTGGCCCTCGGCATCTCTGGGTCATCATACCAACCTTTTTCTCTCGCACTAAGCAGATCAATATTCGGTGGATTTGCAACTGGTGATGGGCGTGCTATTGTTTCTATCATAACCATCATTCGGTTCATGTTTTCAACCTGTCTCTTCATCTGTTTTGCTTGTTGCTCCACTAATTCCCTCAACTCTACTACTTCCCCATCATTCCTTTCGTCTGCCATTTCGATGTTTCCTTCCCTTTTTTCTAACCTTGCTGTGGGACCTCTAAACCAAACCGTGCCAAAACTAGATGCTATTTTTGCCCTACAAAAGAATTTTAATGATTTTCAAAGACTTTTTGTTATTTCTTTTTTTTTTACATGACCTTCTTTTGATTTTGAAAGATACCTTGTGAAACCTTCATGAACGGTTCATATGTCACATGAATGCAATGTATGTGTGCGTGTGTGCCTACTCTATACGCAGAAGAAAGAAAAATTCTAGCCCTAGCAAATAGACTCATAAGCATATAAAATCCTCATTCATGTTAAGTGTGACAATTTCTCTTTTCATTGTGATCCTCGCTATCCTTTCAAAGGTTGGGTGTTTGAAAGTTTTGAAATTCATTTTGAAAATCATTTTCTAGGATGATGAGGTTTTTCAAAAATAATTTTTGAAATCTTTTCTTTGAAAGATAAGGATGTGAAAACATTTGGGCTTTCAACTTTACTTGTTTTAAAAGGCAAACCTTGGACCTTTTCTTTGAAAGAGTGATTTTTCAAAACATTTCTTGGATAAAAGATGATGAAAAATCCCAATTTGTCATAAACAGTAAACTTTAAATTCTTGTGTAGGAGTATCACATGATTGGATGATAATCACACTTTTCATAAATTCGGATGCATACAAGGTCAATGATGCTTAGCTAACAGGATATGAGAGATGTAATCTTATAATCAAGTTTAAACAGTTCCCAAATGTCATGGGGACATGAAAAAGAATTGCTCAAAAGCGATTAAGAGGTTACACATCCTTCATCAAGCAAGCATCGTCGTCATCTCAAGTAATCTCTTCCGTGTATACAAGACTTCCTAGCACATAAATCCTAATAGAGAATTGATTTCCTGAGATTGAAAGGTTTCACCAGAAACTACCATGTAAAGGCTGGGTTTTGGTTGAATAAAGGAACCCTTGACACACATCCGATAGGATGCTTGATATACCAACACATGGTACGAGAGCAAGGGTGATAACACAGTCCCATGATAACTTGACCGACCGGGTTGCCCCGAGCCTCCAAGGTCTTAGTTCCGTGCAATCGACTGGCTAGATATGCAAGTGCAGTGCAACGAGCATACAAAAATTAATCAACTCAATTAAAAGGATGCTTTCAAGTCTAATCATCGAGTGAACCTAAAATCAGAAATTCTGGTCTGCGAAACCAGAGATTCTGGGTTCGATCCCCAGCAAAGTCGCCAGATTGTGGATATAACAATTTTTCCTTACCCACAGCATTTTAAATTTTTTTCTAAATTCAAAACACAAAACACGAGTCGCCACTTAAATTTAAAAGGGAAAATTAAGAAACCATTTTAAAGCAAACTAATCTTTTAGGAAACCAGAGATTTCTAGGTCCGGGGATTATAGACTGAGAGGGGAAGAAGCCCGACGGACTAAAACACATCTCTCATCCTATCTCGTGATAGGCCTCTACTCAACATCATTTTAATCAAATTATTAATCTATATGTGCCCTCAACTAATACATAGATGTAGATATACATTACAAAAGCATGTCTAAAGGGTGTAAAATTGCTAATGGTAAAATATCATTCAAAACTAAATAATTCAAGTAGCAAGCGAGATGACGTGTAATAGGGAACAAGGGAACTTACCCGGGATCCAGCCGCGAATATTAAACGTGCAATGCACACAAAAGTATAAACCCTAATAAAAGGGACTCTAATCACATATATACACATAACGCAAATCTTAATTCCAAGGTGTCGCACATGAAGTCGAAAAAAAAATTAATAAAATTAAGAAATTAAATAAGCTAAAGAGGGTTTTGAGAAATCATATCTTAATAGTGCTACAAAATAGAGGGTTAGTCCATATGCTTTAGATAATGTTGAATCTTAAATGAAATTCCTAATCTTCTAGCTTAAATCTATCAAGTATGAAAGAATTGACAAAATTATGAATTCCTTCTAATTAGTTGAAAGTGCACCATTTCTATAGATATGCAAGTCTTAACTAGGAGCCAAAGCAATGTCCATATAGAGAGGATGTGGACCCAACATGGTTACAAGGAACTCATAATTATGTTTAATTAAGTCTAATCCTAGTACAAAATGAATTCTAATTTGCAAGTATCAATCTACATGGATGAATGTTTATGAATACATGAATGTGAACATGAGTAAGCTATGAAATTATTCATTGATTTGGATCATTTAATCTCTGGACTTAAGTTTAACTAATCATTATTAAAGCATGGTTTAAGTCCTAGGTCATAGAAAAGTCATGTAGACCATTATTTATAAAGTTGGTCAAATCTGTCACAAAATTCTGAAAATCATAGAGAGCAAATCAAAACTTTAAAAATTGGAAAGCATAGTTCCTATGGTTTGATGTCTATAAATTTTGGACACAAGATGCCTCTGTAAGTCTAGTTTCCAACCCAAAAAGAAAAATCAAAGATCAACGTTCAATCTCTGAAAATTAGGCAAACACTAGACATCACACATAAATCTACAACTCTCCGTCCAGAGATTTTGTACGATTTTCTAAACCTAGGAAACAAATTAGAAATACTCTAATCTTGTAGGAGATCTTATTAACACATTTAAACTTCATAGAAAAAATTATTTGGAGCCAAGAATGCTTGATTAAGGTTCTGATTTACTCATTTTAAGAAGGTGTTATTGTTCTGAAACTCTGGACAGATTATAGTTACTTTACAAATTCATGACCAAACTACTTTAAACATGAAATCACATTAAAATAAAAATCACAGTGGTAAAACTTTGTGTTATTGACACTCTCCAATTGGTTTCATTCAATTCCAACAGTTCGTTATTTAACTAAAAATCTTTGATCAAAAGTTGTTGATGAACTCACTACACCATTGTCAAGTTCACCTTTTATTTGTTAACTTTAGCTATCAAGCCATTAAGTTTGGCTTAACCTAAACTACTTCTCCTGCCATTTGATGGTTATTGGACACTAAGGACACTCATACTTATAGACCTCAATGAATTATGAAGAAACTTCATGAAATCTCAAAATAATGAACCTAAACCATGGAGGTAGGTTTAGATTCATTGACCAAACACACTAATATCAACCTTAATCCTCTTGTAAATCATGAACTTACAAGGAAATTAAAGGATTTTATGTCAATAGATTTAAGTAAGGCATTGAAAGTCTTACAAATTCTAAGAGATGATTGTAAAAAAGAAAAAGAAAAGAAAATTAAGACTCAAGTAATAACTAAATTTACTTCATGATTCATTTAATCTTAAACCTAAGGTCATTTTGATCCAAATCAATAAAATAGAAATTCAATAACAACATTGGTATGTACAAAGGACCCTAAGGAGTCCCATATATTGTGACTGGACTTGAATTAGAGACTAATTAACTTAGAGGTTACCTCCAAGTATCCTCAACTTCTTGGTTATTTTAGGATTTTTCCAAGGTTAATCAAGCTCTTCTTCTAGCTCTTCCTTCTAAAACTTGCTTCTAATTGTGTTTAAAAAATTTTGAGAAGTTTAAAACAAGAAGAATCAAGATAAGGTTCTAAGATTCAAAAATTCCAAGCCCCTTGTAATTGGATATTCATTCCCTACGATGATGCCAGAAATTGGAAAGAGTCAAGTAGAGCAATTTAAGGAGAGAGAGAGTGAAAGACTATTTTTTGTATGTGGTTCGGCCCTGTTAATGAAGGTACCTACGTCCACGGGTGTGTCTGAGCACGTTCACTAGCAGATCACCGCGCGGGCCTGGTGAGCCAACAAAGAGGGGCGGCACTACCAGTAATACTAGCTGGGTGTATGCGTATAATGGTGAATTATAGAGGTGCTGTGTAGACTGAGAAGTTGGTGGCCCCTTCAATGGGGGGTGAGGGATCTCTTTTATAGATGTAAGAGACCTACTCATACATGGATAAGGAAATATAATCCTATTGATATAGATTGGCATTAATTATGGGGATTTCCTAATTGGATTAGGAAATTGTGTGCACTTTCCCTTAGTCTTCTAGATTGAGTAGAAAACTGCCCGTAATGCTCGGGATCATGCTTGTGGGCTCGGATGAGCTGTTCCCGCGGTGGGATGTGCCTGTGTGATTTTCCCGACCTGTTGGCCAGGTCGTAGATGAACCGCTCGGGATGATGAGTAGACTAAACTGCTCGGGCTGATGCTTCTGAGGAGTGGTGCATGATTTGTCCGGGGCATGGACTAGCTGCTTGACACGACTTGAATTGTGTTCTCTGAAGAGTACGTCCAAGTGTAGACGGTCGCGTCGCGTTAAAACCGGTAAGACCGGGTCGAATCCCAAAGGACGGATTGTAAAGGCGGAAGAATCTAGATTGAATCCTAAAATGAAATAAAAGATGATTTCTTGTAGAAGGGGGTTCTAATAGTCCTAAAAAATGAAAGAAACAATTTATAGTGAAACAAAAACTTAACTAGATAGGATTAAAAACTGTAAAATCAAATATGAAAAAGAGTTGGGAACATGTGAGTCCACAAAGTGCCAGCCACTACCATGATTTAACAAGAACGAACAGCTGGGGTTTTATTCTTAGAGTATTCCTTATTTCAAAATGATTAAGTTAAGCATTCTAGACACTAAGTATGTGAATCTTGCATAATTAGTGGTTCGTTTACCTCACTTATTTATGAAGAACTGAAATAAGTAGTTAATTAAAACTATGAACAATAACTAACAAATTGAGTATGGAGTATTCGAAGTGTTTGTTATAAGTGTTCATTGAGTTAATTATTCAAAAGAGCTCTTGTTTCAAAATCAGGTTGCAATTTGAACTAGAAAGATCAATTTGGATTTAGTTTCTGAAACAAAAGTTACTGGAATACAAAAAGGAGTAAACCCAAGTCATAAACATACCAATCGATTGACATCATATCAATCGATTGATATGAAATGGCTTTCAATCGATTGAACTCTGTATTCAATCGATTGACATTGACTCTTTTACAGACTCATGGCAGAGGGCTGGGAACAATGTTTCTTCACATTATTCCCAACCAGGATCTACTCAAACATGTTCAATCTAATAAAAACAGAAATATTTTGAAGGAAATTATAACTAAGAGGCATGGATTAAACTTTAAACACAACAAATTTTTGAAAATCAATTTCAAGTTAAACCAAAGTATCTCGCAATTACTCAAGCAGTATAACCAAAAGGAAAATGGAAATAGACCTGAATTAAGACTGAATTCGAAAAGACTAATCTTCCAACTTTATCTTTTCTTTGATCCGAAAAAATGGAAATCCTACAAAAACATACAAAAATGAGCTAACCCCCTCTCCTTGTTACTCCCCTCTATATAAAATGTCAAAAATACAAGCTAGAGGTGTCCAGGTTCATTCCATAACGGCTGGTTGTCGCCTGATTGCTGAAATCTTGCGCCATTAAAACAGACTGTTTCCAGTTTAAGTCAATCGATTGACAAAGAGTTCAATCGATTGATAAAAAATTCAATCGATTGATAAAGAGTTCAATCGATTGGTAAGGAAAACATGTCAATCGATTGATATTATGTCAATCGATTGGTATCAGGACTTCAACAATTTGATTCTTGAGTTATTCCTTTCAACTTGTCATTCATTTTAACTTCAGATGCTGCATTCAAAGAGCTAAACACAACCACATACCATGAAAAATACATCATTGTGTAAAGAAATGAATTAAAACACAAGTGCAGGTAACACTAGGAAAATGGGGTTAAATCTTGTCAGTTTTTACTCCTTATCGAGCTAATATTAAGCTAATATCAGCTCTCATCACGACCCCCAACTAGCGCTTTGCTAGTCTCTAGCAATGAAGCGGAATTAACACAGATTAAGACGACCGACTATTGACGTTACAGTTTATTGAACTCAAACAAAAAGAAATCCTAACTCACTGTCGCAGGAATCGCGGTTGCATTTAGCGTTTGCAACAAGCCTTTGAACCCTTAGGTTTACCCTAATGGACGAGTTGTGTCTCGTGAGGGTTTTCAGAGAATTTACCCACAAAATTCAAATGTCAAATTTTCCAAACTCGTCAAAGCTTCAATTTCTCTTTTATGCTAAAAATTCTGCTTAACAAGGATATGAATTCCATTATCATGCTATGGAAGTAAACAACATGTTACAAAGTAACTATTCAAGTTAAACTACATTCACAGCATTTATATATCCTTGTGTGTGTGGGGAGTTAACAACTACGATAGAAATCTTTATCTCAGAATTATTTAGATTGACATGTTTAAGACTTCATAGTTTCAACTCAATTCTCCCACGGTTTACGCTCAAAATAAAAATCACTCTGAAACTGGCGTAAAACTTATGCACTCATAGTATGAAGCTCAAATGAGTAAATGTAGAGGCAATCAAACATGCTCACATACTAGACACTGAAGAACGCTTATTTGAGCTGCATGAGTCTCATGGATGGAATACTAATTACAACAGGAGCGATCTACTGTGGAAAACTCATTTCATACTCGAGATTTGTTAAAATTAATCTGGAATCCTTAGGACTTGAGACAGAAATATGAGGAGGGGTAAGAGATGATGGACTGTGAAAAATGAGTTCAAGCATGTGACATAGTAAAACCAATTCCACTTCACACCTTTTATTTATCAATTCTCCAATTTCTTTTATTTCTTGCTTTCCACTTTTCTTCTTCTTCTTTTTTTTTTTTTTATAAATATCTGCAATCACTTCTCTTTTTCCTCCTTTAACTATTTTCACAAAACTGTCACATGCTCGATTATAAATATGTGATTTTAGGAAGAGGCCTTGATTTGTGATAGGTAAGTGAGGTTTTAGACTTCCTCGAGAGATGAGGTGAGGAAACGATGGCCTAAATCATCTTCTAGACATTATAACTTATCTCAAGTATTTCCTGAGTTTTAAAATTAGTAAATCCTGAACGTTCTCCTGATGCATCAGCCAAATGAAACAAGAATGAAACTCTCAACGAGATAAAAGTGTATTTCAAGAATTAACACGAGTTTTGTGATTAACCCTCAGAATAAAAAGAATGGCTCAAAACTCACTAGGATTAAAAGTTTCACTATTAATCCATTAATCATGACAATCGTATTTCATTCTCATTCAAAGATTCTTTCGTGATTGTCAACTCGTGCAAAATTGCTTCAGGATATATTCGTGCTATGGACGTAAAACCAGATTGGTGACTAAGTAACATGTAATCGAAGTCCATAATATAACAAGAAAGACATAAATGCATCATTGCACAATAAATTAGCAAGGAGAAACGAGGTTTTGAAAATTAGAAATTCAACAACAGCAAATTTTTTTATTTTTATTTATATATATATATATAAGATTTTTTTTTTTTTTTTTAATAAAGGAAGATCTAAAGTAAAACAGTTTAAACAGGTGTGTGATTTAGATTCAAGAAAACACAGGTGTTGGATATCTACTTCCTACCCCCAACTGAAATCTACATTGTCCCCAATGGAAGTATTTCAAGTAAAAGAAAATATCACCTGATTTAATTATTCCAGCATAATTCAGAGAATTCACATGTTTTAACAAAACAATCTCCCCAAACAACCAAGATCAAGAGCAAATGGATAATAATCGAAAGTATAAACAATAGGAACATAATCCATAAACAAAAAGAACTATCTGTAATAAAAATGTCCAAAATCAATGAAGTCCAAGTACAGATATAAGCGAACAACAACTATTCAACCCAGCTTTCCAACCAACCCCAAAATAAACCATCCACAAATCTACCTACAAATCCACAAATCAAACAAAAGAAATACAAGAGAGATTACAAAAATAAGATCAACAAAATACTCTCTCGCTCTCCAACACTCCCTCCTAGGGCTCAGCAGGATCAACAGCTACCTCACCGTCACCCTCGACAGCTGTCCCAGTCTGGGCGACAGCCGCCGGGTCACTCACAACTGGTGAGGGAACAGCAGCTGGAGGAGGTGGCGGTGGAGGTGTCCCTAAGGTAACGCCCTCTGGCTGAGCCGATGTAGAAGCTGGATCTGTCGGTGGAGGTGGCATAGATGAGCGCAAGGATTGCTCAATCCCAAGCAACATCGAAATCTGCTCAATCTGACCACCTAGCCGCGACATCTGGGTAGCTAATAATAACTGCTCAGCCGTGAGCTCTCTAATCATCGCATGAAGCTGCACCCTTGCGGCTCGCTCCTCTACCAAGAGGTCATAAATGGTCTGGAGAGATGGAGGGGTAGATGTAGAGGCTGTAGGTGGTATAGAGGCTGTAGGTGGTGTAGAGGCTGTAGGTGGCTGACGCATCCTCAACTCATACTGACCCTCAGCCTCAGTCGGCGTCCCTGAGTCCTCATCCTCCTCCTCCTCAACTACCTCCGTATCCTGACCCTCCGCCTCAGTAGGCGTCCCTGGGTCCACGTCTTCCTCCTCTGATGTCACGTCTCCTCTCTTTCTCTTCTTTCTCTTACTACTCTCTCCTACCTTCTCCTTAGATAATTTTTTAAATTACGCTGCTGACCGTCTAGCAGCAGACTCACCAAAAACACCAATCTTTGATTTTAACTGCGCCTCTCCTGCTGGTATCACCAACCCTGCCTGCTCGCACACTCTATGTATCACCCATGCACCTTTGAGGTGCTGGGCCTTGCTAGGATGACGTGTAGGCTCAACTAAGAACTCGATGAAGAGCCGAGCAAGGCAAATAGGTAGACCGGTCCCAATAGCATAAAGAACTCTCGCGTACCACCCAGCGAAATCTAACTTATACGTCGTGGGGAGGATACAGCTGCAGAGAGTCAAATGTAGAAGATGATAGTCCGTCGTCAGGTCGTGGTCGTCGAATACTGTGATCCCCGAGTATTTCTTCACCTTCCCGCCTGAGATCTCTGTGGCCACAACATCATACGATGGAAAAGGACGGTCGGGATGAATAGGATACATATGATCAGGAACCTCAGGGATACCAAGCGCCTGAGCGACTGTAGCTGGGCTGAACTCAATTGCCCGTCCCGATACACACGAGAAATATGTGTAAGGAACGTTTGGCACCTTAACCAAACTAGCACATGCTGGCCGAATCCAGGAAGCATAAACTTTTTTTTGAATAGTGAGGATGGGAAGCCAGCTCAGAAAAGCGCGTAAACGCGTGAGATGGAATGGTAGCTTATCGTCACTCCAGAGATTTTCCAACTGCCGCTCGACCATAACCTCTCTAGTTCTGAAATACTTAGTATACCAAGTATTTTCCTTGTCATTTCTGAACCCGTGAGCGAGCGGCGGGTCAGGAATCTCCAAAGAGGTTGACTTCTCTGGATGGGGCCCACTGTCCTTGGGCTTTGGAGCCATAGGAGCTGCAAAAATAAGGAAACCAGAGAGTTAGAATGAAAGATTTGAGGATCTACATCTCTGTTTATGTCAATCGATTGAATTTGTGTTCCAATTGATTGAACCCTGATGTCAATCGATTGACATCAGTGATCATAGGGGGCTGCCCACAACAAGGTCTCACGTCCCCCTATCATTAATTTAGTGGTCTTAGGACCACGAGGAGCTCCCTCTGCTGTTTTGAATAATAAAAAGGATGAGAAAAGAGAGTGGGTTTGGGAGATACCTTGATCGGGACCAAGGCAAGAAAAACTTTGCCCCCAAATCTCTGTTAATGACGAGATTGATGATGATGATGATGGTGATTATGAGAGACCCAAATCTCTCTCCCTTTTTCCTCACTCTTTGTCCACACGAGAACAAAGGCGGTGGAGATGGTGTGGCCGAGAGCGACGGTGGAGGTTAGGCGGTGAGGATGATGATGATGATGATGGTGAAGATGATGATGATGAACGTTATGGGAGGGGTTTCCTTCTCACTCCCTCAGAATCGCCTTCTCCCTCTCTCTCTCACAGAATTTTGAAATGAAATGAGAGAGAGGGAGAAGAACAGACATTACGTCTGTGAGAAATGTCAATCGATTGACATTAGATATCAATCGATTGAAAAAGAATTCAATCGATTGACTTAATCGTTCAATCGATTGACACAGAAAATGTTCAATCGATTGACAAACATATTCAATCGATTGACTTGAGAATTGCATGTAATCACCCCCAACTGTTTAAGAATGCATTTTTACGACAGAAACAATACTTTGAGCATTCCAACAGGAATCAAACCTATCAATCACACAAGTTGGAAGAATTTATTCCAAACATCATCAATTCAAAGTTCGAAATGGATTATTATCACCCAAAGAATACAAGATCTTGGTCGAGAAACAAACAAACAAAAAGAAAAAACAAGAACAAAATTCTGTCTTTATTCATCTGCCATAGGAATTATCAATTCTGCTCAGGTTCAGGGGAAGAAAAGTCTTCTCCTACAGCATAATCCACAGAGTACTCCACGACTTCCCCGTCCGAATTGATTTGAAGGTCTTCCAGAATTTCACTAACTGCGCAAAGCAAATCCCAGGTATTTAAATGAGCAACAACCGCAATAGGGGAATCTGGGCATGAACTGGAAAGTGGAGTAAAAATTGGCCTTTCTTGCTCCCTCTGTTCTGGGGTTCCTGGAGAACGGACCCCATGGTAGAGCAAATGTGGTAGGTAATGCAATGGATTCATCCTACAGCCAATCAAAAGACAGAATAAGAAAAAAAAAAGAAACAAAGAAGCACACAAAGAAAAGAAAACTACTATACAACAACATCAGGTTCTCAAATTTCAAGAAGAATAATCAGGATCATCCAGGTGGATGGTCTCTGATTCTGGTTCGAACCTCTCCAAAAATGGTTTTAAACGTTGTCCATTGACTTTAAAAGCATTACCATTCTTGGGATTAACGATTTCTATTGCTCCGTGTGGAAACACTTCCTTGACAACAAATGGTCCTATCCACCTTGACCTCAGCTTCCCGGGAAAGAGTTGAAGTTTTGAATCGTAAAGTAACACTTTCTGCCCCGGTTCAAGCTTCTTTCTCAAGATCGATCGATCATGCTTAGCTTTTAATTTTGACTTATAAGTTCGAGCACGATCATATGCATCATTCCGGATCTCTTCCAATTCATTGAGTTGTAATTTCCTCAATGTACCACTTTCATGGATATCAAAATTTAGCAATCTCGTTGCCCAATATGCCTTATGCTCCAATTCCACAGGCAAGTGGCAAGCTTTTCCATAAATTAGCCTGTAGGGAGACATCCCAAGATTCGTCTTATACGCTGTCCTGTACGCCCACAAAGCATCAGTTAAACGTGACGACCAATCCTTTCTATTGATGTTAACAGTCTTTTCCAGGATATGTTTGATCTCCCTGTTGGCTAACTATGCCTGACCATTTGACTGTGGGTGATATGATAAAGCAACCTTATGGTTGACCCCATACTTCTTCATCAGCGCCTCAAAGGGCTTATTGCAGAAATGGGTTCCACGATCACTAATCATGGCCTTTGGTGTTCCGAATCTTGACAGAATATTCTCCTTTAAGAATGAGATCACTGTTCTGTGATCACTTTTTCTTGTCGGAATGGCCTCAATCCACTTGGACACATATTCGACCGCCAGAAGAATATATTCGTAATATGATGATGGCGGGAATGGTCCCATGAAATCGATGCCCCAGCAATCAAAGATTTCAATAGTCATGATCGGGGTCATCGGCATTTCATTTCTCTTTGACAAGCTTCCCAACATTTGGCATCTAGCACATGCTCTACAAAATGCATAACAATCTTTAAAAACTGTCGGCCAGTAGAAACCACTACTAAACACTTTTTGAGCAGTTTTCTGAGCTGAGAAATGGCCACCGCAGGCCTCTGAGTGGCAAGAAGCTAGAATTTGAGAGATATCCTCCTCGGGGACACATCGCCTGATTACTTGATCCGCACAGTACTTAAACAAGTACGGATCATCAAAGTAAAACCATCGGGCGATGGATAGAAACCTCTTTCTGTCGGGGGTGGACCAATGAGATGGAATCTCCCCTGTTGCCAGGTAATTGACAATGTCAGCATACCAGGGCAGACTAGTTGCAGCAAAAAGTTGCTCATCTGGGAAAGATTCACTGATCGGAATAGATTGTGAAGAATTGTCTTCAAACGTCAATCGTGAGAGGTGATCAGCTACAACATTCTCCACCCCCTTTTTATCTTTGATAACCAAATCAAATTCTTGGAGCAGGAGAATCCAGCGTATCAATCGCTGTTTTGTATCCTTCTTGGATAACAGATACTTCAATGCAGCATGATTAGTGAAGCAAATGATCTGCGAGCCAATCAGATATTGCCTGAATTTCTCTAGTGCAAATACAATTGCTAGCAACTCCTTTTCGGTAGTAGAGTAATTACGTTGAGCTCCATCAGGGGTTCTGCTAGCGTAGTAGATCACAGTAGGCTTCTTGTCTTTCCTTTGCCCTAAAACAGCTCTGATCGCTGTGTCACTCGCATCACACATCAGCTCAAAAGGAAGACTCCAATCTGGAGATTGCATTATCGGAGAGAGGTGATGTTGGAGTTTATCAAAGGATTCCTGACACTTGCTGTTCCATTCAAATGGTTGGTCCTTAACAAGGAGTTGACATAGTGGTCTAGATACAGCACTGAAATCCTTAATAAACCTCCGGTAGAAACCGGCGTGACCTAGAAACGATCGTATTTCTTTCACTGTAGTGGGGACAGGAAGATTGGAAATTATATCGATCTTCGCCTTGTCTACTTGTATTCCCTCAGCAGACCGATATGTCCCAAGACAATCCCTTTCGTCACCATAAAGTGACATTTTTCCCAGTTGAGAACCAAATTCTTTTCCTCACATCTTTTCAAGACTTTCTGGAGGTTTTCCAAGCAATCATCAAAGCTGCTTCCAAATACAGAGAAATCGTCCATAAAAACCTCCATAATCTTTTCCACCATATCGCTGAAGATGCTCAGCATGCACCGCTGAAAAGTAGCAGGTGCGTTGCACAATCCGAATGGCATCCGGCGATATGCAAATGTTCCAAACGGGCAGGTAAAAGTGGTTTTCTCTTGATCAGCAGGATCAATTTCAATTTGGTTATAACCACTATAACCATCCAGGAAACAATAGAATTGGTGACCCGCTACCCTTTTGAGCATTTGATCCATAAATGGCAATGGAAAATGATCTTTCCGAGTTACCGCATTCAACCTTCGATAGTCAATACACATGCGCCAACTTGTGGTTACACGTGTGGGAACCAATTCTCCTGCTTTATTTTCTACCACTGTAATGCCAGCTTTCATCGGCACTACTTGAGTTGGACTTACCCAAGGACTATCCGAAATTGGATAAATAACCCCAACATCCAGCAACTTCAAAACTTCCTTCTTCACCACCTCTTGCATGTTTGGGTTAAAACGCCTTTGCATTTGACGACAAGGTTTGGCATCTTCCTCAAGGTAAATCCTGTGGGTGCATATGGATGGACTAATTCCTCTTAAATCAGCAACGGTCCATCCTAACGCACTCCTGTGTTGCTTAAGCAACTGTATCAGTTTGCCTTCCTATTTGTGATTTAAAACAGATGAAATTATCAAAGGAAAGGTCTTCTCTTCTCCCAGGAATACGTATTTTAATTCTTTTGGGAGTTCTTTCAGTTCCAACTCTGGAAATTGCAGGTTTGACGGCACAGCCAACTTGGTCTTTGGCGGTAGCTGCTCATATTGAGCCGTCCACATTGTTCTTGCAACTTCCTCTTCAGCAACCTCCAAGATAGAACATATCTGACTCATTCTTTCATCTTGTGGAGTGTATCTTTCCAATTCATAACATGAGTTAGTCATAACAGACTCCACAGGATCAGAGTGAGCAGTTGAATCAAAGCAATCTTGAATTACTGCTTCTACCCAATTCACCTCCTCTTCCTCATCATCAAAATCTTCAATTTTTGGATTTGAAAAGATCTTGATATTCAATGTCATGTTTCCAAAAACAACGGTCATAACTCCACTCCTTACTTTAATCGTCGCATCAATTATCGCGAGGAAAGGACGTCCAAAGATCACTGGAATCTGAGATTTAGCATTGTAGACTGGTTCAGTATCCAGAACAACAAAGTCAACAGGAAAGACAAAGGTGTCAATCTGGACTAAGACATCCTCCAGCACTCCTCGCGGGTATTTAATTGATCGATCTGACAGTTGGAGAGTAATGCGAGTGGGCTTAAGTTCTCCTAACCCTAATTGTTGATAAACAGTGTAAGGTAAGAGATTAACACTCGATCCTAAATCGAGTAACGCATTGTTCACTTTCTTCTGACCGATTATACAAGAAACTGTTGGTGTGCCTGGATCCTTGTATTTAGGAGGCAAATCGTGTTTTACGATCGCACTTGCCTGGCATGCCAAGTAAGCACTCTTCTTAACACTTTGCTTCCTTTTTACAGTGCACAAGTCTTTTAGGAACTTGGCGTAGGAAGGCACTTGTTTATTTGCGTCTAGGAGTGGGAGATTGATCTTTACCTGCTTGAATAACTCCAGAAACTCCTGACTTTTCGTTTCTTGTTGAGATTTCTTCAACCTCTGAGGATATGGTGCCGGAAAAGGACATTTGGTTGCCTCCTCAAGGAGGGGTTCTTTTCCAGGTCTCCTCTTTATTTCATTATCCTCAGGAATTGTTGTTTTGGGCTTAACTGTTTCGCCCTCTTTTCTTTCTTCCACCAATTCTTCTTCATTCTCTACCTCTTCTTCATCACTAACTACAGGTTGTGAGGGCAAAGAGACTTTCTCAATTTCTTTTCCACTCCTCAACACAGTTACCGCCTTGGCCTCCTCATGTGGTCCAGATCTCGAGGGTCCTGTACCCGAGTGTTGGCCTTTAGGATTTGGCTCTGGCTGTGCAGGGAACATAGTTTGTTCTCGATCCCCTTGTTGGGCAGCTAACCTCTCTACACTTGTGTTGAGTTTACTCATTAGCTGCATCATCTGCTGCATCATGAGTGTATTAGGATCCTCTTGTGCCTTTTTATGGGGTGGCACATAAGTGTTTGATGAGGTTTGGTTGTTGCCCCCCTGATTGTAGTTGGATTGAGGTGAATGATTTTGATATTGGTTCTGGTGATACCCTTGATTTTGTTGATAAGTAGGAGGAGGTTGGTAACTCTGGTGGTACCCTTGGTTCTGAGGTTGGTATTGGTTTACTTTATTCGGCTGCCACTGTTGAGATGGGTTTGCTGCAGCAGCACTGTTTCTTTGATCGAAACCAGGATGACTCCACCTATCATTGGGGTTGAAACAACCAGGGGCATTTATAGCATGTACCTCCACTGGACTCTGTTCTTGGTAAACAGGGTATATTTGGCAATGTTGATAGGTATGCCCCATCTGTAGACAACTCGAACATGATTCTTCAGATGCAAATTGTATTACCGGGTCCTTCTTTGCTTCCAAAATTTCCAATTTACGAGCTAGTTGCTCGTATTTCTCCAGCAAGCCATCTTCCGCCTTCAGCTGATAAATGCTCTTTTTACTTGAACTCGAACTGGTCTGAGTTCTCGTCACTTGAGTTTCCCATTCCGGTGCGTGTTCGGCTAACCATTCGAAATGGGCCTCTACTTGGTCGGCATTCTTGCTCATAAACTCACCATCACTCGTAGTTTCTACGAGCTTCTTTGACTTTGGACTTAGGCCATCAAAGAAGAAGCTTATTGTTCGCTACTTCTCAAAACCATGATGCGGGCAGAGCAGTAACAAATCCTTAAAACGCTCCCATGCCTCAGCGAAAGTTTCTTCCTCTTTTTGATTATACATCTTGATCTGTCTCAAGATGTCTGTCGTTAACCGATTAGGGAAGAAATTTTTGAGAAAGGCTTCATGAATTGCTGGCCAAGTCGAAATCGAATTCGGTTTAAGTGACAATAACCATGACTTCGCTTTGTCCTTCAAAGTGAAGGGGAAGAGCTTTAGTCGGATTATATCACTTGGGCAAGTCTGATCTGTGAAAGTGCCACAAACATCTTCGAAATCTCGAATGTGCAAGTATGCCTTCTCTTTATCCATCCCATGAAATGTGGGTAACAGTTGAATCATCCCATTAAGAAAATGGAATGTACCTGTGTGTGGAGGGATGCGGATACAAGAAGGTGTGGCTGTTCGATCAGGGGCCAAGAGTTCTCGTAAAGGTTGCTGACCGTCATCGATGAGGTCATGCCTATTCTCTCCTTGTTGGCTCTCCGTATCAGACATTGAGTTAGAAGTGGATGGGGTGAAAATGGGATTATCAGCACTATGGATTGGATCTTCAAATGGATTTGTGATGAAGGCTTCAGTGGAATCAAAGGACATAGAAGGACACAACAATACGGCTTGTGTTATGAAGAAATGAAAAGAAAAAGAAAGATAGAAATGGGATAAGAAAAGATTGGATTAAATCAAAATTCCTGGTCTTCGTTACCGTCCCCGGCAACGGCGCCAAAAACTTGACACGACTTGAAATTGTGTTCTCTGAAGAATACGTCCAAGTGTAGACGGTCGCGTCGCGTTAAAACCGGTAAGACCGGGTCGAATCCCAAAGGACGGATTGTAAAGGCGGAAGAATCTAGATTGAATCCTAAAATGAAATAAAAGATGATTTCTTGTAGAAGGGGGTTCTAACAGTCCTAAAAAAATGAAAGAAACAATTTATAGTGAAACAAAAACTTAACTAGATAGGATTAAAAACTGTAAAATCAAATATGAAAAAGAGTTGGGAACATGTGAGTCCACAAAGTGCCAGCCACTACCATGATTTAACAAGAACGAACAGCTGGGGTTTTATTCTTAGAGTATTCCTTATTTCAAAATGATTAAGTTAAGCATTCTAGACACTAAGTATGTGAATCTTGCAATAATTAGTGGTTCGTTTACCTCACTTATTTATGAAGAACTGAAATAAGTAGTTAATTAAAACTATGAACAATAACTAACAAATTGAGTATGGAGTATTCGAAGTGTTTGTTATGAGTGTTCATTGAGTTAATTATTCAAAAGAGCTCTTGTTTCAAAATCAGGTTGCAATTTGAACTAGAAAGATCAATTTGGATTTAGTTTCTGAAACAAAAGTTACTGGAATACAAAAAGGAGTAAACCCAAGTCATAAACATACCAATCGATTGACATCATATCAATCGATTGATATGAAATGGCTTTCAATCGATTGAACTCTGTATTCAATCGATTGACATTGACTCTTTTACAGAATCATGGCAGAGGGCTGGGAACAATGTTTCTTCACATTATTCCCAACCAGGATCTACTCAAACATGTTCAATCTAATAAAAACAGAAATATTTCGAAAGAAATTATAACTAAGAGGCATGGATTAAACTTTAAACACAACAAATTTTCGAAAATCAATTTCAAGTTAAACCAAAGTATCTCGCAATTACTCAAGCAGTATAACCAAAAGGAAAATAGAAATAGACCTGAATTAAGACTGAATTCGAAAAGACTAATCTTCCAACTTTATCTTTTCTTTGATCCGAAAAAATGGAAATCCTACAAAAACATACAAAAATGAGCTAACCCCCTCTCCTTGTTACTCCCCTCTATATATAATGTCAAAAATACAAGCTAGAGGCGTCCAGGTTCATTCCATAACGGCTGGTCGTCGCCTGATTGCTGAAATCTTGCGCCATTATAACAGACTGTTTCCAGTTTAAGTCAATCGATTGACAAAGAGTTCAATCGATTGATAAAAAATTCAATCGATTGATAAAGACTTCAATCGATTGGTAAGGAAAACATGTCAATCGATTGATATTATGTCAATCGATTGGTATCAGGACTTCAACAATTTGATTCTTGAGTTATTCCTTTCAACTTGTCATTCATTTTAACTTCAGAACCTGCATTCAAAGAGCTAAACACAACCACATACCACGAAAAATACATCATTGTGTAAAGAAATGAATTAAAACACAAGTGCAGGTAACACTAGGAAAATGGGGTTAAATCTTAGTTTTTACTCCTTATCGAGCTAATATTAAGCTAATATCAGCTCTCATCACTGCTGATTTGAACCGTTTGGTCATAAGATAGAGCCAATTTTGGGTGTATCAGCTGCCCCCCATTTCCAAGATTGGCCAGATGCTATATCGGGGCAAGTTTGGAAATCAGTTTGATGTTACTTGCCGCTGTCTGAGTGCTTGTGGAAGCTGCTTCGGGGCTTCTGAGCCTGGTGAGTCCTCGGGAACTGACTGAGAGTTGAGACCCAGCCTAGCTCGGGACCTTTAAGTGCTCGGGAACTGACCGGGAGTTGAGACCCGGCCTAATTCGGAGTCTTTGAGTGCTCGGGAAGTGACCAAGAGTTGAGACTCGGCCTACTTCAGAGTCTTTTTTGCTTGAGTTAGATCCCAGGATGGTTATCTTCTGCCCGCAAACCTTCGTCAAGGTTGTGGGTAGAAGGATTTTACCATGTTGGAAAAGTCGACCTAAAGCGTATTGCTCTAGGGTCCTTTTATGTTAACTCCCCAGGATGGTTGTCATCCGCCCAGCCAGTCTTCGTCAGCTCATTATCTACACGTACTCTCAATCATCGTCTCTCGTACCTAAGGCTCTAAGCCTAATGCTCTGATACCACTAATTGTCACGCCCCAGAACCACCCAGATGATCCTAGGACACGTGGCACGCCACCAAGGCTTAATTCAAGTGATTAAAGTTCCAAAAATAAGTTTAAAATAAACTTAAACCAAAGAAGCTCAACAATTTAAAAAAAAAAAAACAAAACCTGTCTTTGCAATTAGCTAAAAAAAACCTGTTTTAACAATTAGTAAATTCTCATATAATATTACCAATTCACAAGTTGAAATCAACACTAATGCTTAAAGCCATCTAGAGTCATACAAAAGTCACAAACATGAGCTTCCAAGTTCAAGCAAGAGTTTTTAAATAATTTAAGAAAAATACTAAATATAACCATTTACAACCAACCCAATAAATAAATCTCCAAGTTCAAATGTCCCAATCTAATAACATTAGACATAACAACACTACGATAAAACACAATTCCAACTAACACAGTCCAACCATATATTACAGGAGTTAAGTTACAATCCGACTAAAGTTTAAAGCTTAACTAGAAATAATACATAAGTCTTAAACCAACCAAAGTATGACTCACACTATAAACCAGATTAAAACCGATTACAACTATATTGCAAGTTTAGGACTAAAAAGGCAAGTAGCTATTAACAATGTTACAACTCTCCCAAAACCCATAACCCAAGCCACTTCTTAGCTCACTTCCCCGATTCCTCGCCACGATCACCTACGATGGTTATTCAATAACCACTACAATATATAAGCTATATGCTTGTGAGCAATGCCAATCATGAACATGGATAATAAACATGCTCAATTCAACATACTACAAAGAACTATAGTCTCTGGCAATTACTAGTTCACTCCCACCACTACCGGCTAGCTCGCGGCTCCACTTCCCAAGCCCATGTGACTAGTCATGACCCACGCCATCACACGTGCGGTCCCATAGGCTTCTGGTGACCATGTTTGTCACCACAAACATTACTTCATGGTGGTATAGAACTAACAATTTCTATTGACCCAAATAGGCAACTCAACATGCTCATTTAATCATTACACCGTGCTTTCACAAATAAATTGGACCTAATTTAGCTACATGAATTTTGCCCAATTATAATCTAAATAAATTAAATTAAACAAATTAGGCATGCTTTGGCATCACAATTGAATCCAACATGAAAATCATCCAAATATCAAAATTAACATCACTCACCTCTTGGGTTTCGCTCCTAATTACAAGATTAGAGTCTCACTATGATCCAGGTACAAATCCTATATAAAAACTAGAAGTTATGAGCTAAAACCCTAAAAAGAGTCGCGAAAAAACTGTTATAGAACTCAATAAAATTAATACCAATAGGTTAAACTCACCCCTAAGAGTCCGAATATATAGTCTATCTTGAAAACTGACATCGTTCGACGCGTCAATCGGCGTCGAAAGTTTGCCTTCAAAATTTCCGTCAATTTACGTTTCTCGTATATCTCTGCACTGTATATGCCTTGACCGAAATTGAGTTAAAGAAGATGATGGTGTGTCACCTTTCTTAGGTGTCATACTTATGTAAGTTTTCCTCATCTATTATTAAACCCCCAAAAGTTTTACTAATTTGCGTTTATACCCTTGCTTATTATTTAACTGTATTAAAACTATCCAAACCTAAATGGGTATTTGTCTATGTCTCGCATGGGTCCCATGAGTGGTCCCATATAATTATATGAAGTTGCTAATTAACCTACTAATTATGTAATGTGTTCAATTCGTGCTCACAAAGGTACCCCTAATTGACCCAAAAGTGGTCACTACCTAATAGCATGATATTATCAACAATAAAAAAATAAATCATTTAAGCATTAATAAACATTTAGGCACATCGGGTGTTCCACATTTAATATCTCATCCCAACTGGGACCCACCAACAGATATCCCAACTTAGGATTATCATACTGGCCATAACTGAATTCCCAACTGAACACTCATAAGCAACTTAGTGGGTTAATCTCACCTCTAATAAGTGTCACATAACACATCAATTAACATTAATTCATAATTATGCATACTAAAACAGTACTGTATTATATATAAACCGCGGGAGCGGATGTCACATGGTTTTCACTAAATGCTTGGCTTAGAACCCTCATAAGTGGGCGGTATATTAGCATAGGGGAATCCATTTTAGGCTATCATAGGCTGGTATATCGCTACATAGGGGAATCCATTTTAGGCTATCCCAAATAATTTTCATCCACCAGATTTTTTTAATTGTTTCCCAAATGCAAAATAAAACCCGGCATCTCATTTTTTTTTCCCTTAATGTATGAGTCGGCGTCCTTATTTCATATTTAAGAATATCTACTTTTTACTTTTTTATGATGTTAGTTAGGTATTTCGATTAAAATGCCAATTATAGAGGACTATGACAAGAAGTGGCACAAAATATATCATGCAATAATCTCATCAATTTCTTATTATATATGTTGCCTTAAAAGTTAGAATGGTCTCATATTATTATTGGAGTGTCATGAAGTCATACAACGTGAGTGAATAAATTTAGATGGTACTCAAATGATTTCCAATACAGTAGTGAAAAATTTACAAATACGTACCTACTCTATGTCCTTTCAAAAGGGATCTACGTACCAGAAGTCTTACAGAAAATTTAACAAACAGGCATGTAGTAGTTTATTTCCTTTTAGAAATTGACATTTTTTTTCCTTCGGAAAAATGACAAGCAAATAAGATACAAATATGCCCAAGACATACCAAAGCTAATACAGTGAATAAAGATATCTATGTAATCACTAATTACTTAAGATAGCCACATAATATAGAGAGGGACGGATCTAGAAAATCATTCTAGAGGGTATATTTTGGACCTATATTTACACATTTTATGTATATTATATAAATTAATGCTATAAAAATTATCAAAAAAAGCATAAGAGGGAGGGGGTTTTATAATTAGCACAAAAATAAGAGAGAGAGAGAGAGAGAGAGAGGGGGCGGGGGGGCTCTTGGTATGACAATTTTATAATGTCAGCTGGCGGGGCTTTTATATATAATTTTCAGGGAGAGTTTAACTATTAAAAAAAATTAGTGACTTCTACAATTTTTCAAAATTTTGGGGTTGATGACCCTTCAACGTATGACTATAGAGATCCACAAGGCCAACTTGCATTTTCTTTCAATTGGAAGTGAATCCAGGTGACAAGAATGTTTTCTGGTATGTGGGGTGGTATGTATCTAAATTCACGTGACAGATCAAAATGTATATACAAAAGGATGTGAAGAGTTACAATTGGTACATCATGTGAGGTGGTTTAAATTTAGGAATAATGTTAGATCCATACAAAATTTTACATAAAATAATTTTGATTTTTGAATCCAATAGATCCTGTGTAGGACTCATGTTCCCAATATTAGGCTCACTAGAATCAATTCTGGTTTTTGAATCCAATAAATCCTATGTAGAACTCATGTGTTCCCTATATTAGACTTACTAGAATCAATGACCAAGATTACTATATATCTAAACTGAAATGCAACCAATGTATGTACATGCATGAAATGATGGAAGAATATGGAAAGTTAATCTTTAGGAGAGTGTTGCCACATAAATGTGACTAAAGGTTAAGAAGGTCTATTAGCTAAAGGTAATTTTATTCACATCCACCTAATTTGCTCTTTATATCTACTATTTAATGAATTTAATTCGTTATCACTATCCCCTCATACATAATCACATACAAGGATAAATAAAAAATAAATAATTTAAAAAAAAAAAAAAAAAAAACAACAACAACAACCTACTCTTCAGAGCATCTCCAACCACATTACCTAAATTTTCTCTAATTTTTAGCCACAATAGCTAAAAAGATATTTTAGCTAATCATTTTTAAGTCTCCAACTCCAACCATGTTCTCCATTATAGGGAGGTTTGTATTATTATATATTAGCTTTTATACAAAAGTTGAAAATATAAATACACTTTCTCTCCTCAAATGAATGTGATATGTATTATTCTTCACTAATTTACTTTTGGATAATTACCCATTTTTACACTCTCTTTCCTCAAATATGGAGAACCAAAAAGGGGTTTTCCAAAATGAAGAACCATTTGGGGAACCGTTAGAGCTCTAAAAATGCACTTTGATTCTCCAAAATAACTAAAAAGTGACTATAAGTAATGTGATTGGAGTTGCTTTCACACCCACCTATGAAGCCCTACCTTACTAACATTTTCTCCACAACAAATTTATATTGGATTGTATTTGAACGTATGTACATAAATATATATACACACACGTAATACTCATTTGTATACATAATATACACAAAGTCGTATATACATATTCGAATACATATATATATAACTTATACACATCTATGTATGTAATATGTATATTGTTTGAAATGTATAGTCTGATAGATCTTGTGCATGCCATCTGAATTTGAAAAATTGGCTATGCAATATTGCGTTCATCCATCTATCTCTTTTTCTAACCATGATAGTCCTTCAACTTTTTCATGCCCTTCCGTAGTTGGCGAGGGTTGATTATCGGGATTTGCAATGCAAACAAATAGGGTTAATTACAAAACGCATCCTTGAAGTTTGGTTCTTGTCTCATTTTAGTCTCTGTAGTTTCAATTGTGTCAATTTGGTCCCTGAAGTTTCTAAATAGAAGCAATGTGATACAGATGTCCAATTTGGTCAGAAAATTTGGCAAAATTCATACACTGCTAAGCACAATTGCACTGACAAGCGGGTGGGGAGATTGATGGAGTTCCATTTTGTCCCTAAAAAGTAGGATAGACTTGATAGTGCTTAGCATGTGAATAAATTCCATCACTTTTCTCACAGAATTGGACATTTGGGCCACATTGCTTCTAATTAGAAATTTCAGGGACCAAATTGACACAATTGAAACTATAAAAATTAAAATAAAGCAGAGATCAAACTTCAAAGGTATGTTTTGTATTTAAGCCAACAAATATTTTATGTAAAAAGCATGCTTATAGGTACATGATTTTAAAGAGTCAATCATATTGGATTTGTGTATATATCTATCTAATACACTCTATACATATGAATAAAGATCAAGACGCGTATATATATTTGTATGAATATTATTGTTGTTTGGTGGGTATAGAGATCAATAAGAAATGGTGTGAGTTTTTGAGGTTAGATCAATTATCTTGGAATTAAGGGTGGGCGTAGAGAGCAAATTATTTAAATTTATATTACGGTGGTGGGTGTGTAGAGTAAGTGGGTGTAGAAAGTAAAATAGGCAGGTGTACGTGGATAGAATTTCCCAAAGTGTAAAACACTTTAGAGGGTTGGTGCTTTTACAGATAGTTTAGATATGGAAATATATAGATATAGATATAACCAATAACCAAGCGGGCATAGCCCAACTGGTATGACCTCTCTCTCTCCCTAGGGGGAAGATTGAGGGTTCCTTTAGACCACGTTTGTGTTTGGTTGGAAAATTATAAATGTACGAGCGTGCTAGGCAAGCAAATTGCCAATGTGCGTGTGTATGAATATCCAAACTGCGCCTCACCAGGGTGATTGTGGTGACGTTCGATATCTTAACAAGGATTTTTTATCGTGTGAGATGAACTAGAAAACTAAAAAGAGGGAGAAGAAGAAGAAGAAGAGAGAGTTCGAAGGATACCTTCGAAGTGATTGAACTATTCTGTGACTACTCCTAAGAATTGCATTAAAGGAAAAGTAAAGCATTGAAGGAATACTAAACTAAAACTAAACTAATGTAAAGTAAAGTAATAGCCATGGTGGCCAAATGAAAAGGATTACATAATGTTGAAATGTTTCTTGTTGGTCAAGGACCCTTTACAATGATTACATTACAACATATTTATAGAAGAAACTTACAACTACTTTGAATTTGAATTACATTTCCCTCCAACTACAATAACTAATAATTCAAATTCCTACAACTACCAATTAGTGGGAGATGCTCCTACGATGACAAGTGTCTTCAAGCAACTTCCATCTTCATCATCATTATTGATCTTCAAGTAACCAACATTGATCTCTCCTTGTAATACCAAGTGTCCTTCAATCATCTTCCAAATAACCACCAACCAATTTGAATTGGTTTTCCATGTGACAATTATAATAATATACAATAATATAATATAATATGACTTTATATACTAATACAAATAAATACTATTTGTGGTCCAAACATACCCCCCACGGCTCTTTAAGAACGAAGTTCTTAGAGAGTCGGAATAACGTTGTTCGATCCATTTAGTAGTTTCGAAATGGACCAAATTAATAATCTAAAGCATTTTTTCAAATTGGCTTCGAAGCCAATATAATAACATTGAACACAAAATAAACTGCTTTATATACTGGTTTGATGCCAATAAAAGTCTCGAATGCACAAAATGTTGCTTTAAATTGGTTTTGATATATATAGAATAGCTTCGAACTCAAAGTAGATGGCTCTAAACTTGCTTCGAAGCCAATATCATAGCATTGAACACAAAAATGATGGTTTTAAACAGTATTCGAAGTAAATATAGGGGGTTCGAACATAAACAAAGGACTTTAATTTTGGTTCGAAGCCAAAATAAAATCCTTGAACACAAAATAAATTGTTTTTAATTTGGTTCAAAACCAATAGATTAACTTTAAACACCATACCAAAAAATGGCTTTAGACTTACTTCGAAGTCAATATAGTTGCTTCGACCACTAGATAATGATTTTAAACTCGCATCGAACCCTACATAATTGCTTCGAACACGAAATTAATGGCTTAAGACTTGCTTCGAAGCCAATGAAACAGCTTCGAACAAGATAAATTAATATAAAAAAAAAAACTTTGAAACCAATAAAAGCATCTTCAAAAATACTTTCACGTAACCAATCACTATGGTATATCACCAATCAAATAAACTTTTGGTGTAAATATGCCACCAATTAAAGAACAAAAACTAAAAAGTTTAATTTTCTATTTTTGAAATAATCAAAAACATCATTTTCATCAACCATTCCGTGAAAACCAATTTCATAACCCATAGCCATAGAAATTACAACACAGATCTTATATGTTAAACCAATAAGAAACTGTTCAATGCAGAACTTGCTCCTGGTATAGACATTGATCAGCCGAGGCACTGTATCAACCCACATGCACCATACTCACAAAGAACCCAACTTACATGGATTATGATAATTAAGTTTCAAAGACAAACTGCCATGATCGATTTTGGGCCCCACCATGGTATATGGCATGAGATATTCTAATCAAAAGTCATCGACGTATCACTTGTCTTCATCGATTTGGTATGACCGAATTGAAATTCTGGATTCGATCAATAAAATTTTCCTTCATAATAATATTCTAATCGAATACTCCACATGGTCAAAACCTAATCTTGGTGAGCCCTACAAAGCCAAAGTGGATATTGGCCAACGAAAGCCATGTTAAAGAGTGGCTTAATTTTCAATACTTTGTATAGTGTCGAAAAACTCAAATCTATGAACAAAAGTTTGTTCATGATTCTCAACCAAAGTTGGTTGAAAAATACACCCCCTGGGTACATGTTCATCACTATTATTTGGTTGATTAACCAATATGGGTGATGAGAATGTTGGTGATTTTTTTATATCCACCATTGATGGATATTGAAAATTCTCCACAATATACTTATTTTCATCCATTGGCTCATAATTTTGAAGAATAGTTGACACCCCATGAGCCATTTTGTGAAATTCATTTTCTAAAATAAACAATTGGCCCTTTACTTGTTCCAATAATGGAATAAAATCAGTGAACCATTTTTTATCACCATAATATGGTGTTGACGGTAAAACATACACCCATTCGAAATTGTTATGTAATACCCGTACCCAGAAAATGGAAGTAATATTTATTTTTCATGCATGCATGTGATAGTTGGGTAAGTTCTAGTTACCCCGATGTGATAAGTGCTTTGATAAGGGCACAGTTGGACAGATGTGAAATGGGACCCACGAGAGGTCCAGATTAGATGAATTGCATTTAGTTGCATTTATGTGATTAAATGAATAATTGTTTAATTGTTTTAATATTTTATTGCTACTTATGATCTTTTATGGTACCAGTTTGGGTAACCGTGTGAGGACGAATTGGAATATGGTTCATAATTAGTAGGCTAATTAGCAACTTTATAAAATACGTGGGACCACTTTTGGGACCCATACGTGACATAGACACATACCCATTTAAATAATTGGGGAACTAATATAATTGTTAGGGGATGTCATAATAGATAACCGGAACTCGGGGGAGGTAAGTACAATTCTAGCATAGTTAATACATATCATTTAGATAATTATATATGTTAGTCGGCTATGTATTGTATATATATACTTTATGTTAGTTAGTAATAGGAAACAAAAAGTAGAACAAGACAGTGAGAGAGCAAGCCGAGAGGAAGAAGAAGTGACGAAGTTCCGTCACCGTTCTGATGCTAGTTTCTTCGCTATTTGGCGTCTAATCTCAAAACAGAAGTTATATTTGGATTCGTGGGGGTAAGCCTAACCTTGTGGTATAATTTAAATTGAGTTTAATCGATATAGGATTATCATTGGAGTCATTAGGAGCTAGACTTCTACAAAGAATTTGAGATTTCTAGGCTTATTTGTAACTTATTCGTGAGGTGAGTGTCCTAATCCCAAAATTGGATGTTTAATGTCTTTTAATTGTTATTAAATGCTTAGAATGCTTAATTTATGATTAAGTAGAAAAGTATGTGATAATTTATTATTTAGCATGTCTAAAATGTTGAAATTGCCATGTTGACATGTTGAGTTGCTTATGTGCTTATTTGGGTCAAAGGGTGTCAATTGATAATCACCATTATTTAGCCCGTATATAAGGGACGCTCATTCCTCAGAGAAAAGGGGGATGAAGTCCTCAGAGAAAAGGGGACGGTGGTGACGACCACAACGAATTGAATACGGTCACAAGAGAGTGTGTGATATTGCTTTTAAAGCGACGACAAAGTGAGAATGGCCCAGAATCAAGGGTCCAATACGATGGTGATTGATTATTTGACACGCCGGCGACCATTTATTATTGTAAATGCTTAATTGGTGTTTATGATACATTAAATATTCCAATTGCATGATTAGCACCACGTACTCACTAAGCGAAAGCTTAATCAATTGTTGTGGCTAATGACCACGCAGGTACGGACGAGCATCACAGTGAGAAGCATTGAACTGTGGGGATTCTGGGATAGCTTGAGATAAATGATTAATGTTTAATATGTTTATATGTAAATGAGTTTAGATGAGTAGTTATATTCCTAGTGTTTGTTCTTGGAAATAATTTTATGTTTTAGTTTTATTAAATCCTTGTAATATGAGTTGTGGATTGAAGTTTAAAAAGTATTTTCCAAGTGTTATGGTATTTTAATTTCTTGTTTAACAGGGGGAAATGGTGCTGTAATAGGGGGAACTCTGTCCAAGTACCATTCAATGGTTTTAAAACTTTATTTTATTTCTTTTTATTATTTTATTTGATAAAAAGTTATTTTACCCCTGGTATTTCACTTTAAAATGTTATTTTTGGAACGTTAAAAATGATTGTTTGGTTTGTTGGCTTTGTTACACATGTCCTAGCTCGCAGGGTGGGTTGGGGTGTGACATGTTATCACCAAAATATGGTGTTGAAGAGGGTAAAACATTCAACCCTTGAAAAATCATCTTGACACTTGTGTCCCACCCGGCGTGCCAAAAATGTTTGGTTGGAAAATTATTTATGTGCGAGCGTGCCAGGCAAGCAAATTGCCAATGTGTGTGTGTATAAATATCCAAACTGCGCCTCACCAGGGTGATTGTGGTGACGTTCGATGCCTTAACAAGAACTTTTTATTGTGTGAGATGAACTAGAAAACTAAAAAGAGGGAGAAAAAGAAGAAGAGAGAGTTCGAAGGATACCTTCGAAGTGATTGAACTATTTTATGAATACTTCTAAGAATTGCATTAAAGGAAAGTAAAGCATCGAAGGAATATTAAACTAAAACTAAACTAATGTAAAGTAAAGTAATAGCCATGGTGGCCAAATAAAAAGGATTACATAGTGTTGAAATGTTTGTTGTTGGTCAAGGACCCTTTACAATGAGTACATTACAACATATTTATAGAAGAATCTTACAACTACTTTGAATTTGAATTACATTTCCCTCCAACTACAATAACTAATAATTCAAATTCCTACAACTACCAATTAGTGGGAGATGCTCCTACGATGACAAGTGTCTTCAAGCAACTTCCATTTTCATCATCATCATTGATCTTCAAGTAACCAACATTCATCTCTCCTTGTAATGCCAAGTGTCCTTCAACTTCCAAATAATCACCAACCAATTTGAATTGGTTTTCCATGCGACAATTATAATAATAATATACAATAATATAATATAATATAATATAATATGACTTTATATACTAATACAAATAAATACAATTTGTGGTCCAAACAGTTTGTCTCGCAGGATTAAGGAGGGGATAGAGGGGCCGAGATTGGAATAATAGTCCATTTTAATTAAATAGTCCGCTCTTGACGTGGCTAGTACACTCGGGACTATTTTTATCTATTTAAAAATAATAGTCCCCCATATCTGGGACAAAGTTTAATAATAACATGGGGATGTGGATTTATTAGTCATAGGACTATCTATTAAAATAGAATATGTGTCTAATCCCCTCCCTGTCAACCAAACATGGCCTAGGGAATTCATTTGCTTGCCTCTCTGTTGTTCGTCAGTTGTCAATCGGAATGAGTGGTGGCATTGTTGTGGGACTTTGGAGTTGGGAAGGAAGGGGTATGTGTGTCTGTGGTGTGTATATGTACTGCTATAATCCAAATACCAATAAAAATAAAAAATAAAAAATAAAAATGGATATAGATATAGATGTAGATATATCCATCCACAAACCAAACAGAGTCTCAAGTATTCCAGACTCCTGGCCTCCTCTGTCCTCGACATCTCTTCCGGCATTTGCAGATCATTTAGTGCATGGGCTACAATTAAAGAAAAGAAATCAACTCAAAGTTACAAAAACTAGTTCACTCTCTATGTCGGAATACCTTCCATTTTGCTTATATAATTCATTGTCTGACCAAATTTGTTTTATGCACCGCCCAGATTAGGAATGGCAACGGGGCGAGGTATGGGGCTTTAGTAAACCCTCCCCCCTCCCCTGCCCCGCCCCGCATAGTGCCTCTCCCCGCCCCCGCCCCCGCCCCCGGGGTCCCCGACCACGCCCCGCCCCGCCCCGATTATGTTTTTTTTTTTTTTTTTTTTTTTTTTTGGGTACACAAATTGAAAAAGCAATTTTTTTAATGCATTTTTTTTCCTAATAGTGCAGTTTTTTTTTTAACTTATCCAATTTGTAACAACCTGCATTTTTATAAAATGCATTTGCATTTCCATATTTAAATTCAAATTGAATTGTCTGCTTTCATTTTAATTACAATTCTTATGTATGAAACTCATTTCTTGCCTGATTTCCTGTTTGAATTCTTATTGGGGTCAAACTGCAATTTTATAAAAATTTAGCAACGCCTGTGTTAAATTTCAAAACTGTATTTCAAAAAGGTGGAAATGTTTTCTTTTAACTCAATCAGTATTTTTATGAAACCAGGAAATCACTTCCTACGTTAAAATGAATTTTCTGTATTTTTGGGGTAACCATTGCGCCCCGAAAATACCAGTTTATATCCAAAGCTGTCCACACTGTGCTAAACTTCCACAGATTTTGGAAGTGATGTAAAGTTAGATTTGACACACACTTTACTTTCCATTTATGGCAACTAATCATTGACTTAGGCCTTGTTTGGCAATGCTTGTAGTGTGTGTGTATTCCTAAGGCATAAGCCACATTTCCCAAACACCCCAAATTTTGACCCCTACATATCTAGCTTGGCTCTTGGAGGATCTGTGGGTTATATATCTGTGTATATACGTATGTATCATGGCTGTGTATATTATGTTTATGAATTTTACTTAATCAATTCATTTTGTTGAGTGTTTGGGAATTTGCTTGGCCACCAAGTTGCCCTTTGAGAATTCTATTTATACATCCTCTACACTACACATTCTGCACTTCTATAGTATACATAGAGAAAAGAGAGGACTTGAGAGTTATTTGCTGAAATTTTATATAGAGAGAGAAACCTCTCCACCATAGCCAAGCTTGCATTTGGAATTTCTATATTGGGATTCTTTCTCAACAATTACTTCCATCCCTAATCTCAGTGAGTATTATCTACTCACTCAGAATGTAATTCACATTGTAATTACTGTCTTGTGTAGCTTAATTTGGGATCACCATTAATGATTTCACGTTGGAGTTTCATAGCTTGAAAATCTTGATTTTCCAAACTTAATCAAATTTAGTTTTTAGAGATGATTATGGTACATTATACATCATAGTGAATAGGTGTAAAGTTTAAGGGCCCAATTTATTCACCTGAAAAAGTATATGAGAAATTAAGTTTTGTTAACTTTTAGTTTTTCATAAAAATTTAGAGCTATGGTTTGATTCATGTTTAATTGATTTCATATTCGAAATCCTTGTAGAAAAACAAAGTGATTCATATATTGTATGACATATATAATTCCAGAATTGAAAATGGGTCATAAAGACCCCTGAAACTGAAAACAGAGCATTCTGGGGAAGAAGACGAAGACACTGCATGAACTCGCGCGCGCGATCGCGCGAGCGAGGGTCGCGCGAGCGGACCGCGCGAGCGACCCCTCGCGCGAGCTCTGTATTTTCTGGCCGTTGGAAAAGTTTAATATAAAAAAAAAAAAAAAAAGAAGGAAAAATGGGCATATCGCGCAAGCGGACCGCGCGAGCGGCCCGTGCGCGCGATCTGCCAGTTTATGGTTTTTGTTTGTTTTGGGTTAAGGGACTGTTTGGTTCAACTTTTAAGTACTGTTAGGGTTCTGTTTGGGGAAAACTATTAAAACAGAATTCTAATTGATTATGTTTGAACGAATAGAACGTTGTATTATGACTTATCAATCCCCGCACTCGCGTTGTTCCTTTAATTCAGCGTTTTGCTAACGTTTAGGTTCATATCATTCATGTGGGGTCAGTGGTACATGCATGTGGGTGTCAGTCAGTGTGAAAAAGAGTAATGGTCAGTGTGGAAAGAGTATTGAGATTGAGATTGTGTGGTGGACACTCCCTGGTTATGGTGTACCAAAGTGTGATGTGTTGAGATTACGGTTGTGGTTGTGGTTGAGATTACGGCGAGGGTATCTTTGAAACGCGACGGTGGCAAATATGGACACTCCCTGACTCCCATGGAAGCGTTAAAGTGTGTGACGCCGAACTTGGACACTCACTGGCACCCATGGTAGTGCTAAAGTGTGGCCTACGGACACTCCCTGTTACCGAGTCTGGATACTGCGTGAGGTTGCTCCGGCATTTGCATGGCGGATTAGGTATTCAAAGTGTGAGGCAATGGACACTCCCTGGTACCCCGGACCAAAGTGTGAGGCAAACTGGACACTCTCTGGCGCCCCGTTGCTAAAGTGTGGCTATTTTAGTGTTTCAAAGATACCGGAGTGAGATAGTGGGTGTTGTGTCTGTCGAGAGAAAAGAGTCGGCAAGATGAGTGTGGTGCATTGTCTCATACACGATCATATGCTTTATGAATGAACGACTTTTAAATATATTCCCTGGATTCTTACTACGGTTAAACTGTTGTTTTAACAAAACTGAAAAAATGGGAAAAGGTAAAGGGGTATGTCTTACATTCAAATTTATGTTTTTATACTCACCAGCTTCTTGAAGCTGACGACGTTGATGCGTCCTAGACATTCGTGTCCAGGCTTTTCAGGTTATAACCAGGAGGAACATTATGACTATGCTAATTGAGAACGGCTGCTTTTGGAAGAGAAACTGTTATCATCATTGCATATTCAAGTTATATATTTTAAGTTTTAAACTGTTTGTTTATAAGGATGACTGTAATAGACTTTAAGTTATTGTTTTTTTTCAAGGCAGTCTGTGCCTTAGTTGACCCCGTATCATAAGATGTAATAAGTTAGAAAAAAAAAATTTATAAGCCTTGATTACTCTGCTCTGATTTTAATGTTATTATTGTTCGACGTTTGGGACGGAATCGATCAAACTGTCGCGACCTACGGGTCCATTAAGGAAATTAAACGCTTTCCATATTTATGCTACGTCGGGGCGTGACAGGATTTAGTGGTATCAGAGCCAGGTTATTATTTATCCCAAGATAGTTTAGCCAGGTTAGGGTTTACCAGTATAGACCCGATTCCACATTCCATTAAGTATTACACACCCGATGATACGACAGGGAGAATAGACTCAGTTACCCAAACGCCTAAGGTTATCTTTGTTTTGACTTAAGTAGTACCTTCTTATCAGGTATGGACCTGGCTCATCCACTATATGTACCAGACGGATTTGGGGGACACTTTGTGACACCTGGGGCAGTGATCACAGCCTTCCTCGACTTGTATCATGCGGCCGTTGAGCAGTTGGCCACAGCGACCGTAGTATCTGATTTATGGCACTAGGTTCACGTGGTAGGCTTAGTCGACCTGACTCGTATCCGCCTAGAGCTTCGTTATTTTGTAGAGGCTCAGTGCTTGGTTTTGGTTGAGGTTTTGAGGTTGATTGATAGCGATGCTTTCTATCTCCCCCTCGAGATCCAGATTGTGCACGCCCATCTGGCTCAGTTAGAGATGCCCCCACCAGTAGTTCCCATCGCCGAGGACGATGCTGAGGTTGTTCATGTGGTCCCAGTAGGTGGAGAGGATGTGGAGGATGGCATAGGTCTAGGCGACTTAGCCGCTGACCTAGAGGCTGAGCTAGCACTTGAGCTAGCCTTACCTGAGGAGATGGTAGTTGAGGCAGATGCCCCTGTGCCTGCTTCATCGTCGACCTCTCACGGTTATGACGGGGTTGGTCTGTTCTTTGTGCAGCGATTTCGCCCCGTCGATTCGCTAGATCTCCTGATAGCTGCTTATGGAGAAGATTGACTTTCTAGATATGACCTTGTACATATTAACTACTTTTGACTATTAGCTCTATCTCTTTTTGCAAACTGTAATTACATGCATTAGAGTGTAGGGCAATGACCCCATTTTTGTAACATCAACTCTTGCATGCATCCTAACCCATACAGATAGGGTAGGCATTGATTTGACCATACATGCTTTTTGTATCAACTTGACAAGAAGTTATATATATAATATACTCTTTTGGATATTGTCGTCATTTGAATGGCTTCATAGTACTGTTGCGTGCATGTTTATACTATCACTATCATGCATAGGATGGCTGGAGGACTAAGGAGGAACAGGAATTTGATCGAGGGAGCACCTGAGGCTGCCGATCCCACGGGAATATTTGAAGCTTTCATCAGGCGTCTCGAAAGGGTTAGTATCAGAATGAAAACCGACGAGACCGCCAAACTGGAGACAAATTGCTGGAGAGATTCCGTGCACTAAGGCCCGAGCAGTTTGCGGGTACAGCAGAACCCTGGAAGGCCGAGCAATGGTTAAGACAGATGGACCGTATGTTCGAGGCTGTCCAGTGCAATGAGATGGATAAGAGGAGATTGGCTACGTTTCAATTGACCGATGCTGCCGCAGATTGGTGGCATTCGGTCATAGCTACTATCGGGAATGGAGCTGCAATGGGAATGACGTGGACTGCGTTCAAAGGGAGATTTTTGGAGAAGTACTTCCCGGCTACAGAGAGGCACAGAAGAGAGAAGGAATTCATGGACCTGACGCAAGGAACCAAGTCGGTGCAAGAGTACACCACACAGTTCGAAAGACTGTCTCGGTTTGCTCCACATCTGGTTAATACTGAAGACAAGAAGATCCATAAGTATAACCAAGGGCTGACACCGCAGATTCGCCGCCTGACTCTCGGCCACTTAGATAAGTCTTTTGAAGGACTTGTTGGTTTGGCTACCGATCTAGAAGAGGATGCTCGAGTGAACCAAAAATAATTTGAATTCCGACCGCCTCAAAGGGGTAAATTTGATAATAGACCACCAATGAATCGTACCCAAGGGCAGAAGAGAAATTTCGACGGAAGCAAGAAGACCCAGGCTATTACCTATCCGACTCAACCCCGAGTAGGAGAAGGAAGTAGTAGCGGAAAGTGCTTCAACTGTGGCAACCCTGGTCATCTGGTTCGAGATTGCAAGGCACCAAGGCGTGCTGCTCAGCAAGGAATAGTATGCTTCAACTGTGGTGAACTAGGTCACATCAGTAGGTTCTGCACTGCTCCTAAGCAGGTGACTTATGGTCAACAGGGTCAGACTCGCTTGAATGTTGTTATCCCTGATGCCGCTGGTTATGATGGAACTGTGTACGAAGAAGGAGATTATGGAGGAGCTCAACCTGATCAGCAAGCAGTGGAAGGTACATTGACTCTGTTTAACTCCCATGTTAAAGTGTTATTTGATACGGGTGCTGCTCTATCATTCATATCTGTTAATACAATTCGGAGATTGGGTATCTTGCCTCATCGTTTAGAGAAAGCTTTGAAGGCTACATCCCCATTAGGAGCTGCAGTCAGATTAGGACACGTATGCAAGGATTGTCCTCTACGGATAGGAGACCGTGAAATCCCTGCAAGGTTGATCGTCCTATCGATGAAGGAGTTCGACATAATCCTAGGAATGGATTGGCTCTCTCAGAATCAAGTAAAGTTGGATTGTGCGAGGAAGAGAATTACATTCCCCGACAATGAGAATCAACCCTTTGATTTTCAATGTAACCCTTCGGGAGATATGTTCCTCACCAGATGTTTGGCTAACATTGAGGTCGTCAGTACAGAAGCGACAGCGTCGTCTATACCTGTAGTTAAGGACTTCGAAGAAGTATTTCAAGACATTTCTGGTTTGCCGCCCGAGAGAAGTATAGAGTTCTGTATTAAGCTTATACCGGGTACCGTACCAATCACCAAGGTTCCCTACAGAATGGCCCCCGCTGAACTATTAGAATTGAAGGAACAAGTTCAAGAGCTCGAGAACCTAGGTTTTGTACGTCCAAGTACATCGCCTTGGGGAGCACCAGTGTTATTCGGGAAGAAGAAGGACGGGACGCTCAGGCTGTGTATCGACTACAGAGAATTAAACCGCGTGACTATCAAGAACAAGTATCCCTTACCTCGGATTGACGATTTGTTTGATCAACTACAAGGAGCTACCACATTTTCCAAGATAGACCTTAGGTCGGGATATCATCAGTTGAGGGTACGGAAGGAAGACATACCTAAGACTGCTTTCAGAACCCGATATGATCATTATGAATTTCTAGTGATGCCGTTTGGAATGACGAACGCCCCGGCAGTGTTTATGGATCTGATGAACAGAGTGTTCAAGCCTTATTTAGATCAGTTTGTCATCGTCTTTATTGATGATATTTTGATCTATTCTAATTCAGGAGAAGAACACGAGCAACATCTATGTATTGCAATGCAGACGCTTAAGGACCACCAGTTGTATGCCAAATTCAGTAAGTGTGAGTTCTGGTTGCAAGAAGTGAAATTTTTGGGACACAAGGTGTCATCTCAAGGAATTTCTGTGGATTCATCCAAGACCGATGCTGTGTCAAACTGGGTTAGGCCGAGCAACCCTACAGAAGTTCGGAATTTTCTTGGACTCGCAAGCTATTGTCGGAGATTTGTTGAAGGATTCTCCAAAATAGCGACACCTTTGACTGGGTTGACGAAAAAGAATTTGAAGTTCGAGTGGACATAGAAGCATGAGCGAGCCTTTCTAGAGTTGAAAGAGAGACTCACTACCGCACCAGTACTGGCTATACCCAAGCCTGATGAGAAGTTCACTATCTTTAGTGACGCGTCATATCAAGGACTAGGGTATGTACTTATGCAAGATGGTAGAGTTATCGCTTACGGATCCAGACAGCTAAAGCCGAATGAGTTGAACTATCCCATTCATGATTTGGAATTGGCGGCAGTGGTATTTGCACTCAAGATTTGGAGACATTATCTCTACGGTGAGAAGTTTGATTTATTCTCCGATCATAAGAGCCTAAAATACTTGTTCACACAGAAAGAGTTGAACATGAGGCAACGCAGATGGATGGAGCTGATCAAAGATTACGACTTCACGTTAGAATATCACCCCGGTAAAACTAATGTGGTCGCTGATGCCTTGAGTCGACAGACTCGGGAGACGATCGCCACCTTAATGGTTAGAGAGTGGCGAGCGTTGGAGACCTTGGCAGAGTTCGATATACAGAGTGCTGAAGAAGGAGAAGGAAAGTTGTTCGGATGTCTCATCCTACAGCCTGTTCTTGTCGACTGCGTTATTGAAGCTCAGAAAGAAGATGAGAAGTTTCAGACATGGTTCGTGAAGATGTCAGAAAAAGACCCGACAGAATGGAAGGTGGGTATCGATGGAGGATATCGTTGCAGGAATAGATTATGTGTGCCAGATGTTGGAGAACTTAGGAAGGATATTCTGGAAGAAGCACATAAATCAAGGTATACAGTTCACCCAGGAGGAACTAAGATGTATAAAGATTTGAAGAGAAATTTCTGGTGGGAAGGTATGAAGAAGGATGTGGCAGAATTTGTATCCAAGTGTTTGACGTGTCAGCAAGTCAAAGCTGAACATCAGAGACCGTCAGGATTGTTGCAACCACTACCTATTCCTGGTTGGAAGTGGGAGCACATCACGATGGATTTTGTAGTAGGATTGCCTCGATCGCAGTAGAATCATGATGCTATTTGGGTAATAGTGGATCGATTGACGAAATCGGCACACTTCATTGCTTATAGTATGACATACCCGGTAGAGAATATGAGCCGAATGTACATACAACACGTTGTGCGACTTCACGGTGCACTTATGTCGATTGTGTCAGACCGTGACGCACGTTTTACTTCTGGATTTTGGGAAAGTCTGCAAGAAGCTATGGGAACCTCGCTCAAGATGAGTACGGCTTTTAACCCTCAGACAGACGGATAGACTAAGCGTGTTAATCAGATCATGGAGGATATACTCAGGGCTTGTGTGATCGATTTTGAAGAATCTTGGGAGACACACTTGCCGTTGGTTGAATTTGCCTATAACAACAGTTATCACACGAGTATCGGGATGGATCCGTTCGAAGCATTGTACGGACGACCATGCCGTTCTCCTTTGTGTTGGGCAGAGGTTGGTGATACGGAGTTGTTGGGACCAGATTTAGTTAGAGAAACCAACGAGAAGATTTCTTTGGTCAAGGAAAGAATGAGAACCGCTCTGAGCCGGTATAAGAGTTATGCCGATCGACGCCGAAAAGATTTAGAATTCAGTGTTGGAGATCACGTACTTCTTAAGGTTTCACCGACCCGGGGAGTAGTACGTTTTGGTCTCAAGAGAGGAAAATTAGCTCCACGTTTCATCGGACCGTTTGAGATTTTGGAACGTGTCGGGAAAGTAGCCTATCGACTGGCGCTACCACCGAAGATGTCTGGGGTTCATAATGTATTCCACGTAAGCATGCTGAGAAAGTGTATACGAGACCCCTCGCACGTGGTTAGTTATGACGATATTGAGACGAGTCATAACATTTCTTACAAGGAGAGACCTATGAAGATTTTAGATCAGAGTATTAAGAAGCTGAGGAATAAGGACATTCCGTTGGTGAAGGTTCAATGGAATCACCATGATGAGAACGAAGCCTCGAGGGAAGTTGAAGCTGATATGAGGAAGAAGTACCCGGGGTTGTTACAGGACTAGTTAGTCTTGATTTCGGGGACGAAATCCTGTTTAAGGGAGGAAGGATGTAACAACCTGCATTTTTATAAAATGCATTTGCATTTCCATATTTAAATTCAAATTGAATTGTCTGCTTTCATTTTAATTACAATTCTTATGTATGAAACTCATTTCTCTGATTTCATGTTTGAATTCTTATTGGGGTCAAACTGTAATTTTATAAAAATTTAGCAACGCCTGTGTTAAATTTCAAAACTGTATTTCAAAAAGGTGAAAATGTTTTCTTTAACTCAATCAGTATTTTTATGAAACCAGGAAATCACTTCCTACGTTAAAATGAATTTTCTGTATTTTTGGGGTAACCACTGCGCCCCGAAAATACCAGTTTATATCCAAAGTTGTCCACACTGTGCTAAACTTCCACAGATTTTGGAAGTGATGTAAAGTTAGATTTGACACACACTTTACTTTCCATTTATGGCAACTAATCATTGACTTAGGCCTTGTTTGGCAATGCTTGTAGTGTGTGTGTATTCCTAAGGCATAAGCCACATTTTCCAAACACCCCAAATTTTGACCCCTACATATCTAGCTTGGCTCTTGGAGGATCTGTGGGTTATATATCTGTGTATATACGTATGTATCATGGCTGTGTATATTATGTTTATGAATTTTACTTAATCAATTCATTTTGTTGAGTGTTTGGGAATTTGCTTGGCCACCAAGTTGCCCTTTGAGAATTCTATTTATACATCCTCTACACTACACATTCTGCACTTCTATAGTATACATAGAGAAAAGAGAGGACTTGAGAGTTATTTGCTGAAATTTTATATAGAGAGAGAAACCTCTCCACCATAGCCAAGCTTGCATTTGGAATTTCTATATTGGGATTCTTTCTCAACAATTACTTCCATCCCTAATCTCAGTGAGTATTATCTACTCACTCAGAATGTAATTCACATTGTAATTACTGTCTTGTGTAGCTTAATTTGGGATCACCATTAATGATTTCACGTTGGAGTTTCATAGCTTGAAAATCTTGATTTTCCAAACTTAATCAAATTTAGTTTTTAGAGATGATTATGGTACATTATACATCATAGTGAATAGGTGTAAAGTTTAAGGGCCCAATTTATTCACCTGAAAAAGTATATGAGAAATTAAGTTTTGTTAACCTTTAGTTTTTCATAAAAATTTAGAGCTATGGTTTGATTCATGTTTAATTGATTTCATATTCGAAATCCTTGTAGAAAAACAAAGAGATTCATATATTGTATGACATATATAATTCCAGAATTGAAAATGGGTCATAAAGACCCCTGAAACTGAAAACAGAGCATTCTGGGGAAAAAGACGAAGACACTGCATGAACTCGCGCCCGCGATCGCGCGAGCGAGGGTCGCGCGAGCAGACCGCGCGAGCGACCCCTCGCGCGAGCGACCCCCGCGCGCGAGCTCTGTATTTTCTGGCCATTGGAAAAGTTTAATATAAAAAAAAGGAAAAATGGGCATATAACGCGAGCGGACCGCGCGAGCGATCCCTCGCGCGAGCGGCCCGCGCGCGCGATCTGCCAGTTTATGGTTTTTGTTTGTTTTGGGTTAAGGGACTGTTTGGTTCAACTTTTAAGTACTATTAGGGTTCTGTTTGGGGAAAACTATTAAAACAGAATCCTAATTGATTATGTTTGAACGAATAGAACGTTGTATTATGACTTATCAATCCCCGTACGCGCGTTGTTCCTTTAATTCAGCGTTTTGCTTACGTTTAGGTTCATATAATTCATGTGGGGTCAGTGGTACATGCATGTGGGTGTCAGTCAGTGTGAAAAAGAGTAATGGTCAGTGTGGAAAGAGTATTGAAATTGAGAATGTGTGGTGGACACTCCCTGGTTATGGTGTACCAAAGTGTGATGTGTTGAGATTGCGGCTGTGGTTGTGGTTGAGATTACGGCGAGGGTATCTTTGAAACGCGACGGTGGCAAATATGGACACTCCCTGACCCCCGTGGAAGCGTTAAAGTATGTGACGCCGAACTTGGACACTCACTAACACCCATGGTAGTGCTAAAGTGTGGCCTACGGACACTCCCTGATACCCAAGTCTGGATACTGCGTGAGGTTGCTCCGGTATTTGCCTGGCGGATTAGGTATTCAAAGTGTGAGGCAATGGACACTCCCTGGTACCCCGGACCAAAGTGTGAGGCAAACTGGACACTCCCTGGCGCCCCGTTGCTAAAGTGTGGCTATCTTAGTGTTTCAAAGATACCGGAGTGAGATAGTGGGTTGTTGTGTCTGTCGAGAGAAAAGAGTCGACAAGATGAGTGTGGTGCATTGTCTCATACACGATCATATGCTTTATGAATGAATGACTTTTAAATATATTCCCTGGATTCTTACTACGGTTAAACTGTTGTTTTAACAAAACTGAAAAATGGGAAAAGGTAAAGGGGTATGTCTTACATTCAAAGTTATGTTTTTATACTCACCAGCTTCTTGAAGCTGACGACGTTGATGCGTCCTGGACATTCGTGTCCAGGCTTTTCAGGTTATAAGCAGGAGGAACATTATGACTATGCTAATTGAGAACGGCTGCTTTTGGAAGAGAAACTGTTATCATCATTGCATATTCAAGTTATATATTTTAAGTTTTAAACTGTTTGTTTATAAGGATGACTGTAATAGACTTTAAGTTATTGTTTTGTTTCAAGGCGGTCTGTGCCTTAGTTGACCCCGTATCATAAGATGTAATAAGTTAGAAAAAAAATTTTATAAGCCTTGATTGCTCTGCTCTGATTTTAATGTTACTGTTGTTCGACGTTTGGGACGGAATCAATCCTTCAAACTGTCGCGACCTACGGGTCCATAAAGGAAATTAAACGCTTTCCATATTTATGCTACGTCGGGGCGTGACACAATTAGTTCTCCAATAGTGCAGTTTATTTTTTTAAAATGGTAATACACATAACTATTGAGGGGTAAAAATATAAATACAAGTATATTCAGGACGGATTCGGGTGTTTTGACCCTACCCCGACCCCGACCCCGACCCGAACTCGACTCGGGTTTTGAAAACCTCCCCCATACCCGCCCCTAACCCTATTAAGCCCCTCCCCCATACCCTACCTATTCGGGGCGGGGTGGGGCTGGGCGGGGCGGGGCAGAGAACCCGAAAAACCCGCCCCATTGCCATCCCTAGCCCAGATTCCATTTGTATCACATGCATATATATATTTAATAAATGTTGACCAAACCAAACACAGCTTTAATTATATACACGAACTCTGATATATATATATATATATATATGCCAATAAGTTAGGCATCTATAAATTGTTGAATTGTACTATAGAAACCTTTACATCTCCTTTGAAGAATTATGTGTTGTTTGGAGCGCGTCGGCAATTGCAGTATATGAATTTACATTCTGCTGAAGAGATGTATAATATATATTTATATATATGTAATTGCAGTAGTATAATATATGAATAATTACAAAAAAGAATAACAGCTCGCTCGATGAATTAGCGTAAGGGGTCTTTGCTTCAGAAATACTCCTTGTGGAACTCGAAGCGAGTGGATGTTTTATGAGTCAGCCCATATGCTAGCTTCTTCAGCTCTTTTGCCAACACTGGCATCCCACAGTAGAACACTCCTGCACATTAACAACATATATATATATATATATATAGGTGAGATAAATATTTTTTTAATGTCTTCAACATTTTTCTTTTTCTTTTTTGTTTTTTTTAATCACCACAACAACCACAGGGATGGTTTGGTGATCAAAAGATGCTGTCTGATCAACATGACTTTTGACCTTTGGTGATCCAGCGTCCTAGAAAGCAATTCTTCCCATCATTTACTTGAATGGCAATTGCTTGAATCTCTATTTTATAAGCTCCATCTCTTGTGTTTGATGACGTTTACTTCAAATTAAATTGCTATGAATTAAATGTCGGAGTTCTTAACAAAAACAAACCAGATGTTAAAAACATTTCAAACTAATATTCTGGCCCCTCTTATTCAACTCCGCCACCCCCTGTTTCTATTTATTTATTTAAGAATGAGGAATCTAGGATTACGCACCTCGAATAGAAAAATCTCACCAGCCCTCCAAGTGTTTTTATATATAAGTGGTTACGAATGTTGGGGATATAGTTGGTGATCAAACAATATACCCGCCCAAGACCTCTCCTTGTGTGGTCACAAAATCACAAAACAATCACTCGAACAAGACAATAGAAAAGCAAGCAAAAGAATTAAGGCAAGACGACTCGTCTCTATTGATAATAAACCCTATAAGACAATCAATCCCTCACCTCTCTCTTCTCTATTGTTTTTCCTCACTCATTCTCTAGAGTCTCTCTCTTCTCTTGGGAAAATACAATTGTGTAGGATTCTCTCTCATCTGTCTAGAATTGGGATCTATATCTCCCTAGGATGTAGTTCTATATATGTAGAAACATCAATCCTAGTCCTATTAACAATAGGAAACTCTTCTTCTACAAGAAACCTGATAAGAATAGGAAACACTCTCATAAGGAAACCTAAACCTAAACAAGAGTTTCTATTACTGCTTCCCGTGCCCGCTCAAGCGACCCGCCTGGGCGATGCCCGCTTGGGCGGCTTCTCCGGCGGGCGACTTTACAGCAAGTCCAATAGAGTCTTCTCGTCCCCTGTCTGCCCGGGCGGTCATCGCCTCCTCTGGTTTCTTGTTTTCATCTTCGTCTTCGTCTTCTTATGAGTTTTTGTCACAAACCCAACATTCTTCACCTTGACAAAAATCTCATCACCTTCGTTGTCTTTCGGGTTATTTATCAATCTTCATCTCCTCGTCGCCCTTGCCACCTCTCCATCATCATCATCTATGTAGACTTGTCATTCCTTAAATCCTTATCATCTATGGATTCAAGAAACTTTGAAGCTACATCAAGGTCATCGCCAACATCATCATCTTCATCATAGTAATCGTCACCACCTCGGGCTTGGACGTTAGCCAAACATCTCATCTCACCATTACCATGGGACCAACGTACAAGTGGCCAACATCTCTTCTCGTCATCTTCTTGGGAACATTGCACGATTGCCCAACTATTCTTCTCGCCATCTCCATGGGAATGACGCACAAACTTGGCCTCATTGTTGTGACTTACATCTTCACCTCTTGTAGAAACTGTTGGTGTCACGAAGGTTGTTGTTTGAACCTTCATCATCGGATCCCACTTCTTCTTCACCTCCTTCGTGACCACTCCGCTCACCATTGTATTTCCTAAAAGGATGTAGAAGTTTCCAACCTTTCTACCCATCAACATGACCCTTGAATCCCTCTTCACCTTCATCAGCCCTTTACCCACTGCAATAGAGCACCCCTTTGAGTCCAACACACCCAAAGAGATTACAGCCCTATTCACGCCCGAAACATGGCGGACATCGTTTAGAAACCTTGTCAAGCCGTTGGTAGTCTTGATCACAACAGTGTCAATTCCCTTCACCTCCTCACTTGTGTTGTTCCCCATAAAGACTTCCCCTCCATCGGTTTATAGGACGAGAATCAATCTCTATGTGAACAAATATGGGAAAAGCACGCCAAATCAAGCAACTATTCGTTCGCCCTCTTCTCTTCACTTACGATTGACATAGCATCATCATAAACAACATCAATTCTCTCATCATCCTTTCCATTTGCAGCAACACCCTTCTTTCTTTGAGGACAGTCAAAAGACATGTGACCAATTTCACCACTACAGTAATACTCTCTCTCCTTCCACAGCCGAGTAATCGTCATCGCCAACATCATCATCATCATCATAGTAATCGTCACCACCTCGGGCTTGGACTTTAGCCAAACATCTCATCTCACCATCACCATGGGAGCAACGTACAAGTGCCCAACATCTCTTCTCATCATCTTCTTGGGAACATTGCACGATTGCCCAACTATTCTTCTCGCCATCTCCATGGGAATGACGCACAAACTTGGCCTCATTGTTGTGACTTACATCTTCATCTCTTGTAGAAATGGTTGGTGTCACGAAGGTTGTTGTTTGAACCTTCTTCATCGGATCCCACTTCTTCTTCACCTCCTTCGTGACCACTCCGCTCACCATTGTATTTCCTAAAAGGATGTAGAAGTTTCCAACCTTTCTACCCATCAACATGACCCTTGAATCCCTTTTCACCTTCATCAGGCCTTTACCCACTGCAATGGAGCACCCCTTTGAGTCCAACACACCCAAAGAGATTACGGCCCTATTCAAGCCTGGAACATGGCGGACATCGTTTAGAAACCTTGTCAAGCCGTTGGTAGTCTTGATCACAACAGTGCCAATTCCCTTCACCTCCTTACTTGTGTTGTACTTGTTCCCCATAAAGACTTCCCCTCCATCGGTTTATAGGATGAGAATCAATCTCTATGTGAACAAATATGGGGAAAACACGCCAAATCAAGCAACTATTCGTTCGCCCTCTTCTCTTCACTTACGATTGACATAGCATCATCATAAATAACATCAATTCTCCCATCATCCTTTCCATTTGCAGCAACACCCTTCTTTCTTTGAGGACAGTCAAAAGACATGTGACCGATTTCACCACTACAGTAACACTCTCTCTCCTTCCACGGCCGAGTATCTCGTGCTCCTTCACCACCACTTCCTCTACCGGTTTTCTTCCCTCGCCAATTCTTCTTCTTCTCATTGCGAGCAACAACGGCTTGTGCTTCCTCCTTCATCTCTTCTTTCTTATCCATCTTCTCGCATGAGCTCACCTGCTCCAGGGTAATAGTATCTCTCCCGTAAAGTATTGTGCTAAACAACTGCGGGTGAGAAGACTTTACTGAGGTTAATAAAATAACCGCCTTATCTTCATCGTTGAGTTTTACACCTACATTGGATAAGTCACACAGCAACTTGTTGAAAGCACTGATGTGACCTTTAAGGTCATCCTCCTCCTTCTTCTTGAACGAGTACAACTCCTGTTTCAATACTAGTAGGTTGGTGAAGTTCTTTCCCAAGTAGAGATCCTCTAGCTTCTTCCACATCGCTTCCGCCGAGGTCTCTTTAATCACGTCATACACCAAAAACGTATCGCGGTAGGTTTATTAGCTTTGCCATATAAAGCCTCTGCCACACCTTGTGAACCAAGGCATCCTTCATCCGTACCTTCCAGAGGTTGAAATTCTTTTTGCCATCAAACGTCTCTATTGTGATCCATGCATCACCCATCGAGTTGTTTGTAGTTACCATAGAACCACGAACCTGGTTCTGATACCACTTGTTGGGGATATAATTGGTGATCAAGCAATATACCCGCCTAAGACCTCTCCTTGTGTGGTCACGACAATCACAAAACAATCACATGAACAAGACAATAGAAAAGCAAGCAAAAGAATTAAGCCAAAGACGACTCCTCTCTATTGATAATAAACCCTATAAGACAACCAATCCCTCACCTCTTCTCTATTGTTTATCCTCACTCTTTTTCTAGAGTCTCTCTCTTCTCTTGGGAAAATACAATTGTGTGGGATTCTCTCTTCTTTCTAGAATTGGGATCTATGTCTCCTGAGGATGTAGTTCTATATGTATAGAAACATCAATCCTAGTCCTATTAACAATAGGAAACTCTTCTTCTGCAAGAAACCTGAGAGGAATAGGAAACACTCTCATAAGGAAACCTAAACTTAATTGGAAACAAGAGTTTCTGTTGCTGCTTCCCATGCCTGCTCGAGCGGGTCGCCCGGGCGATGTCCGCTAGGACGGCTTCTCCTACGGGCGAATTTCCAACACGTCCAACAGAGTCTGCTCGTCCCCCGTTCGCCCAGGCGATCATCGCCTCCTCTGGTTTCTTGTTTTCATCTTCATCTTCGTCTTCGTCTGCTTATGAGTTTTTGTCACAAACCCAACAACGAATTCATGGGCCACTCGAATGCACAGCCTATTGGTCCCATATATAGATTCTCATAGTTGAGTCTCAGATGTTTTCTCCCAGTTGAACTACAAAAAGCAGTTTGCCGCTTCCCATTCTGGGTTGGTTGGCTGACTGTAGTTTTAAGGATTAGACTAATCTCCTATGTAGTAAAGATGCTATAGTATATATAATTTTATATCGAATGTTACCTAAACAGCAACGTATCGCGTGTTGTATTGTGTTCGACTCACATCTCACAGACAAGACACTTCACGGACACTTTTCCTACGGTATCAACGTGCACTTCTGTTAGGATTTTCCGTATCAGTGTGTCCATGTCCGTGCTTCATTGAGAGTTAATTGCATTTTTTTTTTGAAGGAAAGTTAATTGTTTATATAGTTGTTATTGTTACTATTTCATATATATTACAATATTGAAAATTTTCAAATATTTTCTTTTAATTTATTCGTGCTTGAGTTCTGTTCTGTTATCCGTAAGTTTGTGTTAAATGTATGAAATCTGTGGGCATGTCATTGAAATAGAGCCAGTGTTCTGAATCTCTTTACCTACGGTGGCATTTGGATGCTTTGAAGCAATTCTGGTGAACACATCTTTCCAATTTGGTCTAGCGAAATGTGTCCGCACCTGCAACGCCATTGTGATGTTGTTGTACATTACATACTGTTGGGAGGGTATTCAAAACATATATATATATATATATATATTTACAAAGTGTAGACACAAAACACACAAACTTTGTTAGGAATATACTATACCTGTCCCTTGAGTCAAAATATCATCAGAAAAAGCATAGTTTTCTTTTATTATATTTTAAGGCTTTGATTATGACTGCCCAACATGATTTGATACCAAAAGGTAGTTAAAGAGCCATTATCAATATAAAATAAGTATATAGATTCGATGTGGAGGGGATGATATATCATACTCTGGTGCCAGATAGAATGTCAACACCGTGTTTGGCATGACTGAGAGCTTGGACCATGGTGATAAGGGTTGACCTTGCATCACCTTCTTCATAAACACTGGTAAGATAGTTGTGCATCTCAATTTGACCCTGTATCAGAATACACCACAAGAAGAAAGACAGTAAATTGGAAGCTAAACTAACTATCAGCTATATATAAAGCCAGAGTGGATATACAAATATAAATTTTTTTTTACTTTGTGATCCATTTCTGCAACTTCATTCATTACTCCTTTAAACCATTCGAAGGACCCTGACTCCCTGGTAACCCAGTAGAAATGTGCATTAATAGTCTTCTGTGCTTTCTTTTTTCCGCTCGATGAAGAGGTAAAACTAGTTAGGCTGTCATCTGATCTACTGGTATCTGTGTTCGAGTCCTGTGCAAGCAATTAATGAGGAAACGTTATAAACAACAGGACGAGGAAAATTATGGATTAATAGAGATATATATTGAAAATTAAATAGCACTGTGTGAGTATGAAATGTACTATTTGGTCTTCTGCTGCTCTTGACTCGTTTAGTAGATCTCTGAGGATGCTTATAAAAGGAGTGGCTCCGATACCAAGCCCCACAAGAAGTAACACATCATAGTTTCTGTAGTCCTGTGCTGGAGCACCATAGGGGCCATCAACTAGCAATCTGGGTAAACTGCAAAAACTGGAATGTTAGAGTTATAGATTTCTCCTGGAGAAATTGTTGTCTTGTGTTGTGTACATAGAAATTCAGGAAGTTAAACCGACTGAAATGAACGTTACCCATTCTGATCCATGTTCCCGAGTTGTCCAAACTTGGCTCGACCAATCACACATGCAGAGCCATTACCCTCGGTGAATACTTGCTTAAGTTCTTGTGTCCAGTCTCCCACTGTCCGAATATGGACACTGAGGTAGTCATCTCCTGGTGCCGAAGTTATCGAAAATGGATGCCTGCAAAGACAGCGAGAGAGAGAGAGAGAGAGAGAGAGAGAGAGAGAGAGAGAGAGAGAGAGAGCAATCAAAGATCTGATTAAATGCTCCTACGGCAGAACAGACAATTGCATTAATGGAGACAATGGGCATAGGATGCCTAACAATATCGCATTTACCACTCAAACTGGGAGATTGTTGGGCATTGTAGAAATATATACTGTCCACTTTTGTATTTAAACCCGTTAGGCTTGGACAAGGCTAAGCTGAACACATCTCCAGGTAGTATTGAAACCTGTAAGAATGTTCAGTAAGTCAGCTGTGCTCAAAATTGTCTATGTAATTGCACTCCGCATCGGTTCTTGTATACACAAGGAATATAATTACAGCAGCTAGTAGGGCCTGAGATTAATTTTTGAATTTTTTTGTACAGTGTATTTTTTGTTTCTATGGATTCTTTTTCATTTCAGTGCTAGATTGTTTATTAGACAATCTCTGCTTTTCTTATTCGTTTAATCTCTCCAGATATATTGAGCGAGGGATACTTAAATTTTCACTTCCATTTCTACCACTAGCACACACATACACGCACACACGCGCCCCTTTCTCTAATATATAATAAGGGAACGCTTCGAGTTGTAGTGCGCTAGCGCTTTACTAACATAATATCAAGAGGTTAAGACTACTATATTTTCACTATTGCCTTCACGCAACTTGGTTATTCTAAAGTGAGGAAAGGTTAAGTTAATAAACATAGAAGATTACCTTCAAGACTTTGACGGAATATTGTTCTGACCGACATGTTCTTAAACTCCGCTCTGCTACATAAAGAAACAGGGGCACACAGATATACATCCATGTCTGAGACATGAAGAAAGTATGTTTAGCGACATTTCATTGTGAATCACATATATCAGTTCTGATAAACAAATTTCGTTGAAGTTTCTTGCAGTTAATAGTATTAATTTCCGAGATTGTACATGCATACTACAGAATGTAGGATATAAGAACATTGAATAATTGAATCAAGAGTTATGTCAAAGTCCTTACCGTTTTTTGATACCATTTGTGGACCAAGAACAAGAAGGTTCCATGGATTAGTAGCAATACGTAGACTAGACCGAGGAGGTGATGAGAATACCAGAATGCGTTAAAGCCAGTAAATCGGTTGAAGGGTGCTGGCAGCTTCAACAAATTTCTCCTGAAGCGCCTTGTTGCAAGTGTGAATGCAATGGCCACTAGAATCACCATTGAAATCCCAGTCACCCCTTCAACACCAGTCAAAAGGTCTTTGTATGTGGGCTTCTTGTTATTGAAATCAGAGGCTATGGACCCAAATTTTTCTGGTGACGAGTTAATTACACGGGGAAAGTCACAGATCATATGGTTCCCGGCATGAACTACAATCCCAATTGCTATAGCATATGCAATTATCTGCAAGTTGAAAATGTCAGACTAAAGCATAAACTCTACCTGGTGGTGTTAAAAAAAAAATAAGTTGACAAGCCTTGAGTCCTTGACACATTTACAGGAGCCTCAATTTGCTAATGCACAGTTTTTTTTAATCAAAGTAGGAACCCCTCTTTACCTTGTGAAAATTGATGTTGTCATCAAAAGGAATAAATAGCCTGGCCGGTGTTGACCGGAGCCATGTAAGCGTATTTCGACAAACTGGTAAAAGGATGAGAGCCATGTTAAACTTTAGAGTCTCTGCAGCACCTTTGGCGGTCGTCAAGCAATAACCCATGATCTGAAATGCTGCCTTCTCTCTATACTGATTGAACTTCCAGGTGAAGAGAACACCCATGACAATGATCCACAGCAGTAAAATCCAACCCCTTTGCCAATTCTCTAATATTAGACGTTTGAGTGTGCAGCCAACTCTTCGCACCACGTTCTTGGGCCTGAACGTGCTTAAGTTTTGACTCCACCCCACACTAACTGTGCTGAGAGGTCTGCTGTAGTTCATGTATTTGTCTCTTTGTAGGAGAAGGGTTTCCAACTGCCATAACTGAATACACAGCAAATGAATGGATTTTCGTACGCAAACATAATGTTCTCTATTTGTATATACAAAATCATTTCAAGCCACACGTACCCTAGGCCTTCCTACACTCAACATATAGTTAATCTTAATCAGGAGGACAACTTGAAGTACTGATTATTAAGAAAATTTAATACTCCTACATCTAATGCCTGGTGTTATATATAAACTCTATACCTACATGCATGATTGAATAACTCCAATAATTGGCATAAGAAAACTAGCAGTTAAATATTTTCTGCAGTTGTTGCGGTCCCGATCACTTTGTGTTTGCTGCGTTGGGAGCTTTTGGTTGGGTTCTTTTGACATAATTGGAGTAACGGATTGGAGAAGAAGAGCGGGATTAGAAAAAAAATAATTTCCTCGCCGTCCGACTACATATGTTGCAAATGAAATTGATCATGCCCTGATCGATGTCAAATTTTCTTACCTTGAATTTCGAAGTGCCCCTTATATCTATTGTAGTTGTATGGTTAACAATGGTGAAGGATCTAAGGAATTTACTATATATAGTTTGGAATTGGCAGCAAGAAATAGTTTGTACATTCATCTTTAATTTTTGAGTAAGAAGAGAGGTGCAGGAGGTAATTACTACAAAAATTAGCATTAAATTTAAATTAAATTCTCCTTAGAAGACAAACTGACCCCCAATATACAATACTTTAGAGAATTAATACGGGAATGTCTATTTTACCTCAATATAACCCAGATTCTCTGGGTCTAGCTCTTCCATTATTAACGAAGCATATTCCTCGGCCTGTTCTTTCAATTTGGACAGCTTATTCGCAGAAGCGCTGAGCATTAGGAGCTGTAATATACCCCCCACCCACACACACACACACACACACACAAAGAGAGAGAAATTAATTAGACTTCAAATAATCAGCAACTATTAGCTTTAAGATAGCTGTTTACACAAAATCAGAAATTAGGAAAATTCCTATTTGGAATTTTTTTTTTTTTTGCTTCAAAATGGGATAATTAATAAATAAAAAAAAAAAAAGGGCAAACGACATCAAAAGACAAAAGGGCATATCCTGGATATACATAAATTTTTTTATTTTTTTTTTTTTTTTTGGCGGGGGGGGGGGGGGGGGGGTGTTCTACAATAATAAAAAAATAAAATTAAAAAATAATGAAAACGACATAGTATTGCATTAGAAAATTTATGCTAGTTTGGTGGGGAAAAGCATGTTAGTTAGATGATTGTTTGACCTAAATAAAACATTTTTTTTGGTTTGGTGATTAAACCAAATAGTAACATTTACCTCCTGCACTTCATCCCTCGTGATTCTTCCATCGTCATTGCTATCTGCCCTAAAGAAAGAAAGTTTAAAAAAAAAAAGGGGGGGGTGGGGGGCAAAATTCAGATTAAGCATATACTATAAAAGTTGTAAATTGAATCAATATTTGGCGTATAATTGTTGGTAAAAGAAAAGAAAAGAAAAGGAAAGAAAAATGAAGGAAATTAAAAATTGAGAGAACAGAGAGGAAAGGAGGAGTAGTTACATGTCAAAGAAAATTTGAAGACGAGCGTCGAAGCTGTGGTCGGAAATCTGCAACCAGAAGTCGTAAAGCTCATCCTTGTTTATCTTGAGGATATTCTGACGACGTCGTCGTCTGGCCAGAGCATCAAATACGCCTAAAGCAAACTCTTTCGAGTCAACCATTCCTATAATTAATGAATTAGGAAGCACAATAATTAATTAATTAAGAACCATTTCCATTTAGTACATAATAAGAGTAATACTGTACTACTACTATTAAGTTTTTGTGTGCATATATTAAAGAGAAATTTTAATTGGTGTTAGTTAATTAATTAACGAATGAATTGACGATGATGATAGAATTTAATTTGCATTGATGTGTTGTTATGTACAGTAGTAGTAGTAGTAGTAATTGGGAATAAAATGAAAATGTGAATTTATTTTACCAATGCATTCACCGAAGTGTTCTCTAGAGAGATAACCGTCCTTGGAAAGAGAATTGAAACGGGAGTGGACATGTTTCCAGAGGAGGTCTTGTTGAGTAGAAGAAGAGGGGGGTTCCTCCTGATCATGAGTGGTGGTGGTGGTGGTGGTGGTGGTGGTGGTTTTGTTGATGAATCTGAGACCAGTGAGAGCCCGTTGAGCAGTGGATGTAGTGCGATCAAGTACTTGGGCTCTAATTTTACGAGCGTCGCGTGCGGAAATAGAAGGGACTACTTGTTCGATGGAGGATGATGATGATGATGATGATGGAGATCTAAGCCATGAGAATTTGCGGCGAAGTGATCTTGAGGTGGCTGAAACGCTTCTGGCCAAGAAACCAGAAGCACTAACGCTAGCGGAGGAATTAATAATATTGTCTCCGGAGGTGGGAAGATTAAGATTAAGATTGGGATTGGGATTGGGATTGGGACTGAGATTGGAAGCGGGTGTGACGCTGCAGAGGAAAATGGAATTGTCGTACTGTTCCAGCTCTAATGTCACTTCAACTAAATCCTCCACCTCCTCCTCCTCCTCGTCGTTTTGCCTCCTCAAGTCTTTCAGAAATGTGGGCAGCATTGCCCCTCCATTAACGCACTCTCCTCCACCACCGTATTCACTGCTGCTGGAGTACTCTTCCGAATCATCATCCGGCAATTCATATGTACGACGTCTGTAATTTGATCTCTTTGGCCCACTTCCCAACGACAATGACCTCATGATTCTTCCCTACCTCTATATCCTCTCTCTCTCTCTCTCTCTCTCTCTCTCTCTCTCAAAACAAAGCAAAGCAAAAGCAGAGCAAGGGAAGCGCAGCTTGCTTCACACGCTTCTTCAGGCTCAAAAATAATGTTCTTCAAAACAAACACCTCTCAACCGATCTCTACACACGATTTCAACGCTTTGTGTATTATTCAGTCGTGCTTAGAGTAGTTGAGAATTTGTTCTAAACTACTCCCCCTGCCTGGATGGAATATGACTCTCTCTACCATGTGTCATATGTGTGTATGTCTCTCTCTCTCTCTCTCTCTCTCTATTATTATTATTATTATTATTATTATTATTATTATTATTGTTATATTTTCTTATTTCCAAATTACAATCTACTACATTAGTATATTCCTTCTTACCGTCCACCTTTACCTTCGTTTTCTCACTACCCAGACTGACTAATCTCGTTCTCTCTATCCATCTATATATGTCTGTGTGTGTGTGTGCCAGAGAGAGACAGAGAGAGTCCATGATGGGGTTTACGTGCGTACGTGTTTGAAGAGAGGCTAATGCCAATAGCTAAGCTGGGTGTGTGGGTTCTTTCACAACCACCCCCCCCCCCCCCCCCCCCCCAGAAGAAACCACGGCAATATTGATTACGCCACGTTGGAGCAAATCTTAGAGGCGTCGTTGTTTTCCAATTTTTTTTTTTTTTTTCCTAATAACGATACACTCACATCTCCAATCACACTTCCAAAGTTTCAATCATATTTTTATTTTAAATATATGTATCATATACTGTATAAGTGATATACGAAAAAGTGAAAAAAAAAAAAAAAAAAAAAATCAACAGCACAGGATAAGTGCATTTAAAGCAGGGGCGGACCCAGGATTTTTGGTCCGGGGGGCCTAAATTATATGAGGGTTCGAGGGCAGCGACCTCGAGGCGAATTGTTTTAGGTCTACTTATACACAAATATGTGTAAAACTATAAAATTGGTTTAATACCCCTAATTTGGGGTGAATCATGTCATTTTAGGGGAGCCTATTTCTAAAACCAGTAATATATTACATGTAAATCTAGAATTTTCGAAAGTCTAGGGGGCCTGTGTCTAAAACTTACAAAATATAATATGTAAATTTAAAAATTTTAATAGTTCAGGAGGGGCCTATGTGAATTTTAGGAGGGCCTATTTGTAAAATTTGTAAAATATTATATGTAATTTTATAATTTCTAAAAGTTCAGGGGGGCATGTGTCACTGCTGCCATACACTTCGGTCCGCCAGTGATTTAAAGCATAAGTTGTGGTTGGTGATGTGGAGGTATCATTATTGTTTTTTTTTTTTTGGTAATTCTTGGGACACAACTTTCATACAACTTTCACACAACTTTCACACAACTTCCTAAAAGATGTGTCTATCTCTCTCCTCCAGTGACATCACAAGAGAGAGATATAGACACATCTTTTAAGAAGATTGTGTGAAAGTTGTATAAAAGTTGTGTCTCAAGATTTACTCTAATTACACGGATCTCCCCTGAGATTTGGCGAAATTACATGGACATTCCCTCTATATTGCAAAATTACACAAACTGTTCTTGAGGTTTGGATTTGCGTTACACACACCTCCCCTCTAGATTGCAAAATTTATATAGAAGTCCCTTCTTAATTTGCTAATACCGAAAATACTCTTAGTTACAAAAGAAAAAACCCTCTCCTCTCTCTCTACTGTATACACATATATACATGGCCTGGCCCAAAGGGGGGGCAAAAGAGACAATTGTCCCGAGCCACAAAGTTCCAAAAATTTTGAGGGCCTTATGAAATTTTTATAATTACATTTTTATCTTGAGATTTTTTTTTTTTATTTTACATTCAGGTCTCCCCATGACCCAATTTAGTGTCATCAACTATATATATATATATATATATTTCATATAGATGTATATAAAACTTAAAAACAAAAGCCCCTAGAATTTTAAAAATTACACTTTAGTGCAAGAATTTTTTAGTTTTAGAAATACGCCCCTTTAGAATTTTGAGACATCATACAATGTTTAAGTTTTACAAACAGACTCATATTATAAGTAGACCCCAAAAAATCGTGAATTATGTATAAGTAGACCAAAAAAAAAAATCACCTCAAGGGCGCTCCCCCTGAACCCCAGTATAAGGCCTCCCTTTTAGTAGTTCGTCCTGGGTCTCCAAATACTCAGGACCGGCCCTGCATATATACACGCATACATATATAGACCTGCATATATACACGCATACACGCATACATATACACACCATATATATAGACCATGCATGTATACATATATACATACATACATATTTGTATACATGTACTCATTGAATATATATATATATATATACATAGATATTTGTATACATCTTTGAGGCGAGTTTGGTATTTTAGATATAGATCTTAGGCTTTTGAAATAAATTGGTTTTGAGTTTCAATCGTAGGAACAAATTAGTTTTGGTACAAATTGATTTTGGGTTAATTTTTTTTTAATAAATTAATATTCATATATATATGTGTGTCTGTGTGTGTGTGCATATATTGTGTATGTATTTATATATCTATATCTATATATCTATGCACACACAATAGAGAGAGAGAGAGAGAGAGAGAGAGAGAGAGGTGTGTAGTTAGTGAAATGATAAAACAAAGTAAAGGTAAAATAGTAAATTCATACTAGAGGGGAGGTCAGTATAATTTTGTAATATAAAAGAGAAGTCTCTGTAATTTTGTCAAAGCTCAAGGAAGGTTCGTGTAATTAACTTTTTTTTATTATATTGAAAATGGTGTAATTATATATATATATATATATATATTTACACAGTTACATTCACAAGAAATTGAATTATTTAATCATCAGAAGGAATAACTAGTAAAGAAGGAAAAGAAAATGAACTTTTTATTTGGTAAATGGTGTCAAAGGAAGTCTAGGTACAAGAGCTATATAAGTGTGTATATAATATATACATATAAAAATGAGATGAAATGATTAGGTCAAAGGCGTAGTAAGTAAGACTGCGCCATGACAGTATGCCTCGGCGATTCCTCCGCTAACAATACTTCTTGTTTTTCACGCTCTTTACATGCTCTGGAACATTGCTAATTTGTAACCACGATCCAAGTGGCCGAGTTGCAAGCGTTTAACTGTACTACGCTGAGGTTTAGTGTTTAAATTATGGGGGAGTGATCACTAGAAGGATCACTTGGCTCTTAACTTTAGAGACTTATGGAATTAGTAGAGATGTGCGCAAATTGGCTTGGCAGGTAAACATACTTCCCCAATTCCCCTGTCTCATATTAAAAGTCACTAATTCCATTTTTTGATGGAGTAATGCTATGCTTATCAAATTTTTAACCCAAAAATACTTCTCAAAAAATTTAGTGAAATTGAAAAATTGCAAATGAATCTATAAAAAGAATTTAATTGTGTGAACGTAAAACTTAACATTCATATCATAATAATTGCAAAACCTTTCGGAAACCCTAATATTCTTGTAGAATTTATAGCCGGACAATTAAAGAATAGGTCATGTGGCACGCCATCAAGGCTTACCAACAATGATTAAAGTTTCCAAAATGACCTTAACGACTTTTGTTTTCAAAAGTAACAATTTCGTCGGTCAAAGGATTCCCAAAGGTACCCCCATACCTAATTAGAAGTTGTTCCGAACATTAGAAGAAGGAGTTCAAGGTTTCTTGCAGGGGGTATTTCGACCGGTCGAACGGGTTTCTTGCAGGTGGTATTTCGACCGATCGAACTGCCCCGTTCGACCGGTCGAATGGGGTCTGAGCAGAACCCAACCTCCAAAAGACCGTATTCACAATTGTCAGCGTTTTTCGTAAACGCCGTTAATTATCGGTATTTCTCTAATAAACGTTGTTAATTCTCGACGCTTCCGCAATAAACGATGCTGATAAAACAATACTATTTTACCAAAAGAAACCAAACCAAACAAAACCACTTTAAACCAATTCGTTTCAAACCAAATCATTTCAAAAGCTTTGTTTAAACATTCTAAGGACTTACAAAAACATATGCACCATTTATACAATAAACCATAGACCCCCGGATTACAAGTATCCAAAGTACAAGCTTTACATGCCTCGGCACACTAAGTCCTAAGGTGAACCAACTGTCATACTCGCATACATAACAAGTCTTACAACAAGCTACACGGTTAAATAACTGGCATCAGTTAAAAATGATTCAAGTTTTATAAACATAAGAAGCTCCAGGTCCTTCCTCGCCTCATTACCCACGATTCTCTCCTCCAGTCCTTGCCCCTGAATGGTTACTTATATAACCACAGATACATGGATTTGTTTAAACTAACGCTTAGTGAATAACATCAATCAATACATGAATGACAATTATATTTCAATCCATCATAACATATTACTATTTGGTCTCTACGAAATAAGTGCACATTTATCGATCCAAAGTCTTAAGACTCAATCATGACCCATGCCCCTTCGACATGTCCATTATGTCACACCCGTTCTAAAATTTTATAAGTTTTACCATGCATAATTGAATTTGTGAGTTTATCAATGTTAGTTGATAATGAGGTTGAGGTTGGCTGTGAGTCAACGGTAAGGTGTCAGTGAGGACACGGGAACATGGTAGTTCATGTTACATTAGCATGATTAAATGGCATTTATGTCATTTAAATGTTATTTGACTTTCTGGTATTCTGATAAATAGTATATTTACCTGAGTAGAGTAAATTCTAGTAATCTTGATACTGCTAGAGATCATTTTGAGAACTGTGGTGAGAACGTGAGCGACCGTTATATAAAAGGTAGGATGTGTAGAGACTCCACAGAACTTTAGTTTTCGGACGTGATTTTTGGATCCAAACGAGACTTAATCGAAAACTTTTGCAATTTGTAGTTTTCACTCGTAAAGGCATAAAATGGACGTGTGCGACATTTTGGGAGTTATTTAGAAATTTGAGAAACTCGCGGGGAGGTAAACATAATTTTGAAAGAGTTAGCCTATAAATAGAAGAGGATGAATTTGTCATTAGTTTTAAAAACTCATATAATATCTTGGGAGAGGAGAGAGAAAGGGGATTTTGTTGCCACGAGCTTTGCGACGACGATTAGCGACCTTTCATCCGTCTAAATTTATCCAAAATTCATATTTAAACTCCCCAAGGTAAGGGCTACGTTTTGATAGTCTTTAGGCCACGTTTGGCTAACTTTTTTATTAATTTCTAAATTTAAGAATTTGGGGAAAACACGTGTAAACTTGTAGGTTTCGCATAGGATCGGAGATTGGTGTTTACTCGGGCTTCTAGTCGTTCCCTCAAAATCATACGATGATAGCTCGAGGTATGAATTTCTAGCCTATATTATATAGATGAAATACATATTTTATATTTTAACAACGAAATTGTGATCCGGGCAAAATTCATGTGTTAAGCGTAGGCCCCGTTAATTATGCACGCGATTAAATGTGAAAAGCATGCCTACTTTTACGCGAGGACGTTGAGTTGTCTATGTGGGTTAAAGGGGGGACTTATACAAATTCATGCCGGAGTAAGCTTCTCAGTGTTTGAGAATTTTAGTAGCGATGGCTACTGTGCATGGTTTAAGGCTTGGACTTGCCAGGGCACTTGGGGATGTAATGGTTGTAGGCTTGGACTAGCCATTGATATCGTGGTTTAAGGTTTGGACTTGCCGCTACTGGATGAAGGCGTAATTTTCTCCCTAGAGACTATTTATGCGATTATGAGATTAAAGCATGTTTTTTCATATATACATATGTTAGAAATTGTGCACTCGGCATATAACTGAGCAGTGGAGATTTACTCCATTGCAGGTGGCAAGAAGAAAGGGAAAAAGAAGCGTGAGGAGTGAGACCAAGGAATGCTGGGGATCCTTTTGTATATGTTTTTGCTTTCTTTTCCAAGTCTTGTAAGAGTGAACGTTTCGAATAGCTAGAACTATGTAATTGACCTGAAAGGTGTAGTATGGGTTCCATAATGTTGTAGTAAGTGCAAAAACTCTTTTTAGTTATGTTGTAATGAATCCGAACTCATGGATTCGTGTTTTGAATGCTTGAAGTTTAAAGGAAAATGGATAGAGTTTTGTGAATTGCGCCAAACAAGCCCTAGCTTGTTCCGCTATTGGTTATGTTTATGGATTAGTAATGACTAAACTTTGATTTTGATAGCATGTTATAACTTGTAAAGTTTGGAATTGTATGCATGTTTGGAGTGGTGTATTAAATGATGGTTGTTTGATGCCTTAGCAAATTCTGCAGGTTTGGGCAGAGTTCTGCTAAATGGTCATTCGGCCGGTCAAAGGAGGTCATTCGGCCGGTCAAAATGTCCCTTGCCAGAAATCTTTTTCTATACCTTCCGAAAATAATTTAAATATTTTGATTGGTTCTTAGGGTACCTTTGGGACCCCTTTTAATATAAATTCATCTGATTCGTGATACAATAACATTTTCAAATTTATACGGATTTTACAACCTGGAAGGTATCGTTTCCAAAAGTTTTATATACTCAAGGTTGCATATAGTTATTTACGGACTGGATAAGCCTTGGTGGTGTGCCATATGTCCTATTTCTGCGCATAAGCAGGATGGGTCGTGACACGTTAATGCATTTTTTGGCAAGTGACCATCGCCACTACTAATCCTCCCCTTCGAGAGGAAGTCTCACGGTGAATTAGCACAAATCCCCCTTTAACCCACATAGGCAGATAAACATACTCATTTAACACATATCTCTTGGGAAACTGCGTTCCCAGAATCCGTTGACAGTGCGTATAAGTTGGTACTGCAATAAATTTCGTGAAATCTATAATAACCCTACAAGGGCGAAACTAGGGTTACCTTGAACTGCAAAAAGGTATTGCTGTAGTAGACGAATCGAGAACACGGGCTCGATAACAGCTCACGATCTTCTACCGTATTCCTCCGCTGCCAGAATATCGAACTGAGTATGGGCACTTTCGAAATCCTTTATGTTTCTGCTCTCTCTTATTACGCTCTCTTTTCTATTCCGAGTTATAATACTCTTGATGGAAAAACGCAAACTGAGGAGAGAGCCAAAGCAGCATATATATAGGCTACGATAGGGACCATAAGAAGTCAATAAGGAATATGCTTCCTAATGGAATTAGGAAACCCTAATTCGAATTGAATCAGATTCATATTTCCATAAATTATAATTCATACCACTAAAGAATTATAATTGCACTCCTACCCTTATCTCAAAAATATATTTCGAGCTCCATGTTATTAAATGTTTATTATCTCCCCACATTAAGATTACAGATATCCATTAATTAAATATAATTACTGACAATCATATTTAATTAATTTCTTAAAATTCCTTGAGATCCTCTGCTTAACTTATCTGATATGTTGGATACAAAATCCACCTGCAGGGTTTGACATAATCAAAACTTATAAGCTTTCTCAAGAGATATCATCAATCCCAAAATTGAGACATGGATTCCATCATTAATTAATATCCACCACACAATTAATATTGCCACTCAATCCAATGAGATATTGACTCATTTAAGGATCTCACCCTTTTAGGGATCAAAGTGTAAATATCAAATGTACGTGTCTACAAATTAACTTAGGATTTAGAGCATAAGCACTCATAATAGTCATGAGGTATTAATTAACTTAGGGAAAATTACACTGACACCCCCTGAGGTTTCACACTTTATCACTCACACCCCCTGAGGTTTCTGACATGACACTGACACCCCTTGAGGTTTTATATCCACTTACACTGACACCCCCTGCCGTTAGTGACCATGAAAAGTGTGGATGGAAAATGCTTATGTCATCCCCAAAAGTAAAACTATCCCCATTTTACCCTTAACCACTTCTTCTTCTTCCTCTCTCTCTCTCTCACTCTCTCTCTCTCTACAACTCCTCCTTACAACACACAGACACACACACACACACACACACACACACACACACACACACACACACATCTAAATCCATATATCTATACATGTGTATCTACATCCCACATTTCTCCTACAAATCACTGCAAAAATAGTTTGCCTCGAATTTTTTTTTTTGGCCGATACATCACCACCACCACCACCGCCAAACACACACACACACACACAAAAATATGTATATATATATATATCAATCTATCGGATGAAAAATTTCTCCAGTTCAGATCGAGAGAGATCGAGAGAGAGAAAGAGAGAGAGAGAGACAGAAGTGCTGTTGATTTTTTTTTTTGGAGATTTTCTTCAATTGTGGTGGTGATGGCGGACAATGGTGGTGGCGGCTGCGGCGACGACCCGAATTGGTGGTGGTGGCGGCCCAAAGTAGTGGTGGTGGAGGTTAGGGTTTGGGAGAAAAAGGGATCTGGAGAGAGAAGAGATGGGATTGGGATTGGCAGTGGTACTGGTGGTGGTGGTGGCGGCGGCCCAAAGTGGTGGTGGAGGGTTAGGGTTTGGGAGAAAGAGGGATCTAGAGAGAGATGAGATGAGATTGGGATTGGTAGTGGTAGTGGTGGCGGCGGCCCAAAGTGGTGTTGAGGGTTAGGGTTTGGGAGAAAGAGGGATTTGGAGAGAGAATAGATGGGATTGGGATTGGTAGTGGTGGTGGTGGTGGTGGTGGTGGAGGGTTAGGGTTTGGGAGAAAGAGGGATTTGGAGAGAGAAGAGATGGGATTGGGAATGGTAGTGGTGGTGGTGGTGGTGGCGGCCCAAAGTGGTGGTGGAGGGTTAGGGTTTGGGAGAAAGAGGGATTTGGAGAGAGAAGAGATGGGATTGGGATTGGTAGTGGTGGTGGTGGTGGTGGTGGTGGCGGCGACGGCCAAAAGTGGTGGTGGAGGGTTAGGGTTTGGGAGAAAGAGGGATTTGGAGAGAGAAGAGATGGGATTGGGATTGGTAGTGGTGGTGGTGGTGGTGGCGGCGACGGCCCAAAGTGGTGGTGGAGGGTTAGGGTTCGGGAGAAAGAGGGTTTTGGAGAGAGAAGAGATGGGATTGGGATTGTTGGTGGTGGTGGCGGCGGTGGTGGTGGTGGCCCAAAGTGGTGGTAGAGGGTTAAGGTTTGGGAGAAAGTGGGATCTGGAGAGAGAAGAGATGGAATTGGGTTTGGGAGGGAGGGTAATACTGTCTTTTTACAATAGAAGTTAACCCCGTTAAGCAGACAACTCTGACAGGGGGTGTCAGTGCCATGTCAGAAACCTCAGGGGGTGTGAGTGATAAAGTGCGAAACCTCAAGGGGTGTCAGTGTAATTTTCCCATTAACTTATAAGTCAGTATAAAGATAATTACCCCAAGTCGGTCCCATTTAATACACAAAATGTACCAGCATAGTGAGTTGAAACTATATCGTTTCCCGTAGTCAAGACAAACCTACTACAACACCATGCTGCAGCCCTACCGATGGTGTGTCCAATCCATCTAAGACTGTAAACCAAAATCTTACATTCTACAAGATCCGATGGTCTGATCTTCCCTGTGCAAGCCGAACTCTACACACCAAACCACCTACTATGTAAAGTGAAAGACACACATGCATAAAATTAAATAAACAAATACAAATATTGCCCACACAGATTCTCATAAAAAATGGATTAACTGATTTTATTAAATGAATAATAAATCAACTACATAAAGCATGGCTTTTAGTATATATCCCTAACAATATCACTATGATTTTCATTCCAACATACTTTGGGCCTACTTTACACTTGAGTTTTGCCTAATATGAACTACACATGGCATCTATATAAAGTCCCTAGAATATCAAATGCATTAAACCATAAACCATCCAAAAATCAAGATTAATATCACTCATCTCGAATTTACGTTCTTAAACGTCGATCCAAAGAAAACCCAAGCACAAAGAACGTGCAGTAATTCTTCTAATACAATTCCTGTCGATAAAAAATCCGATTATCAACTTTTATGAAAATTCTAGAAAAATAAGTGTTCGAAAAACTTAACCAAACAAGCCCTAGTGGGTATCAAAATGAAGCTCTTATCTCGAGGAGTTCGAATATGAAATTTGGGGAAAAACAAATGGGTAGAAATCCGCGATTTGTGTCTTGAAACTCTAAGCCAAGAAATCCCCGATATTCCCTCTCTTGAGTATCTAAATTTAGGTTAACTTATGAAAATATCTCACCTCTTTCTATATATAGGCATGACTCTCGAAAATTACGTTTACGTCCTCACGAGTTCTCAAAACTCCTAATCAGTCTCCGAAACTTTCTACACAGCTAATGTATAGCTTCACGAGTGAAAACTAAAAATTATAAAAGTTTTCGACTATGTTCCGTTTGGTTGCTGAAACACAAGTTTCTACATGATTTTATGAAATTGCTAGTTAGCTTACCAATTATGCAACGTGTTCAATTTCGTCCTCACCAGGTATCTAACGACCCCAATGAGTCGCTATCAGTAATACAATAATCAATTATATTCACATATGTCTAAATAAACATTTAAGCACATAATTATGAGTTATTACTCATTTTCCCAACCGTAGGGAATTCTCACATGCCCGACCTCTGGACTACTTTCAAAGCCAAATACTGGGTTCTCAAAATACATCCCAAAACAACTAGTGAGTCATCACTCACTTGCCACAGGTTAATTAACACAACAGTGAGCACACCATGCATGCTAAAATAATATAATTAAATATCGCGGGAGCGGGTATGACAGTATACATTAAAAAATAACCAAAAAACAAAATATTGAATTCAAAATTTGGTTCCCAAATGTTTTAACAGTTGTATCACCTGGATAGAGTAATGCTATTATTACTAAATGTGTATCTCTTATGTGACTCCCAATACATACGACAGTGAACCCACTTGATTTTCATTGGAGGATGTTAAAATGGTCATACCATTGTTGAAAGTGATCTTATTGCCACACGTGTTGAGAATTACATTCGTAATAAAAAAAATGGAAATCATCGCATTATTCAAGGTAAATATATATTATAAAAAATGAGAGATTGTACATACATATCTACATTAATTCTATAGATAAGAAAATATAAATAAATAAGAAATATATTGAAACGTAAAAAAATTTATTCCACTTTATATTACACACACACACACACACATATATATATACATATATATAATTTATACATTTTTCACTCTCTTTCTGTCTCTATCCCCTTTCTCTCTCTCTTAGGCAACGAAATTTAATTTTTTTCACTAAAACTATACTTTTGGCGACAAAATTTAAATTTCGTCGCCATGTTTCGTCGCTAAATCCCACTTTTGTTGTAGTGCCTCTTCAAACCTAGCAATCCAGTCGACTAATCTCAGGTCCGGTCGATTGGAAATGCAAGATACAGAGAGCTTGAAAATCTCAAAAGTCGTCCAGTTGATTGTGTCAGGGACCCAGTCGACTGGGGTCTCAAATTCTCAGTCGACTGATTCTTCAAGTCGACGAAAATAGAAAAATCCATTTTTTAAAACCAAAGTCCAGTCAAGTGTGCCCCCCACCCAATCGATCTAAAGGCATTCTGCATATTTCAATCTATGATTAGTCCAAACTTAAATACCACACCTTCGCGATTATAATTCTACGATCTAAAACATAATCATAGAAGTTCTACTACAATTTACAAAATTACTAATCCATTTCAAGGTTCTAAGTTAAACAGAATGAAATTCTAGTTCATTACATCTCTTATTACAACTTTGGAAATGGAAACCAAAACATATACAAGAGATACTCCCCGGTACTCCCACGGCCTCACTCTTCATGATTCTTCTTGTTTTTCCTCTTATCACTTGCAATGGAGGAAGTCTCCACTATTCAGCTATATGCTGAGTGTACAATTCTAAACAAATGCATATAAGGCAATTCAGGCTTTAAACATCAAAATCACATAATTTAGCCTCTAGAGAGAGAGATACGTATTCATCCGGTATCGACAAGTGTTAAATCTTAAACCGTGATGCCAATGGCCAGCCAAAATCACACAACTATTACATCCAACTGCTCTGGCTGGACCGGTTCATAAACCAAGCAAGTAGTCGTCACTATTGTAACTCTCAAACATTGAGAGGCGTGCCCTAGCATGAAATTACCTTTGACCCATATAATCATTTAGCATGCTCATTTAACCATATCACCATGCTTTTCAACACTTACTCACTAAAATTAACGAGCCTACTTTAACACATGGATTTTGCCCTGATCACAATTTCTATACATAATATTCAAAACATCCAAAATTGTCTAAATAACACAAGTTCGAAATTCACACCTCGAGCTACGATCCTATAATATCAGGAGAAGTAAAAGTAGCCTGATTAACCGTCAGATCTCCGCTCTCAAATGATTTCTACAAGCATTAACACGTTTTTCCTAAATTCCTAGAATTGGAATTTTTCGTAAAAGTTTTCCAAACATGGCCTAAGATGTATCAAAACGTATCTCTTACCTCGAGCAACCATAATATAAAATCTGACTGAAAACAAATGATCGGAAGTTCGTCGTTTGGCATCGTGAAGCTCGAAGTCCAAAAATCTCCTTTTTCTCTCTTGATTTGTGAGATATTTTAAAAATATCTCAACCACATAAACATATAGGCACAACTCTTGGGAATTACGTTTACCTCCCCGCGAGATCTCAAAACTTCTAATTATCTCCCAAAACGTGTATATGCCCAAATTATTACTTCACAAACGAAAACTATAAATTATAAAAGTTTTTGTCTAAGTTCTATTTGGATCTGTAATTACATCCAAAAACTAAATTCCATGAAATCTCTAGACAACCTACCTTTTATGCAACGTATCACATTGGCTATCTCTAATTCGTTCTAGTTGATCTTTATGAAGATCAAAACCAAAAGAAATTACACTACACAGGTAAATTTACTATTTATAATTTACTAGATAAGTCATATAACATTTAAAATCATATAAATGTCATTTAATCATACAAATGCCTCCATGATTATCAATTCACCGTGTCTACACTGGACACCTTCCGTTGACCACAGTCAACCACTTATCTCAATTTTCAATAACATTGAAAATCCTTGAAATTCAATTAGCCAATTTAAAATGATAACATGTTACTATTTTTGTAAAAAAAAATTATCTTTAATGATATGTAATTGTCTTTACTTGGAAAGTATTGCATGTAAAGGCAGTAACGTTTGATAAAATGACCATAATTCTGCGATCATTTGGTTAATTTGAATAATGTTATTGTCGATGACATGTTACTGTCTCTTTGTACAATACTATATGTCACGCCCCTGAGCTACTCATATGGCTCTAGGTTACATGGCACGTAACCAAGACTCTCACTCAACTCCCACATGTTCGTTAAGGACTATTAAGAACTAGGTTTAAAAGAATTTCTCATTTAAAACACATATAAAACAACACCATTTGAAAAGCACAAATCCAGTCGACTGATAAGGAACCCAGTTGACTGCTTTAAAGGTCATAGAGAGCAAGAACCAAATAAATAAGAAGTGTTGATCTAGTTAACTATAAAGACAAATACAATCGATTGTTTAAGAATACTAATATCTGACTTCATTTTACACACTAATCTAGTCGACAGCTTTTAGCAGCAGAGGTAAATTTATAGCAAACAACTCCTAAGGCTTAGACACCCAAACCAATTATACTAACATGCTCGATATACAACAAACGAGTTAACTATAACAAGCCACAAGAGTTAACTATAACTATTACAAATCTTGCTTACAACCTATCACAACCCGGATTAGGATTTGGAAACAAACATGATACAAGTTCTACATTTAATTAAACATTAAATTCTAACATGTTCCCCATTCTCACCAAGCCCGTCGATTCACTTCTTTGGATCCCCTCCGTGATGTTTACCTACAATGGTTATACAATAACCACTACAATATATAAGCTATATGCTTAGTGAATGACGATAATTAAGACCATGGATCAATATTGAGTCCAAACTCATCATACAATACAAAATTTTAGTCACCGTTAATAACTAGTGCTTTCACCCTCAACCCAGCCTACGACTTCACAATTAAGTCCATGTGACCAGTAGGCACTCACGTCTCCCTTCAGACATGCAATACCCAAAAAGTTTTGGCAGCTCAAAATCCTACACACATGATGACAAGCACAGGTATTCCATTGACTCAAATAGACAACTTAAGATGCTCACATAAAGTCATCATCACAATCAAATTGGACCTATTTAACCACATGGATTTTTCCAATTAGAACTAAATAAGCTAAATTAGTCCATTAGACATGCTTAGCATACAAATGAACCCAAATAGGGTATTAACCCAGAAATTCCCAATTAATATCACTTACCTCATAGAAATCACACCTAATTCAAGATTATAGGTTATGAGCAAAAATTCTGAAATGGGTCGCAGAAAAGCGGTCACAGAATTTAACCAAATTGGTATGCATATGATAGACTCACCTCCAGGAGTCTGAATATGTGTTTCGTTTGGAAATTGAACGACAAATAGTGAGGCGATTGACTTTGGGAGCTCCGGTGATTTTCATTTAGTAAAGATATTTAAACCCAGCGGTTCTATTAAAAAATTGTAAAGCTACTTTTGTAGCTGAGTGTTTTAAGGAAAATGAATGAGTTTTTGCCTTTTGATACCTATTCTCCTGTAAGGTGTAGTACATCCTTTAGAATTTTATTTGTTGTTGATGCTATTAATGATTGGATTATGTAACACCCGTACCCAGAAAAGGGGTTAATAATTATAGTAATATGCATTAATTTATATAATTAGTGTGTAAGATGGATTAAGGGGAGGCTTTGGACTCGCCTTAGGAAAAGTGTTCGATAAAGGACACAATTGAAAAAGTTCCCAGTGAGGTGGGATAGGTAATGAATTGGGACCCAGGGTCGAGTGATAAAATTTGCATTTTATGTGTTAAATGCATTTATATGATTATATGAATACTTGTTTAAAGATGCCTTTAAATTATATTGCTGTATGTGTTAGCATTTGGTATTAGTTTGGATACCCAAACAAGGGTATAACTGAAAAAGATTCATAGTTAGTAGGTACGATAGTAACTTCACAAAAATATTCGGGAACCAAACGGGACTTAGACAAACACTCATTAAATATTTGGGAAGTTAATGGAATGTTTGGGGGATTTCATAATAAGAACTTAAAAGTTTTGGGGGTTTAAACGAAAAGTGGGAAATTGATGACACCTCAAAGCATGCAAATGCATGTGTGTCAAGGAATTGAGAGAAGTCCCAAAAGTTTACAATAATTCAAGAGGAAAGAGAAAGCCGACGAAATTCCGAGACGCCGAGGTCTATTTCATGCCGTTCCGTCGCCGTCCGACGTCCAATTCACGAACCGAAGCCATATTCGGACTCGTGGAGGTGAGACGATCATTTCTATACCTTTAATTTATATTTTAATCTTCGTAATTTTGGTAGCTCACTCTAAGCAGTGACACACAGTTGCCGAATTCATGTAGGATTCACTTCGGAGTAGGATTTGAGCAAGATTTGTGAAGAAATAATGCATTTCTAGCTTATTACGGGTTGAATCTGTGAGAGGTGAGTTTTCTAATTAAACTTTGATTGTACCTAAATGTGTTTACTGCTTCAATGATGCTTAGAGATGATAAACCATGCTTAGAGGTTTCATGAATGCTAATTTTGAGATGTTCATGTCAAATATATGAAATCGCTATATTTATGTGCTTATGTGCTTACGTGGTAATCAATGAGCACCGGGGAAATGATTCATTGTTGGGAGTAATAAGGGAGGAGAAGATGAAGAATCTGATAAATACGGAAGTCCAAGAAATAGAAATGACCACAGGACCAAGGGAGGTCTTCGGGCATGAATGAATCATTGAACCGGCGACTCGGCGATTATGGATATTATTTATGTGTTAAATTGTAGCATTGCATATGTTTGTCATTTAATCATGTTTAGAATTATCACTAGGCGTAATGCTTAAAAAAATCATTTTCCTTTTCTGTTATGGTAAATAACAACCACTGTAGGTTCGGAGCATTACTCGGAGAGAAAATGACATGCGTTGGGGGAGATGGGAGAGATTTGGGATTTGTTTATATATTCTTCTCCCAGACTTGTAATATGTTGTAAAAAAGTGGTTCCTATAATGGTGGGTTGGTATTTTTCTTGTAACTAAGAGGTTTAGTTTTTGCAACTTGTCAATTGGTAGTTTGAAGTTAAACTTAGAAAACTTATGTAAATTTCCATGTTTTGGTTGGTTTTGTGTAAGTTGTTGTGTTGAGCCGATCCAGCAAGTTCAAATGGTGTCGTTAGCATTTTGGACAAGTTCCTTTTGAAATCTTGACATTAGTTATAGCTTGAATTCAATCTCTAACAAGTTTTCATGAGATGTTAGTTTTGTCAAATGATGAATGTCAAAAACAAGTTTTGATTCAAAAAGATGTGTTCATGGATTTTTTTGATCCAATTATCGTTGGGTTTATGTTCCACATGCTTGGTTAATCTTTAAACATGTTTCAAAGTTTGTTTGGAGTGGTTTTCCAAATTTTCTTGAAGTATAGTGTAGTTTTGAGTATGTTTTAAACATGTAATGTAGAATTTTTGGCAGAAGGATCTGTTCTGCAGTACCCGGATCGATCCGGATGTTCTGGGGAACATTATGCAGAAGAAATACAAAGATGAATTAATCCAGGTTTAAGGAAAGATCGATCCAGACTTCTCAAGGGACATTCTGCGAGAGGACCATTAAGATGGATCGATCCATGTATAAAGGGTTGATCGATCTGCTCACAAAATTTTTCATCGCCCACTTTTACGGAAGCATGCATATCTCTTTCTAGAAAACTCTGATTCACACGCTGTTTTTTGTGTTAGAACTGGGACTCAAAGACCTATCTTTTGGTATAAGTTTTACTATATTTCTTAAATGACCATTTTGCCCTTGGTGCTATTTTGTCACAATAAGCCCTTTTATGTTGGTTCAAATCATGTTTTCCCTTAATAAGAAACATGGTTTCTTGCTTATTACTGTATTTTGGGTGTGCATAGTCTTGTTACACATGTCCTAGTCCACCGAAGGTGGATTGGGGTATGACAATATTTGGTATCAGCCAGAGCCTTTAGGACGAGAGATGTATACAATGTATAGTGTGAACACAACGATGCGTAGCTATATGATCATGCATACACATTTACTTAGCATGGTTTTAATGTTAATTAGCATTCCATGTGTTTATTTAAAGTAACGTGTGTGTGTAATAATGTGGGTGCCATGAAACATGTCTGGAGGTGAGACCAAATCGAATGGAAAGGGTGGAAAGGGCTATTGAAGGATTAATCCGAGTTGCCGAGACACGCATAATTGAGGAAAGACCAGTACAATTGAATCCAAATTCGAGGGAAGAAGTTGTTACTATCTTAAAATTTCACAAGCAAAAGTCGACAATATTCCGTGGGGAAGCCAACCCGATGAGGGCAAACTTTTAGATTTCTGATAGGGAGAAAATCTTTAGGATGTTACCATGTACAGAGGAACAGAAAGTCCTGTTTCCCGCCGACACGTTGAAATATGAGGCACAGTATTGGTGGCATACTAAGTTGGGACCCGGTCACCCGACTACTTGGGATCAATTTTTTGAGATATTCAATGAACAACACTTTCCAGAATCATTTGGGGATAAAAAAGCTCAAGATTTATGGAGTTGGTACAAGGGGGGAAGACAGTCCGAGAGTATTCGACATAATTTACAAGTTTAGCAAGGTTTGCCAGGGACATTATAACGATTGAGAAAGTGATGGCGAAAAAATTTGTGGCAGGGCTATAAAGTGATATCCGAGGATGAGTGACAGTATTTCAACCTCAGACTTATGCCGAGGCACTAGACGTCGCCTCCATTATCGAGAGAGATCTTGGGTTTACTTCAAGCATGCCACCACTACCAAGCCAACAAAGCAAAAGAATGGGATTGAGTCAATTTAGCGACCAATGTAGTATAAAGAGGCTGAGTCTAGGAGGTTCATCGTCTAGTAGTGGCAGTGGTTCTAATGGGAACAAACCGAGATGTCCAACTTGTCATAAATTCTGTTAAGGATGGTGCAACCAACTTCCAAACCCGATTACTTGTAACATATGCCGACAATTGGGACATATGGCAAAAAACTGTCCAAATTAGGTTATAGATATGAGAGGTCGATGTTTTACTTGTAAGGAGTTGGGGCATCAAGCTAAAGATTGTCTAACCAAGCACCAAGGAGCTTCAGGTTTCGATTCTTCCGCAGCTAGTATTATTACACCGAGGACTACTGAACAACCTCCGAGGAGGGAGTAGTGGAAGACAAGATCATATCAGCTTAGGCCGTGAGAGACCGCTTCAACCGACACCATTGCCTTAGGTATGGTTTCCATTTGCTCACACCTAGAAAATGTACTCATAGATTCAGGATCCACGCACTCATTCGTGTCATACCACTTTGCTAAATAACTAGATAAACCATTAGAGTTTTTGGATTATGATCTCTCTATTGCATTACTGTTAGGGGCTCCGTTGGTTAGTTCGGGAGTATTTCAAAAATGTAAGATTAACATGAATGCTAAAGAATTAACCTTTGATTTGGTACCATTAGTTATTCAACACTTCGATGTTATATTGGGTATGGATTGGTTAACAGCTAATCATGTGAATATTGATTGTAACAACAAAGGGGTGGCATTACGTGTTCCAAAACAAGAAGTGTTTTATTTCCAAGGTAAGGGTATTGTAGCACCACCATACATTGTGTCAGTCATTGAGGCTTGTTGCTTGTTAAAGAAGGTTTATCGTGGGTCCTTATATAGTATAATTGATACTAGAGGTCCTAATTTAAAAATGGAAGATATTCTAGTGGTTAGAGAATTTTGGGATGTATTCCCAGAGGAGTTACCTAGTGTGTTTATTGAGCAGGAGATTGAGTTTGGTACCGATGTTATGCCAGGAACGCAACCTATTTCACGAGCACCATATCGAATGGAACTGGTTGAGTTGAAAGAGTTAAAGATTCAGTTGCAAGAATTGTTGGACAAGGGTTTTATTCGGCATAGTGTGTCTCTGTGGGGTGCACCAGTGTTATTTGTGAAGAAGAAGGATGGTACAATGCGGATGTGCATTGACTACCGGGAAATCAACAAAGTAACAATCAAGAACAAGTACCCATTGCCACGTATTGACGATCTATTTGATCAGCTTCAAGGGTCTCAGGTATTCTCGAAAATAGATTTGAGATTGGGATACCATCAACTGAAAGTTAAAGAAGAGGATGTAGAGAAGATAGCCTTTAGGACCCAATACGGACACTATGAATTTCTAGTAATGCCGTTTGGGGTTACCAATGCGTCTGCCGCCTTCATGGATTTAATGAATTGGGTGTTCAAATCGTATTTGGATGAGTTTGTTGTTGTATTCATTGATGACATTCTTATTTATTCTAAGAGTCCGGAGAAGCATGGGTGACACTTGAGGTGAGTTTTACAACGACTTTGACAGAAACAGTCATTTGGAAAATTGAATAAAAGCGAGTTTTGGTTGACAAGTGTCACATTCTTAGGGCATGTGATCTCTAAAGAGGGCATTTCCGTGGACCCACAGAAGATTGAAGTTGTTATGAATTGGTCAAGGTCAATTAATGTGTCAGAAATTCGAAGTTTCTTGGGGTTAGCTGGATATTATAGAAGGTTTGTCAAAGACTTTTCTAGAATTGCGACTCCAATGACACAATTGATGAAAAAGGATGTACCGTTCGAATGGAACAAAGAGTTTGAAGATTGCTTCCTAACATTAAAGAAGAAGTTAACTATGACACCAATCCTTGCAATTCCGATAAGTACTGGGAATTTCAGAATTTATAATGATGCTTTTCATCAAGGTTTGGGATGCGTGCTAACACAAGATGACAAAGTAATAGCCTATGCTTCAAGGCACTTAAGACCGCACGAGAACAACTATCTGACACGTGACTTGGAGTTAGCGGCGGTAATCTTTGCTTTAAAATTTTGGAGGCATTACCTATATGGGGAGACATGTGAAATCTTCACCGACCATAAGAGCTTAAAATACTTATTCACTTAGATGTGAAAGACTATGATTTGAAGATTCAAATATCACCCGGGAAAAGCGAATGTGGTCGTCGATGCCTTAAGCCGGAAGTCGTCAAAAAACTTGGCTTATACCTTGATGGGACAGAAAAATTTGGTAAAGAAATTTGAACAATTAAAACTTGAAGTAATTCCTAGAATTCAAGGTGGTTTGATGGCTGCGATTGTTGCACAACCGATTTTAATTGGTGAAATCAAGACTAATCAGCTTCTAGATCTGGATTTCAAGAAGATCATAGATGAACTACCTGAGGGTAGAAGACCAGAGTTTAGCTTCCAAGATGGTGTTCTGAGATACATCAATCGATTATGTGTGCCTAAGATTGGAGATTTGAGAGATAGAATTATGGAAGAAGCCCACAATACCAGGTATTCAGTACATCCGGGTAGTACCAAAATGTACAGAGATCTACGGGAGATTTAGTGGTGGAATGGTATGAAGCGAGAAGTCATAGAATTTGTTGCTAAATGTATGACATGTTAAAAGGTGAAAATGGAACATCAATGACCCAGAGGGGAACTTCATCCTCTAGAGATACCGAAGTGGAAGTGAGAGTATATTACAATAAATTTTGTTTCAGGATTTCCAAAGTCTCAGAAGTCAAATGATAGCATCTGGGTTATTGTCGACCGGTTGACTAAGTCAGCCCATTTTCTACCTATCAAGACCAAAGATCCATCAAAAAACTTGCAGAGATTTATATGGGTTATTGTCGACCGGTTGACTAAGTCATCCCATTTTCTACCTATCAAGACCAAAGATCCATCAAAAAACTTGCAGAGATTTATATCAGAGAAATTATACGTTTCCATGGGGCACCGGTTTCGATAGTGTCAGACCGTGATACTCGGTTCGTGTCAAGATTTTGGGAGAGTTTACAAAGGGCTATAGGGACAGTTTTATATTTTAGTACTGCATTTAATCCCCAGACCAATGGTCAATCCGAGAGGAAGATTCAGATTTTGGAAGACATGTTGAGAGTATGTGTTATGAACTTCCAGGCCGATTGGGGGACTCACTTGTCGTTAATAGAATTTTCCTACAACAATAATTTCCAAACCAGTATTGGAATGGCGCCTTATGAGGCATTGTACGGAAGAAAGTGTAGATCGCCGGTATGTTGGACAGAAGTTGGTAAAAAATAGCTTTTGGGGCTGGAGATAGTGCAAATTACCACCGACAAGATTCGATTAATAAAACAGCAATTGTAAATAGCTCAAAGTCGTTACAAAATTTATGCGGATATGGGTAGAAGACCATTGGAATTCGAGGTAGGTGAGTATGTATTTTTGAAGGTGTCGCCTTCGAAAGGTATAGTACGTTTTGGTAAGCGAGGTAAGCTCAGTCCGAGATATGTTGAACCATATTTGATTCTTAATCGAGTAGAACCATTAGCCTATTGCTTAGAATTTTCACAAGAGTTGGCGAATGTTCATAATGTGTTCCACGTGTCGATGCTTCAACGTTATGTATCGGATTCGAGACATGTCATCATTCTAGAGCCGTTAGAGATTCGAGAGGATATGACTTATGTTGAGCATCCAGTGCAAATTCTTGATAGAAAACATCAAGTATTGAGAACCAAGGTGATTCCACTTGTAATGGTTCAATGGCGAAGTCATTCAGTCAAAGAAGCTACCTGGGAGTGGGAGGATGAAATCCGAGCCAAGTACCCGCATCTCTTTGATTCTTAAGGTAAGAGTAAGTTTGGGGACCAAACTTCTTTTTAGGGAGGGAGAAATGTAACACCCGTACCCGAAAAAGGGGTTAATAATTATAGTAACATGCATTAATTTATATAATTAGTGTGTAAGATGGATTAAGGGGAGGCTTTGGACTCGCCCGAGGAAAAGTGTTCGGTAAAGGACATAATTAAAAAAGTTCCGAGTGAGGTGGGATAGGTAATGAGTGGGACCCAGTGAATGGCCGAGTGATGAATTTGCATTTTATGTGTTAAATGCATTTTTATGATTATATGAATACTTTAAAGATGCCTTTAAATTATATTGCTATATGTGTTAGCATTTGGTATTCGTTTGGATACCCAAATAAGAGTATAACTGAAAAAGATTCATAATTAGTAGGTACGATAGTAACTTCACAAAATATCCAGGACCCACGTTGGGACCCAAACGGAACTTAGACAAGCACTCATTAAATATTTGAGAAGTTAATGGAATGTTTGGGGGATTTCATAATAAGAACTTAAAAGTTTCGGGGGTGTAAACGAAAAGTGGAAAATTGAGGTAATGACACCTCAAAGCATGCAAATACATGTGTGTCAAGGAATTTAGAGAACTCCCAAAAATTTATAGAAATTCAAGAGGAAAGATAGAGCCGACAAAATTCTGAGACACCGACGTTTATTTCATGTCGTTCCGTCGCCGTCCGACATCCAATTCGCGAACCGAAGCCGTATTCGGACTTGTGGAGGTGAGACGATCATTTCTATACCTTCAATTTATGTTTTAATCGTCGTAATTTTGGTAGCTTACTCTAATCGATGACACGCAGTTGCCGAATTCATGTAGGATTCACATCGGAGTAGGATTTGAGCAAGAATTGTGAAGAAATTATGCATTTCTAGCTTATTTAGGGTAGAATCTGTTAGAGGTGAGTTTTCTAATTAAACTTTGATTGTACCTAAATGTGTTTAATGCTTCAATGATGCTTAGAGATGATAAACCATGCTTAGAGGTTTCATGAATGCTAATTTTGAGATGTTCATGTCAAATATGTGAAATTGCCTTATTTATGTGCTTATGTGCTTACGTGGTAATTAATGAGCACTAGGGAAATGATTCATTGTTGGGAGTAATTGTAATAACCTGCATTTTCGTTTATTTGCATTGTCATATTTAATATACATTGTCTGCTTTTATTTTAATTACAATTCTCATGTGTTAAATCTGGTTATTTGTTTTATTTCACATGGGAATTTTTGGGGCCAGATTGTAATTATATAAACTTTAGTGACACCTGTGTTGAATTTCAAATAGGTATTTCAAAACGGTGAAAATAATTTCTTTTGACTCAAACAGTATTTTTATAAAACCGGGAAATCATTTCCTACATTAAAGTGAATTTTTTGTATTTTTGTGATGAACATCGTGCCACGAAAATACCAGTTTATGTTTAAAACTGTCTGCGCCACGTTAAAATTTCACAGATTTTGAAATGACGTAAAGTTGAGATGATGTGTGCTTTATTGCCATTTCTGGCAAGTAATCATTTGGAGAAGTTTTGTTTGGGTATGCTCCTAAATTGTGTGCCAACTTGGTACCTTAAGTTGTTTTCCCAAACATGATAAGTGATTCCTAGATACTTGAGCTATGCTTTGTTTGCCCATACCTTGTTATTGTGTGTTATGTTGTGCCATAAGCTTGAATTCCCAAACACTTCAACTTTTGACCCCTACTACTCTAACTTACCCCTTCAAAATCTGTAGAACTTATATACGTATATGTATTTTGTGTATTTTTAGAAAATTGAAAATCTATTTCAATTTGTAGTGTGAGAGTGAAGGGACTTGGTCCCCAAGATTTCCAAAATTGTTCTCTTCTATATATGTACTACACTCTCACACACACATGGAGTTCATTACAAACTAATTCAGAGAGAAAAGAGAGAGCTGTAGAGTTTAATTTCTGAAATCATAGAGAGAGAAAGCTCAACCTCCATAGCTAGAGCTCAAGTGGGTCTTGCCTATTTGATTTTCCTTTCTCAACAATTACTTCATCTTTTATATCAGTGAGTATTTAGAACTCACCTAGAATGTAATTCATATTATATTTACTGTTTTGTGTAGCTTAATTTGTGATCGCCATTGTTGATTTTTCGTTTAAACCTCCATAGCTTGAAAATCAAGATTTTCAACTTCAACCAAAATCTGTTTTCGTGGACAATAATGAAAGATTATGGTATATATAGACTATGTTTAAAGTATTGAGGCCTAATTTGTTCATATAAAAAAGTATATAAGAAATTAAGTTTTGACAACTTTTACTTTTTCATAAAATTTGAGAGCTATGGTTTGAATTATGTTAAATTGATTACATATTCTTAATCCTTGTTGAAAAACAAAGAATTTCATATATTACATGCCCTATTTGCTTCCGGATTTGAAAATGGGTCAAAAGACCCTGAAATTCTGAAACATGGGAGTTCCTGCGAAGAAGACGAAGCTTCTGCTGAAACTCGCGCGCGAAATCGCGCGAGCGACCCGCACGCGCGAGGTTTGTGTTCCTAGGCAGACAGAAAAGTTTTGTAAAAGAAAAATGGAAATTAGGCAGATCGCGTGAGCGATCCGCGCACGCGATCCTTGTGTCCCCAGGCAGACAGAAGAGTTTATATAAGAAAAAGGAAAAATGGGCAGATCGCGCGAGCGACCTTCGAGCGAGCGGCCCACGCGCGCGACTTCTGGCAGTTTCTAGTTTTTGCTTGTTTTGTGTTAAGGAACTGTTTGGGTGGTATTTTGTGAACTGTTAAAGCTCCGTTTGGGAAATTTACTTAAACAAAATCCTATTTGGGTATGTTTAGACGATTAAAACATTGTATTATGATTTATCAATCCACGTACGCACGTCGTTTATATAATTCAGCGATTTACTTATGTTTAAGGTTTCATATCATACATGTGGAGTCAGTGGTACATGCATGGAGTGTGGTAGTCAGTGTGGAAAAGAGTATGAGATTGAGATTGAGATTGTGTTTGTGTTGTGGACACTCCCTGGTAAGTGAGTACCAAAGTGTGTTGTGGTTGAGATTGCAGTGAGAGTATCTTTATAATGCGACGGTGGCAAAACTGGACACTCCCTGACGACCATGGTAGCATCAAAGTGTGTGAAGCCGAACTTGGACATCCCCTGGCACCCATGGTAGTGCTAAAGTGTGGCCTACGGACACTCCCTGATACCCGAGTCTGAATACTGCATGAGGGTTCCTCCGGTATTTGCATGGCAGATTAGGTAGTCAAAGTGTGAGGCAATGGACACTCCCTGGTACCCCGGACCAAAGTGTGAGGCAAACTGGAAATTCCCTGGCACCCCTGTGCTAAAGTGTGGCTATCGAAGTATTTCAAAGATACTGGTGTGAGATAGTGGGTTGTTGTGTCTGTCGAGAGAAAAGAGTCGGTAAGATAAGTTTGGTGCATTGTCTCATACACGGTCAAATGTTTATGAATGAATGACTTTGAATATATTTCTCGTTGTTTTATAAACTGAATTCTTTCTATGGTTAAACCGTTGATTTTACCAAACTGAAAATTGGAAAAAGGTAAGTGGGTATGTTTTACATTCAAAGTTATGTTTTTAATACTCATGACCAGCTTCTTGAAGCTAACGACGTTGATGCGTCCTGGACATTCGTGTTCAGGTTTTTCAGGTTATGATCAGGCTGAGCAATACAATTATGCTAATTGAGAAACAACAGCTGGGAACAGAATTTACTTTCATATGCTTTAAGTTGAACTGATTTTGTAATAAGGATGACTGTAATAGATGATAAGTTATTGTTTTGTTTCAAGGCAGTCTGTGCCTTTAGATGACCCGGTGCTGTAATATTTATTAAGTTAGAAAATTTTATAAGCCTTGATTGCTCTACTCTGATTAATGGTTTTATGTTGTTCGACGTTTGGGACGGAATCGATCCTTCAAACTGTCGCGACCTACGGGTCCATAAAGGAAATTAAACGCTTTCCATATTTATGCTAAGTCGGGGCGTGACAGTAATAAGGGAGGACAAGAGGAAGAATCCGATAAATACGGAAGTCCAAGGAATAGAAGTGACCACAGAACCAAGGGAGGTCTTCGGGTCTGAATGAATCATTGAACCGGTGACTCGGCGATTACAGATATGATTTATGTGTTAAATTGTAGCATTGCATATGTTTGGCATTTAATCCTGTTTAAAATACTCACTAAACATAATGCTTAAGAAAACCATTTTCCTTTTCTATTGTTGTAAATAACAACCACCGCAGGTTCAGAGCAGTACTCGGAGAGGAAATGACATGCGTTGGGGGAGATGGGAGAGATTTGGGATTTGTTTATATGTTCTTCTCCCAGACTTGTAATATATTATAAAAAGTGGTTCCTATAACGGTGGGTTGGTATTTTGGTTGTAACCAAGAGGTTTAGTTCTTGCAACTTGTCATTTGGTAGTTTGAAGTTGAACTCAGAAAACTTATATAAATTTCCATGTTTTGGTTGGTTTTGTGTAAGTTGTTGTGTTGAGCCGATCCGGCAAGTTCGAATGGTGTCGTTAGTGTTTTGGACAAGTTCCTTTTGAAATCTTGATATTAGTTATAGCTTGAATTCAATCTCTAACAAGTTTTCATGAGATGTTAGTTTTGTCAAATGATGAATGTCAAAAATATGTTTTGACTTAAAAGGATGTGTTCATGGGTTGTTTTGATCCAATTGTGGTTGGGTATATGTTCCACATGCTTGGTTAATCCTTAAACATGTTTGGGAGTGTGTTTGGAATGGATTTCCAAAGTTCTTGAAGTTTAGTGTAATTTTGAGTATGTTTTAAACATGTAATGCAGAATTTTTAGCAGTAGGAACTGTTCTGCAGAACCCGGATCAATTTGAGTATAAAGGTAGGATCAATCCAGATGTTCTGGAGAACATTATGCGGAAGAAATAAAAAGATGGATCGATTCGGGTTTAAGGGCGGATCGATCCGGACTTCTCAAGGGACATTCTGCGAGAGGACCATTAAGTTGGATTGATCCTTGTATAAAGGGTGGATCGATCCACTCACAAGGAAACATGCATATCTCTTTCTAGAAAACTCGAATTCGCGCACCATTTTTTGCGTTAGAACCAGGACTCAAAGACCTATCTTTTGGTGTAAATTTTTTTTTATCTTTCCTAAATGGCTATTTTGTCACAGTAAGCCCTTTTATGTTGGTTCAAATCATGTTTTCCCTTAATAACCAACATGGTTTCTTGCTTATTACTGTATTTTGGGTATGTATAGTCTTATTACATATGTCCTAGTCCACCGGGGGTGGATTGGGGTGTCGCAGATTATTTATCAAATTGATGTAAAAACTTTTGAAATGGAGAACTAGAAGAGAGAATTTATTTGGATATAAACTGTAAGGGTTTATAAATAAAAATAAAGTGTGTACTCTTATATACTCTTTATATTGTTTAAAACAGATATCCAAAAAATGGCATGGAAATATTTTGATTAAGCTATTATTACAAATTGTTTTAAAGGAAGTTAAAAATGTATTTAGCATTAACACAATGAGGGAGTATGTGTTATGATATGTTTGAAAGTGGATGATTTATTAATTTTTTGGGTCTATATATTTAGATTACAAAGAAACCAAAAATTTCTTGTCACTTATTTTTAATATGAATAATTTGGGTGCAGCCTATGTAATTTTACGAATAAAATTACAATAACAATTTTAAACAATATGAGTGGCTATATATATATATATATATGCGTACCAATCACAACTGGTATAACTCTCCAATGGAGAGTGAAAATATTTTACTTGGTATTTGCAGGTTGAATATCACCTTCGGGAAAAAAATTAAATTTTGAAAAATATTTGTATACCTGGAGATAAGGAAAATTATTTTGAAAATGCTTGTATACTTCAAAATTCGAAAGAATTTAAATTTTTTTATTTTTCAAGGCTAGGTTTTAGCCAAACCTTTTGGAGAGGAAAGTCTATAGTTTAAAAAATCAAGGATGCTAATTGGATTTCGGATTCTGATGAGATGAAATCAACAAGTGAATTTAATTTTGAACTTAGTGGAGGTGCAATATCTTGGAAGTCGTCCAAGCAAACTTGCACATCTAAGTCAACGATGGAATATGAGTTTATAACTCTCAAGAAAGTAATACTGAGACTGAGTGGCTAAGAAACTTCTTAGCAAATATTCTTATTTGGAATAAACCAGCTCCATCAGTGTTTTTATTGTGATAGCCAGGCTGATATAGGCCGAGTCGTGAATAAGTTCTATAATGCCATGAGTAGACACATACGCCTAAGTCATAATATTGTGAGACAGCTGTTTGAGATAACGTTATATCTCTTAATTTTGCAAGGTCAAAAGTGAATTGGCACACTTTAACAAAACCACTAGAAAGAGAACTAGTGTATAAAACATCGAGAGAAATGGGGCTTATGAATACTTTAATAAGTGAATTGGCACACTTATTCATTTGTATTCCGAGAAAGGAAAGAGATTAATGAGCCTCTTTTTAAAACGAGTATTAACTAGTAGTTCCTCTGTCCCATGTTGTTAGTCTTTCTTTCCTTTTTTGGCAATCTCAAAACTATTGTTCACTAAAAATATTCCATGCTAATTTTTTAGTTACTTTTCAAAGTTACCCTTATTGATTATGAAATTATTCAACAAAAAGTACAGGAAAAAAAAACAAGGGCATTTTGGAACTTTTACAATAATTACATGGCATGTGAATGACAATCACTATGTCCCGTTAAATGGTAGAAATCCCAAAGGTGGACTAACAAAATGGGACGGAGGGAATAGTAACTACGGAGACAGCCCTTTTCAAAAGAGTAAGAATGAAGTTGCTATGCTTCCGTCAAACCTAGGGGAAATTCTAAAGTGGGGGGGCGAAAGAAGTGGTTTATCCCGACGTGAAGCGGATTTTTTTTTTTATCAAGAGCTTTGATATTGGCACGACATGGAAAATGTGATTTTTAATGTTGGTTTGTACATTTCTTATAAATCTTTGTACTTTATTAATTAAGCAATGTTTGAACTTTATTTATCAATATTTGTACTTTATTAAGCAACTCTTGAATTTTATTAAGGAACTATTTGTACTTTAATAACAAAATTTGGCATTTGTTTATATACGACATAGGTACAAACAAATTATAACAAATAAAGTATATAAGATATGAACAAAGTTTATCAGGTAAAAATAAATCTTATCAAAGTACAAACTAAACTAATAAATGTACAACCGATAGAAAATTAATTGAGCGTCAAATACCATTTTTGATGCGCCTTTCATGTGAATGGTGGTTTGATTTCAAGTGAAGCCAAACTGATTGGCCCCACTAAGAATGACCCCAAACCTAGAACGTAAAATCTATATGTTGTGGATTTTGACACAGACAGTTTTCTATTGAGAATGTAGAGTCATTCTTAATCTGCTCTAATAATACGTTATGTTAATGAACCTACTAACATCAAGGTCCAAGGACACATAATTGTTAATCTGAAAGCCACAGCTGACGAGTGCTTATCCTTTTAATTTAGAAAGAATAAGAAAAGTATACCAGAAGTCTATAAGGACAAAAATGCTACACTCACTCCTCTAATCACACTTTAAATTAGTATATTTTATGTTTTAAATACATGTATTTTTTTGTGGTGTTTGAATTTTTTACACTTTTCTGTACACAATTGACACAGCACATGGTACTTACATTTAAAGTAAGGATGTGATTTGGGATGTAATTGGAGGAGTGAGTGTAGCATTATTCAGATCGATTTTGACAGAGAAAACTCAACTAACCCTCTTTGACGTAGTTTCCAAAAAGAGGGAAAAAAAATTGCTATTCTCATTCTAAAATTCAACTAATGCATTTCAATAAATAAAAAATCAAAAAAACACCCCTTTAAAGTTGACTTCGTTTCTGAGTTTAGAGTCTTGTGTAAAAGTAATATTGTTCTAAACATAACAAGATTTTTCCAAGTTCTCCAAGCCATAATGGATAACTTGCATGAGTTCTGAAACAAAGATGGATCTAGAGGCAGAAGGGGAGAGCTAGCCCTAAATTTTTTTGAAAAATTACTCAGTTAGGCCGCCCTAAATTGAATTTCTAGATATGTCCGTATTATGAGATTTTTGCGCCTTAACAGTGTAGTTTAATTAGACTTGTTTTTTTTGGAAGCCTCTCACAAAAGTATCAAGCCTTGAACGCCACCAAGAGACAAAGGACGAATCATGTTTAGAATAAAAAAAAAGAGAGAGGGAAGGAAAAAAAAGAAGCAAAAATTACACTTATACCCCTTACTTGAGACCATTTCACCGTGAGCTCCTGTACTTTCAACTAAAGTATTACGGTCATTAAATTTGTTAAGCTTTACCAAACAAAGCATGTATAGGGGTTGTATCTAAAAAATTTGCAAATTGACTCAAGATTAAATTAAATATGAAAAGTTCTACTCTGTTAAGTTAAACAAATTTACCAACAGTGAAACTTTAGTTGAAAGCATAGGAATATTAGCGATACGTTTGAAACTTTAGGAGGTCACATTGAAAATGGCCTTAAATATAGAGGTGTAAGTGTGATTTCTCCCCAAAAAACATTATCAATTCCTTGTATTTAATTTCCTTATCTAAACAAAACGAAGGAGAGTTTGTTTTCCTTTTCTTTATTCTTGGATTTGGTGAAGGAAATGAAAAGAATATATAAAGGGAAATATTTTCCTTATTTAGTTAATAAGTAATCGATTAGGAAATACGAAAGAAAAGATAATAAGTTGATAAATAAATTAAACATATTAAAATTATGGGAATCATTTCCCCTCTTTAAATCATATATTACAATTATATTTTAATATTTTTTTAATTTCTAATGTTATTAAAGTATGATGGAAAATACAAGGGAAAATATGAGGGAACTGATTTCCTTCTTGTATTCCTTTTCCTTTTCTTTTTTCTCACGAAATCCTTTAACCAAATAGAGTATTAGGGTAAATCACACTAACCTATCTTGAGATAATGTCAAAATACAAGGATCTCCTTTGTAGTATGAAAAGTTATGCAAACTAGCTACATCTATTATTATATATCTATATAAAGACCGAAGCAAATGAAGCCTTTACAAGCTAGCTTCCACATCATCAACTCTCCTTGCACCAAAAATCCTACGTAGCATTTGTTTTTTATTTTTTTTATTTTATTTTTTTTGTGTTTTTTTATTAGATATTTAGATGGTTCATACATACATGATATGTCTTCCTATAATTAAGTTCATTGAATATATTTTTTGTATTTGTTTATTCATGTATTACATAGGTTCATGTATTAGCTAGTCTTAAAGTAGTCTTAGAAGAATAATGATAATAAATGTAATGGATACATGAACTTGGATAGATACACTATGTTTAGGATCCTATAAATACATATGTAATCCTGCTATTTGAATAATTCAAGCAATGAATTGAAATAGAAGCATCAATGTGTAAATCTCCTTCTCCTTCACTGCAAGGAAAAATGCTATTTATGTCACTTTTAAAATTGTATTTATGTCACTTTTATTTCAAGTGATACAATTTTTTCTCTCGTGTGCTTTTAATGTCGCTTTTTTAGTATTTATGTCCATTTTAAAAAAGTGACAAACCCTGTAGTATTTATGTCACTTTTTTTATAAACCGAATTCTTTATCTCACTTTTTTTAAAAAAAAATGACAAATAAAAACGCGCTATGGCAATTTTGTAAATAAAATGTTTATTTTATGTCATTTCTAGTAAAAGTGACATAAATAAAAATGCGGTAGCAATTTTGTAAATAAAACGTTTTTTTTTATATCGTTTTTAGTAAAAGTGACATCAATAAGTTAGATTTTTTCAATTCTAAAGGTTTTAAAACCCCCGATATGAAATGGAAAAGCCAAGATCCTTCTCTCTCTGGAAACCCTTCTCTCACTCACAAACCCCCTCCTCGATCTCTCTCTCGCAGACCCCTCTCTAGAAACCCCCTACTCACAAACCCCCATCCTTCTTCTCTCGTAGACCCCCTCCTCCCTCTCTGTATCATCATTGCCGAGCTGCCGCGGCCCTCCTCGATCTCACATTACCGCTGACGCCGCCGTCGCTCGCTCCAGGTTTCTCTTTCTCACCCTCTCTCTCTCTCTCTCCCCCCTCTCTCTCTCTCTCTCTCTCTCTCTCTCTCTCTCTCTCTCTCTCTCTCGTTGTGTGCGTGTATGTGTATGTTTACGATTATATAGGAAATAACACATTAATCTTGAGGGTTCAATGTGAGTCTTCATCCTAATGTTGTTCTTTTCATGGATGCTATTACTCGCCCATCAAACCTCTCTATCATCACCGAGTTTCTTCTGAGGTAATTTTTGTTCCCCCTTGTATGAACATAATCAGTTCCATTCAAAGAAACTACTTTGCATGTTTAACTTGGATATATGCAACTTCGATATATAACTACAACCTGAGTTGAGATTTAATAGTAAGTTTATACATATCTCAGTTTTGTCTCTTAGCTTACTGCATCTAAATATTGATAATGCCAACTCTATAACTGCAGCTAGGAAGTTGCTAGTTTGATCCTTCGAGGAGTTTGATTAAACTTGTGGGTAATTAATTACATTTTTGGTATTGGGGTTGTTTAATGTATAGGTGTAGTTGTGTTGACATTCTTCTTTTGTGAGTGGTTTGTGTGGATTTTGTATGGAATCTGAATGGTTTGTTCTCACTTACGTAGCATCTGATGGTGTGAATTGAAAAGAAAAAAAAAAGTTTCTTCCTATCAATGCCCAATAAACTAAAATGGAGCTATGGGATTTTCTCAGGATTTTGAAAGATCCCAAATTGGGTGAAGATAATATTGTTTTTGTTAATATTGTATGTTTTCGCTTTCAACAAAAAGCATATGTTTTTTAGGTAACGTAATTAATGTGTTCGAGAGTGTAATGTTTAGTTATATACTTCTATTGACGCCTATTATTTACATCACTTTAAATTCTTCCATTTAATTTTGGGGTATCACTTGTTGGATTATGGTTCTCTGGTTCATGAGGGATGTCCACTTCCGATGTTAGAATGCAGTTGAATATGGAAAGTAATTTAGAGATTAATTAATCCACAGTTTTTGTGCTCATTGAGTTATTAAATAGATTTTAGTTTGGGGGATTGTTGAAGGCGGGATTAATGCACTTTCTGTACAAATTTCCTTTTGTTTGGAACACTGAACCAAGGAGTATGAGACTATAATTAGTCTAATATTAGCAACTGATAATACTTAGTTCTGTATATGGCATATTTATGAATACCTTTTTCTTTGGCATTGCAAGTAGTGTAAAACAAGTCACATGTTGAGTGTTTTTGGATTTCTAGAGGAAGCTTATATCAGATCATTCATCGTCCTGTAAGTAAAATTGACGAAAAGCAGAGAATTAAGATGGCCCTTGATGTGGTATGAAAGAATCAAATCCCACATTGTTCTTTAATCAGTTGTTTGCATCTTTTAATTATGTTCTAATTGATTAAGCGTGTTGTGCAAGCCAAGGGTATGAATTGCTTGTATACCAGCATTCCAACAATTGTGCATCGTGATTTGAAGTCACCGAATCTGTTGGTTGATAATAATTGGAATGTGAAGGTACTGTTCCTGTCATTGTTATTGTTGCCTTCGTTGTTTTTTTTTTCCTTCCCCTCATTAAGCATGAGTGGATTGCTCAAAATTCAATGTTTACATTCTTCGTCCATACAGGTATTTGATTTTGGGTTGTCACGCTTGAAGCTTAACACATTTTTGTCATCAAAATCCACAACTGGAACGGTGAGAATCTAAATTCTGCAATTAGAAATTAGTTACATGGTTTTATTTATTTATTTATTGTTGAATGGGTTACATGGTTTAATTAAACACATACTTTATGAATGTTTTTTCTTCTTGTTTCCATGCCTTCTATAGAAAGCTTTTTCTGACAAAGATCTCTTTGATGCCTTAGCCCGAGTGGATGGCGCCAGAAGTTCTCCGCAATGAACCTTCAAATGAGAAGTGAGTTGAATTACTCTATGTTGCCATGATTATATGATGACGATGGTGAACTTTTTGTTTTGTCTTTCATCTTTACTCAGTGTCTGTGTGCATGTACTTGTATATATAGGGAAATGCGAACCTGCTACATATCTAAAAGGGTGCATATTTAAATTGACAATAAAGTCTCTGCCACCTCATTAAAATAAGCGCACTAAAATATTTGTGTAGAGGAGCAACAGTAAAGTACTTAATTGACCCGATTGCAAAATTACTTTAATGCCTTGTCCTTCCAAAACTGAAACAATGTTATCCTACTATCTTCAGGTAGTAGGATAGCAAGTCCCATATGTACATATGGCTATTTCTATTTTGTTTTTATAGTAGTGGTGCTGGTGGATTAGTTGTTTGCTTAATTACATGATGCTCCTTCTTTTAGTGGTGCTGGTGGATTAGTTGTTTGCTTAATTACCTGATGCTCCTTCTTGTCTTCTCGTTAAGGCTCATTTTTTTTATCAGTAGAATAATTTCATTAATTAAAGGAACTGATACAATATGAGACCTAAAATAAAACATTAGGAGCTTAAAGCGATCAACTAAACTCATAAAAAACTGCTAATTAAACTCAATACAACCCAGAATACATAGACACATTTTGGTCTCTCAAAACGTCAAAACATAGTTTTAGAAGGCCTAAGTCTATGAATTAACTTGCAATCCGTGAATCGAAATTGCATGCCGTTACTTCCTACAAGTCTATTTAGGTAAGTATGAAGTGTAGATTCCGGTCCCATGTCGTTCCGAGTGCCAGAACCCATTTTGGTCTCTCAAAATGTCAAAACTTACCTTTACTCTTTTATTATTTTATATATACAACTAATTAGTGAGAAAAAAAAAATATGTAGGTACCAAGGCTCAAATTTTGATGGGAAGTTCTAACAAACGAAGCCACGTTTTTTGTTGGGTTAATTTTTTTGTTGCTTCCATAGTTTTGGTAGTACTTTTTGATGAATATAACATGTATATGTGATTAGTTTAGCACACGGCGATCGATTATATGTATTGTTTGTTGATTTCAATTGGTTGGAGTAGATTATTGAGCTAGATTTAATTTTGTACAGGGTGGTATTGATGCAATCATCATTTTTATAAAAAAAAAAAATTATATTTCAAATATTTATGTCATTTTTAAGAAAAGTGATATAACTAAATACACATTTATGTCACTTTTATAAGGTATTTATGTCGCTTTTAAAGTATTTATATCACTTTTAAGACTTTAATGTAATATTTTTGTTTGGTATTTATGTCGCTTTAATACTTTTATGTCACTTTAACTACATAACTAAAATGGTATTTATGTCATTTTTAAGTATTTATGTCACTTTTTATTAATATATAATTTGATTTTATGAAACGTTTATGTCGCTTTTATAAAATATTTATGTCACTGTCATTTATGCCACTTTCTACTGGAAAAAAAAATTTGACATAAATACCTATTTATGTCACTATTTAAGTCACATAAATAGCAATTTTTCTTGTAGTGCTTAGAATGTGTTTATCTTAGTTTTCCATTTTCTAATATCCTACTTGTCCATGTTTATCTACTTCATATTTATGATGTACTATAAATTATTTTATTTAGGTACTCTTGGGATAACATGATAATTGGATTATGTTTATTTATTTACTTTTTGAAATATGATTGAAATTTATTCAGTAGACTGTAAATTGTGATAAATTTTTGTAGGATGTTCTGTGTAAGTGCATTTCTTTCCTTTCAATCTCTTAGATCCAATTTGAGAATATTTTTACTGTTATGTGTACAAATTTGTATAATATGGTTAAAATATAAAAAATTAAAATTATTGGATGGAATTTATTTGTTATATTTTTTTATTTGTTGACAAATTCCCGTGCGTATGCACGGTTGATCGACTAGTTCAGTTATATAGTTTGAGAGACCATTTTTACCATTTTCATTAGTCGCCGATAGTCAGTCATAAAAAAGAATAAGAAAGAAATAGGTCGTTTACATTGACTAGATTGGCAAAGCAGACACAGAATAAGAATAAGCATATATATGACTTAAATACTTAAATTCTTGTTAAGTAAAAATAAATTACTTATGAATAAAAGATCTCTCAGATACAATTATAAAGGCATTGCACAGCACACTAGTGTTGTCTGATGCAAACATATAGCTAGAACAATTTGCACTCCTCAATCTGTCATAATAGGTACGTGGTGTGGCAAGCAAAACAAATGAATTGAACATATATTGATTTCTTGAGAAGCAATTTGATATTATTCCGTGTAGATATAGGTGGGGTTGTACTGCTATTCCTTTTTTTTTTTTTTTTTTGTTGGGGGGGGGGGGGGTTGGAGGGGGTTTGTTGTGGTGGGTTTTTTTTTTTTTTTTTTTTTCAAAGAACTGAAGTAGTACAATCAACCAGTACATGCCAAAAGAAAAAAGTGAAATCAAATTATTATTTTTTTTAACAGCAAAGGAATTATATTCATGCATGGATAGTATTTTGGACAAAATACACCTTATAAAGCACACCCCAATTAAGTTAGAAAACTCAAAAAAAATAATGATAATAATAATAATAAAAAGGACAAAATATATTAATGCTACTGTTACAGTGAACAATGAAAGAATAAATTAAGATGGATGTGACAGTCACTTCTGGCTAGCTAAACCCATCTAATCTTAACTTGCTGGTGAATGAAGCAAATTAATGCAAACTAATTAACTACGCAAAATACATACATACAAAAAAATATAGTATCAAATTTGGTGGCATGGATGGATCGTCAAAGTCGATGTACTTCGACATTTCAAGTACACCATTAATTCTACCAAACCATATGGTGTCAATCAAAATAAGGTGGAATATGAAGAGATTGTAAGCTTTATAGTATTATACTGTATGAATAGTCCTTTCATATTCAACTTTTAGCTAGGAAAGATCCAATGCATGCAAGTAAATTCAAGTGATATATATACCTTTTACACTAGCTAGAGCCAACAAACAAAAACTCTTAACCTCTAAAAAGGTAAAACCCACAAATATATTCTCACCCAAAGCCCTCCAAAGTTCCAAAGTCTTCTCTCTTAAAAGCCTCAAAGAGACCACAATTTTTAAGAACACAAAAACAAATAGGAAACAGTAGAGGATTCTTTGAATGCCCCTCCATGCAGTTCAGGCAATACTGTCTGAACTGTCTTTGAACATTCAAAACAGATACCTATTGGAGTGCACTAGCATCATAACTTACGAATGGCCAATCGAATGTCTGGACATTGCGCTCGTACACCAACTAAAACTTACAAAGCTTGTGAGCATACACTTTGATTGTTACGAAAGTTTATACAGTTTCTTGCCTCCTTCATTAGGCAATATGTAAACTAGCGTCAAAAAGAAATCACATACTAGGAGATGTAGTCCCTGTAGAAACAATTAGTATAGAATGAATTTTATTTCTATCTCATTGAAGAAGATGAATACATAGAGAGTCTGTATATATAGTGTAGATAAACTCACACACATGCATAGGGTCGGGTTTAGGTCATTACCTAGCGGAATTGAACCCGATGGATGGAAGATCGTTGATTGTTACGAACCCTCAACTTTGTTCTTCCAATCCGAGAATACTAGCCTCCGTATATGCCTCATACTTCGCTACTATCACGAGAACGGCTACTAGAGCAATCCCCTTGATCTTCACGCGCTAAATTCCAAGCTTTCTTAGTCATTAAGCAACAGAGAAAGAGTGAAATCTAGAGAGAGGGAGAGATAGCTGAGAGGGAGGAGAGATAGAGTGCCGAGAGGGGGAGAGAGATAGGTGTGTATAATATTTTGTTATCATCTCTCTTAGTTGTAACATATACAACTTCTATTTATAAGCACTCTCTTAATAGGGTTTGAATAGGACTCCTTATGGGTTTGCTTAGGAACCAAGCAAGACCCGTTGGACCCCGGGTCTAATGTGGGTGTCCTAACCTAGATAATATTTGTTATCTCTCCCACTCACCCACATAGGGCTTTGGGTCAAACAAAAGCTCTCAGATTTTCACTTTGATCGTCTCTTCATACGAGAAATAGAACGTGCGACCTCACGAAATGAACGTACAGTAACAAGAGCTGAGATGCTAAGTCAATCACTAAACTAGCAAAACACATCTCTCATAAGCTTCCCGTGTATTTACCCAGACTTATCCAACTACACCAGATGTAGCACTCTTAATCCCTCGAAAAGCAGTGTTATACCCTACATATGTAATGTACCCATGACAATCAGTACATATACGATCGTCGTTAGCCAGCTAATGAGTCACAGTACATGGTATGTTATCGAACTAGTCTTCCCGCCTACTAATGTCAATTCAACTAACTTAACAGATTTCCTAGGCATACCCCATGGAACAGAATTTGCTGCTTTGCCCCTGGGATGTATGCTAAAGTAGCATCATCAAATGTCCTCTTCATGACACAGTCTCAGGTCAAAAGGAAAATGGTGTAGAATCCCTGATAAAAGGGGGACTACATGGCTCACACAGTAATGAAATAGGGATCAATCCATTGCTCCACAAAAAATGATCACAAAATAGCACACACAGTATGATGTGTATGCTATGGCATTCTTCCATAGAAATGGGTGTATCACTACGTGGTAATAGTAACGCCATACGAATCTTAGTCTAGACATTACATAAACGTCTAACCTGAGTTTTTCAACACAATAGCACCTCCTGGTGCCCGTTTGAATCTCATAATCGACTTTGAGCAGGCTACATAGAAGCATAGGCAATCTCCAATATGTTCTACTCAGTATAGAGGTACTGGTCTCATCTCAGAACTTATCTATGGCGACATATGAGTAAATATATATATATATATATATCTTGCTTGCTATTCTTACACAGCACAGATATAGGTGTTCTAGCTCGCTCTCTCAGCGCCATGAACACAAATGTCTCATCTTGCTCGCCGTCCAAGTGCTATGAACACATGTGTTCAAAGTTAGCTATCTAGGCACCAAGGTGAATGACCCGTGTGAGCAGGTCGATTCAAGCCTGATGACACTTACAAAGAAAAATGTACACGTATCTAATTAATAACTAATGAATTTGGATAACCATAGATTTTATTATTAAAATAATAAACATCTAGAAACAATAATAATAATACTATCAAGAATAACACAGTCTAAGTACATCAGAATCTACAGAGTCCCATACTACCAATGTGGGACAAGAACGAATCCCTAGCAATTGGCTTGGTCAAAGGATCAGCCATCATTTCTCTAGTAGAGATGTGCTTCAAGACAACCTCCCCTTGTGTAACCATATCTCGAATGTAGTGGTGGCGAATATCTATGTGCTTGGACTTCCTGTGGTACTTAGGGTCCTTTGCATTCGCTAATGCCGATGTGCTATCACAATAGACCAACATTGCTTCATCGCCCTGAGGCAATAAGCTTACGCTATGCAAAAACCTTTTTAACCATACAACCTCCTGAATGGCTGTAGAACAAGCCATATATTCAACTTTTATAGTGGATAATGCGATGCACGTCTGCTTCTTGCTACATATACACCAAGAAATTGCTCTACCTCCCAATGTGAATGCATACCCGGACGCGGACTTGCGCTCATCCTTATCGCTAGCCCAATCAGTATCGCTACATCCTCTCAACTTCAAATCCCTACCACCATAACATAGGGACATGTCCATAGCCCCCCGAAGTATCGAAAAATCATCTTCACTACCTTCCAGTGGTATGGACCTGGGTTACTCTGGTAATGACTCACTAGACCTACTACATAGCATATATCCAGTCGTGTACACAACTTAGCGTACATCAGACTTCCTACAGCTGATGTATATGGTACTACGGACATCTAGTTCTTTTCTTCTTCATTTTTAAGACAGTGATTCAAGGACAATAACAATCCCTTCTCAACTAGAGTGTCAACGGGCTTTGCATTATTCATGCAAAAACATTCCAGAACCTTTACTATGTAAGTCTGTTGCGACAAACAGAGGAGTTTCTTAGAACGATCTCTCACAATCTTAAAGCCCAACACATAGTTGGCCACACCCATGTTCTTTATCTCAAATTGAGAGGACAACCACTCTCGAGTGGTGACAATGGAACTCATCTCATTTCCAGCTAGAAGAATATCGTCGACATACAACAATAGGATTAAGATACCCTTTTTGGATCATTTTATGTACACGCAATGGTCCTCCTCAATCATCTCAAAACAAAAGGAGGTGATTGAGTCATGGAATCGCAAGTACCACTGCCTTGACGATTACTTGAGACCATAAATGGATTGCCTAAGACAACACACTTTGCGATCATTCCCTTTGGTAACAAAACCAATGGATTGATCCATATAGATCTCCTCATCTAATTCTCCATTGAGAAATGCAGTGTTAACATCCATCTGAAAGAGTTCTAAATCCAAGTGTACTACAATTGCAAGTATGAAGCGTCTAGGGGCAAATCTTACCACAGGGGAAAATGTGTCTTCATGGTCTATACCCTCCTTTTGGGTATATCCCTTCGCTACCGAACGCACCTTGTACTTGTGAATTGAGTCATCCATCTTGCGTTTGACTTTAAAAATCCACTTGTTTCCAATGGTCTTACAGATAGGCGGAATATTAACTAATTCCTAGACCTTGTTCATGTTCATAGAGCTCATTTCTTCCTACATAGCAACTGTCCATTCAGATTTAGCAGGACGAAGCAGGCTCATCATCATCTACTGTACACAAAAGAACTTCCCTCTCAATATCAAAATGCTTACATGGAACTCTTTCACACCTGCTGCTTCAGTGTGCTAACTGAGAATCTTGATTACCTTATGGTGTACTCCCACTATATGGTACACTCCCACTAGGATCTAGCGGTGTACTCCAACTCGGTTGTAGACTAGTACCATTTTCATAAGCGATTACTGGATGTGGAATCCTTATCTCTCTACCCTCGCTTGAAGATGGTACGTTATCTATAGTGTCCTCTAACTCATAAAGGTCAAGATCTCCTTTAGCATCACTAATACTAGGGAAGTCTGTCTCAATAAAATCGGCATTTCTGGACTCAATCTCCGTCATCCCTCCACCCTGGTGTTCACCTTACATAACATAGCCTTTGGAACTATCAAAGTATCTCAAAAAGATATACTTTCTAGCCCTCAGGCCTAGTTTCACATACTTATGGGATATACTGTGAACACATCCCACTAATTTTCAAGGGCGCAAATGCTCCAAATTGGGCTCTTCGCCTTTCCAAAGCTCATATGGAGTAGATGAGACAAACTGTGAAGGCACTCTATTTAAAATGTAGGAAGCAGTAAAAAGGGCATCCCCCCAGAATGATATTGGAGGTTTGCCTACGCCATCATGAATCTAGACATAACTAGAAGTGTTCTATTCCTTCTTTCTGCAACACCATTTTATTGCGGAGTTCTGAGAATAGTCAATTGTCGGTGTATCCCCTTTTCCTTACATAGTTCTTTCAACTGATCAGATAAATACTCGTGTCCTCTGTCTGTGCGAAAAAACTTAAGGGGTTTTTCAAGATGATTCTCTACCTCTGCTACAAAGTGTTTGAAGCAATCCAAAGCTTCATAGCGATGAGAAATCAGATAGACATACCCAAATCGCGTGTAATCATCAATAAACGTGAGAAAATAGGACATGCCATGTTGTGCTTTCAAATTCATGGGTCCACAAATATTTGAATGAACTAGTTTTAATGCAGTTGTGGCTTTAGCAGCCTTACCAAAAGGCTTTTGGCATGCTTTGCCCGCTAAGCAAGGCTCACACACAGTTGAAGCATTTCCCACTGAAGGAAAATTTCAGTTGGTCCCATAATTCTTTTGCACTTGAGTATCTGATATACTTAACAAGAAGATCATCGTTCATGCTGCTCAACAAAATGATGCGCGTGCGATGATCCTTCTTGACCCCATTCATTATAGGCATCCAATGCCCGGCAGTGTTGAGCCTCAGTCACACCTTCAGCCATGACAAGTTGGACCATTGAATTTTCAGTGTGGTCCATGAGCTCCTGATCAGTCAATAGGAAAGTCACTTTGATCTTCCATAGGTAATAGTTTTTCTCATTTAGTTTGTTGTCTTTGTTAAGTTCAGCAATGAGTTGGCTGGTTGCCATTTCTACATTCGAGAACATGCACAAGAGGTTGACATTTATATAATGCACATTATTCCAAAAATTGTTTGTTTTTAAATCAATTAAAAAGAAATTTTCTTTTATTACAATTTCAAGATCGAAAATCTGCATTGCTCGTAGTCATCACTTTACTTTTGTAACTTAAGAGCTCTTTTTCTAATTGATTTTTCTAAAACAAACACACATAGATGGTACTTAACCTATCTATTGTCATCCACGTGTAATAAAGTGCGCCATACAAAAATTGCGCATGGAACCCAATTGACAATTTTGGAGCATATGCTAAAAAAATTCAAATGTATAATTTATGATCAAAGAAAATTCATCCCTTTACAAAATGGCTTTCCCAAAACATAAAAAATAAAAAATAAATAAAAAAATAAAGTCTCTCATCCTCACTTCACAATTATAGCCATGAAAAAATAGAGATACTTTGCTAATAAGTATACATGAGAACAATTTTAAACATACATCGCGACAACACAAACTCTCTGAATTGTCAATTTTGTAGTCCATTCACATTTAACTGGATTAATGCAATTGCATTCAACAAGCACTCATATGGTATAAATTAGAAATGAAAGGACTTGACGTCCATTCCACTTAAGGAAGAGAACAAAAGGGTCTAAGGTCATACAATTATCTACCAATAAATAATTACTACATGGCCAATAATTCATAAAGCCTCTAAACAGAACATTTGAAACATTTTAATTATATTGAAAACCAAAATTTTCATAATAAATAAAAATTTTCAAAATAGATTAAAGGCCATTTAAACATCCAATTGATCTAACTAATGAAATCAACTTAGTTTAAATAATTAATGTGTAGATTCCCAGATAACTATTTAAAACAATTCATATAAAAAAGTTTTAAATTTACCAAAATTCACATAAGAAATTTTGAAATGTTCAAAAACTGATTTTTAACATAAACGGAAATTTTCCAAAATTTATGGGAGTCTTAAACATTAATTTAATCAATTTAACAAATTAAATTGATTTATTGTCAAGCAAATCAACAATAAGGCATAAATTCCTAAAACTACAAAATTTGAAGGAATCAGCCATTTCTTAAAGTTTCACATGGCCCAATATAATGTTCTAAATACATCATATTAAATACAAAAAATCATATTCATATTTAGATAATTTAAGCAATTAAAATAGTATCCAAAAACATGTTTTAATGCTCTAAAATACCACAAATATGCGCAACAATCCCTAAGCATTTTCTCAACACTCCAAACAGTATACTTTCTATCACATATTAATTACAAAAATTAATATTGTGTTTTGGATATTTTTAGCAATTAAAAACACATACTTTTATATATTTTATATGCTCAAAAATACCAAAAATAATGGAATAATTTATACTAAAATTATTCTAGGTCCCACACGATGCCTCTAACATAGGAAAAATAAAAACTTAATTTTCCTAAATTTTCCAGAATTTTAAACCAATTTTTAAAACAGTTTTTAGCAAATTAAAAACTAATTTTTAAATAACAGAAACTATTTTAATTACTAAATAACAAATGATTTTCTGACCATACCTGCCGGACCACCGTCGGCTGGCGAGTGGACCCCACTCTCCACTGTGAGAGTGGACGTGGCTAAAGGGGGTCTTCTTCCTCAAAAAGAAACCTAGAATTGGCTGCACAGTGGCTGCGCGCGATGCCCACTTCGCGGCCTTGCCACGGCTTCGTTTCTCAACGAAAACTTGCGTATGATATACGATTGGAAAGCCCTCATGGAGTAGATGAAGTTTTTGCCCAAAAATAGACCACTTGGACATCTAAATCATCTAGAAAATGGGCTCAAAGTTGACAAATTTTGTTTTAGATTTATCAGTTTATCAAATTTGGGTTTGATATATCTCCTTCGTTTGAGATAATTAGGTCATGAAACTTTGAGGGTAGCCTCATATGATATATTAGAACATATCCATATCAAAAAATTGGAAGAATATTAAAGTTTACATGTAGACCCATCACGAGATTTGTTTTTGATAAAAACGGTCCAAAAACGAATCTTGAATATGATGGATCCTTATATAGGCGAACAAATTAACCTATAGGCTCAGATACTCTCACGCCCCGGAGAAGCAAAAATAGAGAAAACAAGTTCCTTTTTGGCTCCGTAAGTTCGTGACTGGTGAATAACTGCATTGTCATCAATACCAATCAATAAATACAACGATAGGGAGGATGCTATTCATAAAACATATCTTATTAACATAATCAGAGACTACAGCGGAAATACAAAAGGTTTGAAAGCAACATATGCCCAAGTACCAATTATAAAAGTCTACTAAAACTATTACAGCAGCTGGCTTAGAGTCTGAAGCCTATAACAATAATTAACAGAAGTACAACATATATACAAACGAATTAATACAAAGCAACACGCCTTCATCTTCAAGCCTTCAGCTCCAAGTCCGGCAGAACATCGGTCTCCATCCTCAAGACCTTCCAAGCTCTAGACATTGGAATGTCCAGGGCACAAACTCCATCAGCTTTACAAAGCTGAGTGAGTACACTAAACAACACTCATCACCGTTATTGTTCAGCATCTTAAAATGCAGTTAATCTCTTAACAATGACGTCACTCATGGACATAACAAAGATCTCATGAAACTATACATGAATTCAATGGTAGCAGGAAACATATTAAATGAAATCAATAATAAAGATCATGGTATAAATATCTCATCACGTATTCACCAAATCCATGCATGTAACCCTTGCATCTACCTTTGCGTCAGGATGTTGAATCCACGATTGAACATCATCTTTACTAACTATTCTCATATTCATATTCATTTCCGTATCCATTCACCATATTCATACTCATATTCATCTCTATAACCATTCGTCGATACAATAATGCCAATCGAAATCACCCGACTAGGCAGTAGGTCCCACAATCCCTTGATAGGGTTACCGGTCGTCTACAGGTACCATGTATCTGTAAACAATAAAATGGCACATCGGACGTCTTCAACGATGTGTATATCCTCACTGGTCGTCTACATAGCTGAGAATACATTAGAGCAATAGCCGGACGTAATCGTCAACGGTACACTGGACGTCTTCAACAGTGCATACGCATCACTGGACGTCTTCAATAACGAGAGGCGCACTAGGAACTCTAACCATCCTACGTCCACCCGACTCGTCAGCCGTTGATCCCAAGTACTCATATCACATATTCTCCAAAGTACACATATCTCATCATTCCACATAAATCACAGTTTCGATTTCTCATCATATTCCCTTATCTCTTCACATAACTATCCCATGTATGCTGACCACATGTCGTGAAATGCATTGCTCTAGATACAAGAATTTCCACATGCTCTGTATTCATCATATCTATTCATTACTGATTATTAACATACAGTTGTGTTCCGTTCTGCTATTCAGTTTATCAATAATAACATATAACAATTAAAAAGTTCATCTCATATCAAAAGTTAACATAGAATAATTCATCTTGTAATATTAACAATCACTGCATATAAGTCTAGTCCTGATATAACACACATATATATATATCTTTTCCACATATCGCAATAACACATAGGGTACAACTATCAATAAGTCTGATATATCGGAAACATAAAATAATATACAAATAACATTCTGCTCATATCCAATCGATTGACCAAGCATGGCAATCGATTGGATACAATGCCAATCGATTGGGAAAAATGGAAATCGATTGGGATTCATGGCAATCGATTGGATCCAATGGCAATCGATTGGGAAACTATCAAATCGATTGGATCCAATGGCAATCGATTGGACTCTGTCTTCTTCCTTGGAAACTGCTAGTTTTTATAAAAACGTTGGGGGTTCTTTCTCTCTTCCATGCACGTTATTTAACACATACAAACATCCCAAAACAATCCTCTGAGTGAGTTAATGAAACTCACCTCTCTCCGACGTTCCGGTGGCGGCGTCCCGAGCTCCGCGACGGTGGTTATGGTGAGTTCTCTCTCCTCTCCTTCTTCTTTTTCTTCTTCTTCTCTTCTTCTTCTCCTCTCTCTTTCTAACCCGAGAGTGAGTATGTGTATATATATAATATAAGTGTGTGTATATATATAAGAGTATATATATATATATCTTTCTCTCTCAAATACACACACAAGCAAACATTTATATGTATAAGGGAGAGGGTATATATAGGGAGGGGAAACAATCAAAATCATACAAAATAAACGAGGTGGCCAAGTTCTGATATTGCCAATCGATTGTTACCAGGTGCCAATCGATTGGTATGTGCCACGTGATTGATTAAAGTCGACTGCAAGGCAATCGATTGGTAAACTATCCAATCGATTGAGATAAGGTCAATCAATTGGGCTCTCAAAAGTGGCAATCGATTGGTATATGATGCCAATCGATTGGGATGCAAACCTACCCAAAGGCTAGGAAAAGTACTAGGGATATATATATATACCTGAAAAATAAGGGGTATTACATCATCCACCACTCATCAAAAGATTTCATCCTCGAAATCAGAAGCAGCAGTCCTATTACCAAAAAGAAATCCATCTCGAAAGACAGACTCTAAAAATGCTCAAGTTCTCATTTTACGTAAACGATTACATCAGCGGCCAACGGGTTAAAGTTCTAGACACACGATATAACGATATCACTGATCTACGAATACTAGGGTGACAACTTCCAATCCTCAGGATTAAGAGTTATGAAATTCGTATGTCGAACTTCTAAAAAGTTCTAGGTAGTACAATCTAATCATCTTTCAACATCTAAAACAGCTAGTCTCCAAACTCATGAGGTTCCTCCCTCAAGTCAAACTCTACGGTGTGAGGACTCTATTGATTAAGTATTCTAATCTCATCTAAGTTGTAGCGAAGCATTATTGTCTACTCCCGTCTTCAATGATGCTTCGAACTGTGCTAACGATGTCTCTATTGTATCAACAGTTGGTTGTCTCCCATCTCTGGACTCCTGGTTATGATTGTCAGCGTCCTTAGTTGGTCTCTTGTTATACACGACGTCCTTGTTAACTCCCTAGTTGCTGTCGTCCTTCAATGTGTTGATCTAAAAGCATTTTGACTCTGACATCTTAGTGGGTGATTTAAACTTCCTCACGTCTCCAAATTCTCATGTACTATTGATATAATCATCTCTTTGAGGTCGTACAATCTGTTAAATGCTCATTCTGCTTCTGAGTACTAATTAAACAAGTTAGACAATGTTGTATACTGATTCTGTGAGTCGATCTACTATATAACATCTTGTCTGGATGAAAAGCAACAAGCAATCGGTGTCAAAAAGTAATCTTTTAATTTGTAGTACTCGTTGTAATTCTGGTATCGTCTCTACGTCACTAATATCCTCTCTTGTAGACTTGAAATCTTCTAGTTTGTCGTTTCTTGTCAAGTCTGCGTCTTAAGGAAACTGAGATTCTTTATCTCTAGTCTTTATCCATCTTACCAACAGTTGGCGTAGTGTTTTGTGTAGGGAGGCTAATGATGTCAGATATGGATGCAATTGATGCCTTATGGGGATGCAAAAAATGTCATATGGGATGCAATTGATGTTATATCTATACTTGGATAACTACTGTCGATCAGTGTCAAAGGAATTGTTCAGATATCCACAACTTACGGTGTAGGCTAATCCTCTTACAATCAATCAAATAAAATGCCAAACTTCCTGCATATTGGGATCATAAGGTAATACAAAATGTAGGTGATGAGGGTTATACCTTCTGTCTATCGTTTTTGTCTAAGTCGAGATCCATTACTTGTTCAGTGGATCTGCCCTCGTGATACTTGCCGCGACGGAATATTGTGTTGCATCTCTAGTCTGGACAAAACTTACGGACATGACCAACTTTACCATAGTTAAAACATCGTATCCCTCATCCATTATATTTCCTTGATGTTCTGCATTCTTGGGAATGGTGTCCTGGTACTCCACAATTGTAGCAGATATCTCATTCTTTGTGCTGTGTTGGAGTTGCCACTGGTTTGGATTCTTTCTTGTTGTTCCCCAATCTCTTACGCTTCTGGCAGTTGCCTATATAACTTCTCGTTGTGTTTCCTTGTTGAACTTGGTTAGCTACCAACACAACCTGACTGTCCCTTCCTCTCTGATCCATTAGGAGAAATTGATCTTACTCTGGAAATGTTAGATCCAATCGTTGCTCTTCACTAATATGAGTGTCGTCTTCCAATTTCATTGCCATTTCTACCAGAGCTTCGAAAGATTGATCTAAATGTCCTATAGTCATATGACGGATATCTGGAACTAGTCCCTGATGATATCTTTTGATCTTCCTTCTTGGGGTATCAATTATATACGGTGCAAATCGTGATAGTCTCTCGAATTGAGTTGTATATTTAGGTATTGTCATACTACCTTGGACTAATTATATGAAATCCATTTCCCTTTTATTCTTCTCATATTCTGGGAAGTACTTTTCTAGAAATCGGGTCTTAAATGATTCCCAAGTCATTCTTCCTATAACTTCTTCACCTATCGTAACTTTTACTGCGTCCCACCAATCTGCTGCTGAGAACATCAGTTGAAATACGACCAAATATCTTTTCTCAGTGTCAATACATTCAAGTGTCTCAAATATCAATTCTATCTGGCGAATCCATTGTTCAGCTTGCCATGCTCCCGTAAATCCGGTAAAGGTCTCTGGTTGAAGAGCACGAAATTCCTTTAGCAGCTTGACTCTCGTTGGACGTACTGGTACTTCATTGCCGATGACACGGTCAGCACGATTGATAACTTGTTCCATGCGATGGATGAAAGCTCCGAACATTCCCGTTGGATCTATCTCGGGAGGTACTAATTCAGGTACTCCATTCAACTAGCCCGGGTTCCCTCAAGTCGTTCTAACCATAATGAGTGCTGGTAGTGTTCAGTGTCGCTACCTTCAAATGAAAAACTATTCGGTCAGACGCATTCTATCTTACAACTTAAGCAAGAACATGTGGTAAATATACAATACCACTATATAATAAGATCACACCAAGCAATACGGATATAAGAATATAACCATAGAGGTCAGTCTATCTACCAGGTATACTCCAATATATCTATGCTCAAGACAAGGGTTACGAAACTATAGGTTCTACACGTAACGTCAAATCTAAACGTTCCATTTCTATTCCCAGGTTTCAGACTTATGAGTATCGTTCAACTAACATGTGGTTCAAGGTAATAGGATAATCTTATCCATAACCTCTTTCTACTTCTAGGTCATGCTGACTGTTCCACAATCGCTCATGTCTAAAATCCAACAGTTCTATATTTATGATCTCCACAACCCCAACTAACTCTAGATGCCTTGTTCTCCGAGAACTCAGCTACCAATAGTTCTAAGGATTCCTTATCAACTCCAGCAGTTACTACCTTCCAAAGAAACATTCTCAGATGGATTCATCTAACTTCTCGTTTAAGTGACAGGATAACAACTCCGTCTCATCTGGGCTAATCTTCATGCTTTCGACATTAACTTAGAACTCATGTTCTAATCACAAAAGGCAAGCGGTTAATAACTGAAACCTAGGCTTTGATACCAAAAATCCTGTCACGCCCCGGAGAAGCAAAAATAGAGAAAAACAAGTTCCTTTTTGGTCCCGTAGGTTCGTGACTGGTGAATAACCGCATTGTCATCTATACCAATCAATAAATACAACGATAAGGAGGATGCTATTCATAAAACATATCTTATTAACATAATCAGAGGCTATAGCGGAAACATAAAAAGGTTTCAAAGAAACATATGCCCAAGTACCAATTATGAAAGTCTATTAAAACTATTACAGCAGCTGGCTTAGAGTCTAAAGCCTATAACAATAATTAACAGAAGTACAACATATATACAAACGAATTAATATAAAGCAGCATGCCTTCATCTTCAAGCCTTCAGCTCCAAGTCCGGCGGAACATCGCTCTCCATCCTCAAGACCTGCCAAACTCTAGACATTGGAATGTCCAGGGCACAAACGCCACCAACTTTAGATACAAAGCTGAGTGAGTACACTAAACAACACTCATCACCGTTATTGTTCAGCATCTTAAAATGCTGTTAATCTCTTAACAATGACTTCACTCACTGACATAACAGAGATCTCATGAAACTATATATGAATTCAATAATAGCAGGAAACATATTAAATGAAATCAATAATAAAGATCATGGTATAAATATCTCATCATGTATTCACCAAATCCATGCATGTAACCCTTGCATCTACCTTTGCGTCAGGATGTTGAATCCACGATTGAACATCATCTTTACTAACTATTCTCATATTCATATCCATTTCCATATCCATTCACCATATTCATACTCATATTCATCTCTATAACCATTCGTCGATACAATAATGCCAATCGAAATCACCCGACTAGGCAGTAGGTCCCATAATCCCTAAATAGGGTTACCGGTCGTCTACACGGTACCACCTGTCTGTAAACAATAGAACGGCACATCAGATGTCTTCAATAATGTGTATATCCTCACTGGTCATCTACACAGCTGAGAATACATTAGAGCACTAGCCGAACGAAATCGTCAACGGTACACTGGACGTCTTCAACAGTGCAAACGCATCACTGGACGTCTTCAACAGCGAGAGGCGCACTAGGAACTCTAACCATCCTACGTCTACCCGACTCATCAGTCGTTGATCCCACGGAGCCCAAGTACTCATATCACATATTCTCCAAAGTACACATATCTCATTATCCCACATAAATCACAGTTTCGATTTCTCATCATATTATCTTATCTCTTCACATCACTATCCCATGTATGCTGACCACATGTCGTGAAATGCATTGCTCTAGATACAAGAATTTTCACATGCTCTGTATTCATCATATCTATTCATTACTGATTATTAACATGTAGTTGTGTTCCGTTCTACTATTCAGTTTATCAATAATAACATATAACAATTAAACAGTTCATCTCATATCAATAGTTAACATAGAATAATTCATCTTGTAATATTAACGATCACTGCATATAAGTCTAGTCCTGATATAGCACATATATATCTTATCCACATATTGCAATAACACATAGGGTACAACTATCAATAAGTCTGATATATCGTAAACATAAAATAATATACAAATAACATTCTGCTCATATCCAATCAATTGGCCAAGCATGGCAATCGATTGGAAACAATGCCAATCGATTGGGAAAAATGACAATCGATTGGGATAGTAATCGATTGGGATTCATGGTAATCGATTGGGAAATTATCCAATCAATTGGATCTAATGGCAATCGATTGGACTCTGTCTTCTTCCTTGGAAATTACTGGTTTTTATATAAAAACATTGGGGGTTCTTTATCTCTTCCATGCACGCTATTTAACACATACAAACATCCCAAAACAATCCTCTGAGTGAGTTAATGAAACTCACCTCTCTCCGGCGTTCCGGTGACGGCGTCCTGAACTCCGCGGCGGTGGTTATGGTGAGTTCTCTCTCCTCTCCTTCTTCTTCTTCTTCTTCTTCTTCTTCTTCTTCTTCTTCTCTTCTTGTTCTCCTCTCTCTCTCTAACCCGAGAGTGAGTGTGTGTATATATATAATATAAGTAAGTGTATATATATATGTATAAGAGTATATATATATCTTTTTCTTTCAAACACACACACAAGCAAACATATATACATATAAGGGAGAGGGTATATATAGGGAGGGGAAACAATCAAAATCATACAAAACAAACGCGGTGGCCAAGTTCTGATATTGCCAATCGATTGGTATATGCCACATCATTGATTAAAGTCGGCAGCAAGGCAATCGATTGGTAAACTATCCAATCGATTGGAATATCAATCGATTGAGATAAGGTCAATCGATTGTGCTCTCAAAAGTGGCAAGCAAGGCAATCGATTGGTAAACTATCCAATCGATTGGAATATCAATCGATTGAGATAAGGTCAATCGATTGTGCTCTCAAAAGTGGCAATCGATTGGTATATGATGCCAATCGATTGGGATGCAAACCTACCCAAAGGCTAGGAAAAGTACTAGGGATATATATATATACCTGAAAAATATGGGGTATTACAGATACCATTGTAGATAAACTCACACACATTCATAGGGTTAGGTTTAGGACATTATCTAGCGGAATTACCCGATGGATCGTAGATCATTGATTGTTACGAGCCCTCAACCTTGTTCTTCCAATCCGAGAATCCTTGCCTCTGTATACACCTTATACTTTGCTACGGTCACAAAATGGCTACTAGAGCAATCCCCTTAATCTTCACGCGCTAAATCTAAAGCTTTCTTAGTGATTAAGCTAGAGAGAGAAAGTGAAATCTAGAAAGAGAGAGAGTAGCTGAAAGGGAGGAAAGAAAGTGTCAAGAGGGAGAGAGAGAGAGATAGGTGTGTGTATAATATTTTGTGATCATCTCTCTTAGTTGTAACATATACAACTTCTATATATAAGCACTCTCCTAATAAGGTTTGAATATGACTTCTTATGGGCTTACTTAACAACCAAGCAAGGCCCGTTGGACCCTGGGTCAAATGTGGGTGTCACAACCCAGATAATATTTGTTACATATAGAAATACTAAAATGAGAAATACAAAACATGCTCTAACTAATTCTATTAGAGATTCAAACTAAATCTATCATCCACTTGTCTTAGAGATATATCAGATTCTTCTAACAACTTTAGCTAAGAGCTGATGAACGGTGATTAGAGTATCCATGTCAACATATATCATCAATTTGTGTGAACTACTAGATGGTGATTAGATATGCCACATTAGAGATCTATGTAAGCTAGACACAGATTGGCTTACAACCCCCTTCAAGGTGATGCTGAAGTTGGAAGCAACAACTTGGCAGCAGTATCATCGATCGTGATGCATATAGGATCTACATAAGCTGATCTCTAAGATACTTGAAGTGAGATGCAACCAAGGAATTTGTAAATGATCAGCAAGCTGATCTACCAAAGAAATATAAGACACCCTGATCTGCTTGTTGAGAATTTTCTCTCGAATGAAGAAATAATCAACTCCAACATTCTTAGTTCTAGCATGGAAGATGGGACTAGCAGCTAAGGAGAAGAATGCACGTATATTGTCACACCAAAGTGTGGAAGTATGAGGGAGCTGGACATGTAAGTGTCACGCCCGTCCCAGAAAATCATTGGTTTAAAATGCATATTTGAGATTTTGTGGATTATTAATGTCGATTAATAATTAGAAATGGAGTTGACGTGGGTCAATGATGAAGTGTCAATTGAGGACACGATAATCAGAGGAGTCATGTTACATTTGCATGAATAAATGACAATTATGTGATTTAAATGTTATTTGAACTATCTGGTATTTTGTGAATAGTAACTTTACCTGTATTGGTACAACTTCTAGTAGTTTCGATATTGTTATATATCATTTTGAGAACTATGGTGAGAACGTGAGTGACACGTTAAATAAAAGGTAGGTTGTGTAGAGATTTCACAAAATTTAGTTTCGGACGTAATTTTGGAACCAAACGAGACTTAGTCGAAAACTTTTGTAGATTTTAATTTTTCACTCGTAACGGCATAAAATGGACGTGCACGAAGTTTTAGGAGTTTATTCGATGTTCTGAGAACTCGCGTGGTAGTAAACACGATTTCAGTAAAGTTTTCCTATAAATAGGAGTGGATGAATTTCTTATTCTTGAAAAACATTACAAAATATCATTAGAGAGGAGAGAGAAAAGGGAGATTGACGCCACGGGCTTTGCGACGACGATCGGTGACCTTTCGTCCGTTTGTTTTCAACCAAACTTCATATTTGAACTCTTCGAGGTAAGGGCTTTATTTTGATACCACTTAGGCCCTGTTTGGCTAAGATTTTTATAAAATCTAATTTTTAGAATTTTGGGAAAAATGTGTAAATACTTGTAGGAATCTTTCGAAATCAGAGATCCAACGTTTATTCGGACCTCTAGTTGATCCTTCAAACTTAGGGAGAAATCGCACGAGGTATGAATTCTAAGCCTTTGAATTATATGGAATTTACACGTTTTGAATATCGAATTTGATATTTTTGGATCTGAGTGAAATTCATGTATTAATTAGGCCCGTTAATTATGCACGTGAAACTGCGATGAAAGCACGTATAACTGTTTATGTGAGCATGCTATATGTCTACTTGGGTCAAAATTGGGGGGGGGGGGGGGGTTGGGGCAATTCCATCCGGGCGTAAGCTCCTCGAAGTTTGAGGTTTGTAACATTGATTGTGGTTGTGTCTGGTATGGAGGAAGGCCCAACCAGTGTATGTGGTACGTGGAAGAGGTGTGCCTTCCACGGCACCGGTCTCATTTACCAGATAGAAGCGTACCACTCACCCTAGAGACTATTTTGATGTGTTTAAATGTTTCAAATTGTCATATAAGCATATGTTTAGAATTGTACACTCAGCATATAGCTGAGCAATGTAGATTTACTCCATTGCAGGTATGAAGAAAGGAAAGGAGAAGCGTGAAGAGTGAGGCCGTGGGAATGCCGCGGATCACCTTTTTGTTTACGTTGATTTCCTTTCCAAATGTCATAATAATGAAAGTGTAGAACTAGAACTATGTTTTACTCTTAACTTGAAAAGCCATGGAATGGTTAAGAAATGTTGTAACAGTTAGTGGAATTCTTTTGGTTATGTTTAAAACAATTTAGATCTCATGAGTTCATATTTTGAAAGCTTAACTTGTCAAATTCGGATTTTTAAGGAATGTGGATAGAGTTTGTGAATCGAGCCAAACAAGCCTTAGTTTGTTTCGTTATTATTTTTTTACATGGATTAGTAAGATTAAAGTTTGCTTTAAAAGCTCGTTGTAGCTTGTGACAGTTGGATTAATGTAAGTGTGACTGGAGTAATAGAATTTGTGAAGGTTGTTTGACGCCTTAAGCAAATTCTGCAGTTTTGGGCAGGATTCTGCTAAAGGGTCATTCGACCGGTCAAAGGGGGTCGTTCGACCGGTCGAAATACCCCTTGCAAAATATATTTACATTTTCAATTTTATACGGATTTTACAACTCGGAGGGTAATGTTTCCAAAAGTTTTATATACTCAAGGTTCTTTTAAAGTTCTTTTCCGCTGCGTATAGTTAATTAATGATTGGAAGAGCCTTGGTGGCGTGCCACGTGTTCTATTTTCACGTGTAGTGGGATGGGTCGTGACAGTAAGTCCTTCAGAATTTGTAGAAGAAGCCGAAAAACCTTAACTTTGGTTATATGTAATGTAGCATCCTTACCCGATCTGGCAGGAACGCTCCCTAAAACCCCGCTAAATGCAAACAAAACAAAGACTACTAAACAAAGTCTATGCAAAGTTTAACCCCAAGGGCAAAAAGGTCATTTAAAATTTTTGCCCCAAATTTTATATCAAAAAGAAAATATTTGAAATACGGTTCCAACGGTTTGAGCGGTGTGCGATTTTGAGTTTTCTAGAGAAAATTGTGCCCGTTTCCATAAAAGCTGACATATTAATATTTTTTTATTATTTTTTTAAGCCACAAAACTCCATTTTTAAGACCACCAAACTTTTAACTCAAAAGGGATGTTTCAACCTACTTCAAATACATTATTTTTAGGCCTCTAATACACAATAAAAAATCACCATAAACATCATAAACAAATTCCTATTTCTTAATCCAAAATTAAATTACGGATTTCTCAAGAATGCAACATGCTTTACAAATCCGGAAACTCCAAAACAATCGCACGAATCCGTCAACACATTGGTCTGTACTGACATGATGTCAAAACTCAAAATATATACAAACCTAACCTCAAATATTTATATCATAAACATTACTCAAATCGTCAACCAAAGTACACATACGTAAATCCGATTACAACATAAGTTTAACACGAATGTTTACGATTCCAACAAGTTTAACCGAAATGACTCACATACATCCTAAACTTACACAACAACTCGAGACTCATGGAAGTGGCACCTATACCGCAGTACCTACAAAAAGGACTGTGTGGGTGTGAGCAACCCTTGGCTCACAGCTAGAAAAACCAAATAAAGTAATATAAAACATTCAAATCAATACATAATCCGCATCCAAGTTAATTCAACTAATATATACACTAATGCAATGCATTCCCATAAGTGAAATGACACACGCACCTGGGCGCATTTTGCTCGGCTCTTTTAGCCATTTCCAAGTTTCGATACTTGGATTTTTATCGCTTTCGCTATGCACGTGCATGACATAGAATATTCGTGCCATGTTCAATGTATGTATTTCATACAATACGCTTATGAATTTAATTCAACAAAAATGTAAACTTAACAAGTAATGTTCACATTACATTATTACAGTTTCTATTAAAACCCACCTCAAGTCTTTATGAAAATTAGTGCAACGATTTACTGCGCTCGCTCCGGCATCTCTTTTGGCTCACTCCAACTTGCCTCTGAACCTGAAATCTTAAATAAGTAGGTTCTATCGCACTTATAGGCTAAGAAGCATAATTTACAATCAAAATGAAACTTAAAAATTGATTTCACGAGCTAATTTTAATTCTTCTTAAAGTAGCCCATGTTTTGTTCTTGTGATACCAAGACCCCAAACAACCCATAATCATGAATATCATGAATTTCCAACCCACAACTCACTTCTAACATTCAAGAACCTATCCCAATACCATCATTCCATCTATCAAACTTTAAAAAAATATCCAATTCTAGACAAATTCTCAAATTTTCAAACATACCCAAAAGTTCTTCAAGCTCTTGAAAGCTTCAAGAACACATCAATGGTGAAACCCCAATTCACTACCAATCTTTACCAAGCTTGTAGCTAAGGATCCCAATGGCATGTAAAGCATATATAAACACTCTAACAATTCCAAAACCCAACAAATTCATACACCCAAACTTTCAATTTTCGAATTTTATACAAACCCTCAAAAATCCAATTTTTTAAACTTCCTCAAAACTCAAATTTAACATGTAGGCTTCATACCACATCATATATATAACCCAAGAATCATCTTAGCGAATTCTAAACATGAATTTAAACATCAATTTTCAGATTTCAAATACCAAAATCTAAAAACCCCAATTTGCAAAGAACCCTAGAGAGAGAGATATATATCCACTTGTACTTCCCTTAGCAACTTGAAAATTGTAGCTCAATTAAGTTTTGATTATTGAAGGTTCATTTCTTCAACTCTCTTGTTCTTCTTCTCTCTTTTTTTTTCTTCCAAACCCTCTCAAAATGAAGAAGAAAGGAAACATACATATGTCCCCTAAAAATATGATTTTCAAGTTTCAAAAATTATGTTTAACACCGTAATGTTCCTTAAAGCATGCACTTGAGTCCCCAAACTTCCCTATGTCACCGTAGAACCCCCTAAATATCAATAATTAACAATATAAACCCCCATTTCACAAATATACATGCCCATAAAAATAAAATTTTTGCATCGCATTCGCTTTATTAAATAATTTAAATCACCCTATTTGGTTCTAGGTCTCACACTTAAAGGCTTTGTATTCAGCCCCTATGCTTGATTTTGCTACTGTTACCTGCTCTTAGCAGACCAGGAAATCAAATTGGGGTAAAAAAAACACAATTGATAGTAGTTGATTTACGATCAGTATGAACACCAGCCCAGTCAGAATCTGAAAAGGCGGATAGATGTAAGGGACCATTTAGAAATAACAAGCCGTGAGTGAGTGTGCCTTTAATATATCTGAGAAGCCTTTTAAGAGCCTGGAAATGTAAGTTCAGAGGGTTGTGCATATGTTGGTACAGCCAATTGACAGAGAAGGAGATTTGAGGCCTTGTAATGGTTAGATATTGGAAAGAACCCATAAGGCTTCGATAGAAAGAAGTCTAAAAATGGAGCATGATCTTCATGGGCTAGAGGTTTGACAGGCATAGGAGAAGAATTTGGTTTGCAGTCTGTCATGCCCCGGAGCAGCAAAAATAGAGAATAATAGATTTCTTTTTTGGGTCCATAGAGAATGACGGGTGAATGTCACTAATTGTTTACACCACATAGTACTAGTCCAACTAATAAACAAGATCAGTAAACAAACTGAAATTTAATAACAATTCTATCCATTGCAATATCAGTATGGTCCTCAGGATCACAACAGGTCTGGAGACAACATATGCCCAAGTACCAGCTACAAATAAAGTTCGACAGAAATATAAACTAGATATAACTTCTTCTTCTCTAGGTGGCGTAAAGATAATCATCAGCGTAGTAATCTTTCCCAACATAATCATCATTAGTGGGGCCACCTTCTACATAATCGAACTCCAGATAGTAGCCATCATCGTAGCCTCCATCATCTGCATTAATAAGGACAGGGTAGTCTGGACAGGGAATATCCAGGCATAAACGTCGTCAGCTTACTTCAGCTGACTGAATTGAAACTCTTACAGTATCATAGGTATAAAGTCCTTTCCAGTTATGAACGATATAAAGTAGTGATACTAATAATATCTTTCCTCTTTAATTCAGACTCATCATTATCCAATTCGTATCATCTTCTAACTCTAAAACTGACTGTACCAATCCTGACTGACTATACTGAACTGATTATATCACGACGACATACTAGTGATCTTGTTCACCGTTTTAAGAACTCTTGCGAGCACTATACATCGTTCTAATATAACAACTGGTCTATGGACGTACCCATACCCTTGTTCACCGCTTTTAAGAACTCTTTCTATTAACCGCTTTTAAGAATGCTTGCGAGTATGGTACATACATAGCTTTGGAAGATACAAACTATGGGCGTGCCACTACTCTTGTTCACCGCTTTTAAGAATTCTTACTATTCACCGCTTTTAAGAATGCTTGCGAGTACTGTGCACCCATAGCTTCCACGATCCTGGTTAAATCCTTGATACACATTTATCGGATTCAACCTGAGCGAATCATCAACTCGACTAAACACAACCTTGAAAGAAACTATTACCCCACTGACTCAGTCACCAGGTTATCCAATGTTACCCATCGTTATATCTCAAACCTTATCTCGTTATCGCGCCATATCAATACTAACGTTCTGAACCCTACTACATTACTCACCATGTTATCTCAATCTCATTATTGTATTTCTTTACCTCCAAAATTCATAATATCACATAATAGAGAAACATGGAACATCAATTAAATAGCTAAGCATTATGAATTATAAACTTAAAGGAAACATCCAAGTTCTAATAAGGTTCGATCAATTAAAGTATTCTCGATCGATTAAAGAAAGTGAAGTTCGATCGATTGAAGTATTCTCGATCGATTGAAGTGAAGGTGGTCTTGATCGATTAAAACTAGTTCGATCGCTCGAACGTTGTCTTCTCTAGATTCTAGAAGTGAATGTCCATATCTTAGGATGTGTTTGGGTCCTCATTAAACATCTAAAAACTTATAATTAATACATTACACTAATGCTACTGAGTGAGTTTGGAACTCATCGAAAGTTGATAAGGCACGTTTGGCAAAGCTTGAAGCCTCAAAGCTTTAATGGTGGCCTCATCTCTCTCTCCTCTGATTTGTCTTTTTTTCTCTGTCTCGTCTCCTTCTTCTCTGTCTATCTATCTATCTATCTATCTATCTATCTCTCTCTCTCTCTCTCTCTGACTGAGTATATATGTATGATATATATGTATGCATATATAAATGTATGAATATATATAAAACACAAGCACGCACACACACACACACACACTCTATCTCTCTAACAAATCTTGGGCACCAACAAACCTTACATACACCCACTGCCCAAACATATATATATATATAGAGAGAATGGGGTGGGCAAGTGGCAATGTTTGCGTGAACTGAAGATGAAATATCCAGTTGAGTTTGATCGATCGAAGTATGCTCGATCACTCGAAAGTGATTCGGCCAGGTTTGATCGATTGAAGTAAGGACTACATCATAAATTCAGGTCGATAGGGTTTCGATCGCTTGAACTTAGAAATGCTCGATCGCTTGACCAGACTTCGATCGATGGAAGATAGAATTTCAAGTATGGTTAAAAAAAAGTATATAAAATCTTTTTGTATTACTAACTACTGACAATGCTATAATTTGAGAGGCCAAATAGCTATGCATTGGGGCATGCAATTTTAGAGAATTTGATATATTTTAACTCTGGCAGCCCAAATGAGAGTTGCGTTGGAGCTGCTCTTAAATTGATGATAGCATTCAAAGGCATTGTGATTTCCTTTCCCACATATTTGACAATATGCCCTATTTTGATTTCCTCTTCCAAAATTATTACCTCTTCTACCTCGATCTAAATCTTTTATTTCTGCCTCCTCTAAACTGGTATGAATTGAATTATTATTTACTCCTCCTTGTTTGAAATTTTAAATATGAAAACTAGGTTTCCCATAAGTATTCTGATTAGAAACTGCAGTGAGAGTACTACTAAAAAGACTTGAAGACTTTGAATCTCTGCTGATATGCGCCTCTTCATGTATAATTTGATATATGAGATACCTAATTTTCTTTGCATTTCATTGTATTTAATTAAGTGATTTGAATTCTAGGAATAAATAATCGATTGGACCCACAAATCGTTTACTGGTGCCCAGAACAAGTAGCCGGTTTGTTCCCTGTAATTGATTTGTGGGACCCATACCCAGTGACCGGTTAGTGCCACTACCCGATTAGTGGTACCCAGTGACACTTGTCTTGAATGCAGCCCATGCAATGCCACTTATCCCTTCCACCTTGTTTATATCTAAAGATGCGTGGATATAACTTGAACATACATACATTCTTGTATTTAGTGTACATTTAGAGAGAGAGAGTTTGGAGGTTAGGAACATTTACTTTGTTTTCTTTGTTTCCATACACACAAAAATCAAGAGAAAGAACTTTTACTTTAGTATCACACACTCTCATACTAACACACACTGAAAATCAAGAGAAAGAAGGAAAGTTGCAGAGAAGAAAAGAGAAAGAAGGAACTAGAAGGAGAAAGACCCCCAATAAAGCTTGGTTCCAAGCTTTCAAGCTTCAACACACACACACACCCCTTCATCAAATCTTGGTGAGTATTTTTACTCACTTGGTAACACTTATACACAATTTTTATGAAGTTTTATTTACATATAAGTACTTAAAAATACGGTTTCAAACCTATTTTCAAAGTTGTCACAAGGTTGAAGACGAAATACCAAGGAACCGATTTCTTGAACCAACTGATTCCTTGTATCAGGAATGACAAACCGGTTCCTTGTACTAACCGGTTGCTATTACCTATGAACAGTAACCGATCTGCCCTACAAACTAATTTGTATTACCTTATTTTGTAATACTTTGTTTGCTTGTTGTACTTAATCCTTAAATCTTGGTACATGGGTTATAATAACCATGTTTAGGACTATGCATGCATGATCTAAGCTTGATTGGTTATATATACCTTGATGTTGATAGACCATTAACTATGTATTTCGAGCTTTGTATGTGTACATTATGCTTGGATTATGGTACTTTAGTTCTTTATGCTTGTTTACAACCTGTTATAATGATTTTGAAGCTTCTACATATGGTACCTCAAACCTTTAACAATGTACAATGATGAAAAATATGATTTTTAAAAGAAGAACATGAACTGGTACCCACTAACTAGTTACTGGTACTAACCGATTATAGGTACTAACCAGTTACTAGGTACAGAGATGAAAATATTATTTTAAACTATGGTACACTACACTTCATTAGTTGTACTTGTAAGTGAATATTCTGCATGTTGTGCCACTGTTGTTAAGAGTTGAACATTTGACACAATGAGTCATACGTACCATGAGTTTCACATGCTTTAATCACTTGTACGTTGGTCGTAATCATCCCAGTTCTTCATTTGGTATAATTCTATGTCTTCAAAATTGGCATGCATGCTAGGTTATGTTTGTCTGTCGTGAAGATTAATTCCTTTATCCTAGAGAAAGTATGGTTGGTGAACGCGGGAGCCCGAAAATTGTAACAGCAAATACTAGAGTTGATGGATAGCCAGTACGGCGATAGTTAGACGGCCAGTAGGGCGATAGTGAAACGGCCAGTTAGACGCAAAAACCTCTAAATACATGATTAATTTGGGATGGGATGAGGAATATTGTCAAGTGGTGGTTTGGTTCAAAAATTCGAGTGTTATCAGTCGAAAGCATTGTGCTATGTTTACCCTATTATCTTTAAACCCGATCCATCGTTCTTGATTTGGCTTACCTAGTTGTGAACATATAATCTTTCATAAAAGGTTCCAAAGATGTTAAGAATAATGAATCTTTTGACATGATATAATCATATAAACTGTTATACTTGGTACCACTTGAGTGTCTATGTCACTCAGCTTTCAAAACCTGATGGTATAGTTGACCTTGATCTTTCCTGTCTAGCTTTTCCAGAGTATGGTACCGGTACCGAGGGAGACTACATGAGTGAATGCTACGCTACTGAAGGCTATGCCACGGAGGGACTATACAGAAAGAGACTATGCCAAAGGCGACTACAATGAAGAGGGACATGGCTTTGCGAGTTTAAGACGATGATCTAGGTCGTAGTTTTAGTTTATCTGTTCTTATGATTAATGTAATTAATATTTAGACTTACGTTTTGTTAACTGCACTAATGCCGCCAGACTACTTATGTTTCATTTTGGATATTATCGTGTTGCAATAATTGTAAGACCTTGATGTGGCTTGATGTTATCGTATTATTGAACTTAGTTATTCCATGTCTATGGCACTATTTTATGTTTTAGTATGCTTGTGGACAATCAGGTGATTCCAACATGTCACGTATCTACAAGTGCAAAAAGGAAAATTTTAATTTCCCTCAATTTTCGTTAGTCCGGGGCGTGACACCTCAGATATGAGAATAGCATAAAGATCACTTAAGCTAGGTTGGTGAGTGATGGTTTTGAGAGTAGTTTTAAAAGAAGCATACTCAATTGGTAGACAATTAATGAGTGTGTACAGAAAAAGATCTTCTTCATTAACAGGACAACCATCAGCAGAGAATTATCATAACAATCCTTGATATTGTCAAGATATGAATCCACCGATCCATCTTTGGTAGCATTCAATAATTTTTGTTTGAGTGTGCTGAATACGAGATCTCGAATTTGAGATATATCTCTTGGTTAAATGAGACCAAATATATGATGCATGTTCAAATCCAATTAGTTGGGGCAAAATAGAAGACGAAATCGTTACATTTTGAAGAATACAAATAGAGTACTATACATACACTAAAATGAGAAATACTACAAAACATGTTAGAGACCCAAACTAAATCTATTGACAGAAATAAATTTGTGCGCTCTTATGCAACACCCAAGTGTAGGTGATCGTGCAAGTAGTAAAATTGGTTAAGACCAGGTCCATCCCACAGCGAAGGTGAAAGTGTACTAACTTAGACTAAACTCGAAAAGAAAAAGAAAAATCAATAATTTAAATGGAAGTATAGTACACAAAGTTCCACAATTAACAACTACTATAATAAAACAATTAAACTAAACTAACAATTAACTAATTTTACCATGCGAATTTTAAAATGGTTTTACTTTATAAAAAAGAAACGTTGGGATCATATGAATTCACAATGACCTAGTCATCTACCATGCACATTCATTATCGCTCATTGGAGTACATCCCTATTCAGTATTAATCCGTATTTTTTCAAAGATAAAGAATCAATAGTTCTTACATGACTGGGACTATATCATCACAGGTGATTAAAATACTTAAAAGACAGTTTAAAACAATGGTTTGGACTCGCACTATGAATGGTGTTAGCATTAAAAGAGATTTGCAAAAGACACTGAAGAAAATTGCCTTAAGGCCTTAAGTTCTAAAAGTGTTTTGACAAATTGAGCTTATTTGGACAGTTTGATAACAAATCTTAAAAATAGAAAGTCTTGGAATACCTAAAGGGATCATCTCAGGAATTTATAGGTTCGATCGATCAAACTGCATTATTCTTCAATCGATCAAATGTCTTCGATCACTTGATTGTGTCCCTGGTTCGATCAATCAAAATAACTTCGATCGATTAAACACGGGTTTATTCTGCAGTACATGGCAGAGGCTACAGAGATCATTGTTTCATCGTAATCTCCCAACTACTGGTTTACGTTGGCATGTTTAGGGTTGCAGAAACTAAGTTTTTAACATTAAACATAATTAAGGTCTCATTTGGTTGGTTTTAAACATGAAATATATGGAAAACTATGGATTATCTAAAACAAATTATAACTACAAATATAACTTGCAGAACGTAACCAAAATTATAATATGGAACTTGGAACATGAAACTGATATTAAACTTCAATAAAATCAACCTTGTCTTGAACTTCAAAGTATTAAACCTACAAAAAAATAATGGAAACTCTCTCTATAAACTGATAAAACAAAAAGTGGGCATCCCTATGGACGAGTTTGCATCGTATATTTATAGCTAACTCCTAAACTAGGGTTGACAATACTCTTCTGCTGCACTGCCCGCAAAATTTTGGTAAACACATATCCGATCGATCAAACTATGTTTGATCGCTTGAACTTCATCAGTCTTCAATCGCTTTGGGAAGCTTTCGATCGATTGAAACATCAATCGCTCGAGCCTTCTTCGATCGCTTGAGGTCCAAATTTTAGTTTTGGCATGTCTACTTTGCACTTGTGCTTTACCCTTTTCCTGTAAATCATTCCTGCTTATGGCACACAACATATCTGTATGTAATAAAGTCTAATACAACAAAGTTCATCAAAGAATCATATCATTGAACCAAAATACACATTATAGCACAATTGCAGATAAAATGGCGAATTGTAGACGTATTTATGATGTTTCAGTGTTTATGCGTGGATATATTCTACAAATATACCCACTTATCATCTATCATCCACTTGTCTTAGACACATATTAGATTCTTCTAACAACTTTAGCAGAGAGGTAATGAACGGTGATTCAAGCATCGATGTCACCAATCTGTGTCATGAGCTATTGAATGGTGATTAGATATGCCACATTAGAGATCTGTGTGAGCAAGACACAGATTGCCTTACAGTCCCCACATAAAATAACTATGACGTATAGGCCAATGAAGTGGTTAAAAATCCCTACAATTCAAATCTTTTCCAAAACACTTAGAACTGTGTATAGGACTTGCAATCAATGTATGTATATAGTTTTTGTGTTTTACCCCGTTTAAGCATTGTTTTTTTTTTTTTCTATTTAAGCGAGAAGTGCTTAAATCCACATAGAAACAAGGGAGAGTAGTAGGATATAGAAAGTTAGTGGACATGCCACTCATTCAGGAAAGGAAAACTTTCATTCTCAAATGACAAAATGCCTCTACCCACTGGACTCGGTAAAACGAGCCAACAAATTAGCTTCTCTAGTTGATGAGTGCTATGCTCAATTGAGGGTTTAACTCTCATTGTTCACTAGTAATATTAGGAAAACTAAATAAAAAGAAAATTTGTCCACAGAGAGAGAGAGAGAGAGAGAGAGAGAGAGAGCAACTAGCAAGGGTTTAACATGCAAAAAGTTACAAAAATAAGGGAAAATTGGTGAAAAGGGCATTAGGAGAAGCTAATTTAGAATTAAGGACACTTAATAAAATAACTTGGTCTAAGGACCTAAGAAAATTTTTGGACAAAACAACCATCATCTTCATCATCTAACCTTACTACTGAGCCCTAGCCACCATTACCACCACCCATGCCTAACCTCCGGCCACCACCACTTCCACCTTCAGTGACCACCACTACCACCTCTAATGACACACTTTCTAACCTCTATCGTTGCCTTCGCCACTGTCGGCCAAATCTAGAAATCTTTTTTCTCACTCCTGACCACCGGTAACCACCTTTTACCACTCGATTGACCTCGGTCGACCACCACTATCACTACTTAAGATTGCCTTTTTGGTTAACAAGAGCAAAATTTGACTTAAAATAACTTCAGTTAAGTCAAATTTTACTTAAGATATTTGTGTTACAGTATACATATGTCTTGGCTACATAGTAGTGCTGCAAAGTCCACCTAATTGTTGGAGGTCTACTATATATGTGCATGTACATGCGTTTGTGGTTCGATGGTGGTAATGGTGGTAGTTGGCGATGGCGATGGTGGTGGTCTGGCAGTATTCTTTTTCTTTTAATCTTTTCTTTGTGGTAGTGGTTATGGGTGTCTGTGTGTTAAAAAATGTTAGAATGTTTTCTATTATAATTTTACCTTTTCAAATAGAGTTTTTCATTGAAGTTTATGTCAGTTGACTCAATTTATATTTACACTTTTGTTTTTGTTTTTTTTTATATACTAATTTATTATTCCACTTTGAATGTGCACAGTTTTTTTGTTTTAAAGCTGGAGGTGCATAATTAAAAACGTCATCGTGTATAGTAATTTTTTTTATAGAGTGATAATGTGGGTGATTAGTAATTTAAAAATTAAGAATAATGTAGAACATATGGCAACGAGACTACTTTCAATAATAGTGGACCCACCTCAATATCATTTAATCATAATCAAGTGGATTAACTGTCACATATATTTGGTAAGTAGAACATTACACTTTCCACACGCAACGCATGTTCTCCCGCTGCTAGTTATAATAATGGAAAAGGGAGGGGTATCAACATTATTTTTTAAGTTGTCTATAATTAAAGTTAAACTATTATATTTTATCTTTTTAAAAAATTATTAGATTTGAGTATTAAAATGGTCAATCAATTAAAAAAAAACTACTTCAATAAATGAGGGAAAAAAAAAACTACCTAAAATAATTTGTTAAAAAAAAATAATCTAAAAAATAAATAAATTAGCACACAAACGGAGTGTGTAATCCTATTGTAGTATAATAATAATGGTTTAAAGAAAGAAGAAGAAAACAACATAAATAAAACGGCTAGTCCGAAAAGGAAGGTGGAGCAGGCAGAGCAGAGAAAAACAGTGCGAGAATCAATGGGAGGTATAAATTGAAAGTGGGGATTTTGGAATTGTGCATGGGGATGGATGGATGGGGTTGTTATCTGAACCGTTGTTTTGAATCTCTCTCTCTCTCTCTCTCTCTGACCCAACGGAAAAAGGAAGGAATAGATCTATTGTTCTCTCTCTCTCTCTCTCTCTCTCTCTCTCTCTCTCTCTTTGCAAAATCTAAATCCAATACTTGGTCCCTTCGAAGCTCCTCCGATGGCGTTCCTTGGCAGCTAAAAGAGAAAGCGGCCTCTTCCCTTCTCATCTAGGTATTCATTCGAATCATTCCTCTCTCTCTCTCTCTCTCTCTCTCTCTCTCTCTCTCTCTCATCTAGGAGGCTTGGTTTTTTCGCGTTTTTTTGTGTTTTTTTGTTTTTCCTAGTGGACTACTGGTGGCTTCTGTTTTAATGGACCTTAATTCACTTGTAGTAGAAATGTGGAATCATGTAAAATGTGCACATTTATCCCTCTCTGCTTTACTGCATATATATGTGCGTGTTTGTGGGTTTTTATTTAGATCCATCATCATCTTCATCATCATCATCATCATCATCATCATCATCATCATCATCATCATCATCCATGTAAACTGCTGTTAAATCAAATGTGCCGTACGTCTTCAGTCATCGAAATGACTCCGTATTGTATTATTATTATTATTATTATTATTATTATTATTATTATTATTATTATACTTACAATGCTTCCATGAAATCTTCCTTACACTTTCATCACAGATATGATCAAGTGATCGATCAAGAGCAAACTCAAAACCTCTCATTTATTTATTTATTTTTAAAATCAATACAGTAGTATGTTTTAGCTAGAGGGTTAAATTAAAATTGACAATTTTGTACATTAATTGGAGTATTATAAATGTATGTGTATATATACATGCATGTAGGGGGAATTAAGAAGATCTGATCGATGAGACAATTGTTGGGAATTGGACGTTTGAATTCAACCTTGGGATATATTCTGATCACTATTGTGGCAAGGCAAATAGTAGGATTAATGGATGACAATGTGGGGGGGAGCAAGAGCAAGAGCAAGGTGACGGGGATCCGGCAGATTGTAAAGCTGAAGGAAATTCTCCAAAAGTGGCAATCTGTTACACTTGGCGGAGGACAAAAGGGGGTGGTTAACATTAATCTCGAAGAATCTGAAGGAGGAGGAGGAGGAGGAAGCCATGATGATGATGGTGGTGGTGGTGGTGGAATATCACCAGCAATAAGTAGGAGGTTGATGATCATGAGCTCGAATCATGTGTATTGTGATTCGGACGAGGATGGTTGCCACAGCCCTGAACCACCACCCCATGGTGTTCCCAAAGGTTATTTAGCTGTTTATGTTGGGCTCGAGCTTCGGAGGTTTATCATTCCCACTACCTATCTTACCCACCCTGTCTTCAAAGTGTTACTGGAAAAGGTTGAGGAGGAGTTTGGTTTTGATCATAGTGGCGGCCTCACAATCCCATGCGAGATAGAGACTTTCAAGTACCTCCTTAAGTGCATTGACAAACATCATCATCCATCATCCCAAAGACATTAATTATTAACACACACCGGTAATATATATTCTTTGTTTATAATACTAGCTAGTGAGTATTACTCCCTCCGTCCCATTTTATGTGTCCCTTTTTGGGAATCCAACTATTTAAGGGGACAAAAAGAATCTACACCTACTTTCCACAATTGTCCATAATCATTGCACTTTCTTTTTTGTTTTATTTTTGTACTGGTTGTAAGGAAGGGTAATTTGGGAAACTAAGTAAAATTTACATCCTAATTTAAGAAAGTAGACAACAATTTTGGGACATACCAAAATAGAAAGGGGGACACATAAAATGGGACGGAGGGAGTATTTATTTTCGATCAACCGTATACATATATCATGGTCTTTAATTTCTCGGTCGGTTGGATGTCAGTTTTAATTAATTAATCTTCTAACTAAAGTTGAAATTGCGTGTCTAAAACTGTAATTAATAATTAACTGCACATTTTCTTTAATTTCCCCCTGGCCCCACCTTTTGCAAAGCCATCTCAAATGCGGCGCCATTGCAGTGCTCTCATTGGCAAGGGGCTTAAGTTTTTCCTTTACACGGCTCTACTACAACGTACGAATGTGAATTTCTTCTCCTTATTTATCTCTGGATCATTAATTGGGTGATCGATCCACAAGAATAATATCATCGATCTATCCTATCCACGGCAATACCCATAACTTTAATTCAGTGGGACTAAAATTTTTACAAGAATAAAATTTTCTTTGTAGAAATAGTATTATATATATTATGTTATTTTTTCCATAAGTTTCGTGTATATATAAGTGGTTGAAAATTCTGTGTTTTTTTTTTCTTTTTATCTCACGAAAAATGAGCAAGAGGAGGGTTTTTTTTTTCCCCCACTAAACAGTAGCAAGATGAAGTTAATGGTAGATATGAGTCTTTTAAGGGCTTCTGCGAAACTTCAAACTTCATCTGCGTGGATTTTTTTTTTTTTTATATATATATATTTAGAAAATGCCTTGGGTACACTAGGTGGTTTTTGTTTTACTTTTTGGTCTTTCAATATATAACCTATACATATAAACACAAAATACATAATACTATAAAATTAAGAGTGAGAATAAATTGTCAATTAAAATAGTGTCAAAGTTCTGCAAAGTTCTAAAATTTACAAAAGAGTATTAGATGCTTCCTAAATTTCTATTTCAAAATAGCTTCCCAAATGATCTCCCAGTGGGGTAAAGTAAACAACTTCCAATAAAAATTCAACCGGTCCCATTGTATTTGACCTGAGCCCATTGCCAAATCATTTGGGAAGCATTTTTGGGATAAAAATTTGAGAAGCATATTATTGCTCTTTACAAAAAGCCCCCGAATTAATAGAAAATCTTAATAAAAGTCTATATATTTTTAAAACTATCATATAAAACCTGGTTTTTTTTTTTGGCAAATTCAATGGAACGACTGTTCCCCTCGCCCCTACTGTGGGTTTTCCCCTGATCCCATCCCAGTGTTAAGCACTTTACTAAACTTGGATAACATTTGTGATTTTGCAGCTGGGACATCATTAACCATGTAGGGGTAAGTCATTATTCCTCGGTCTCGGTCTCGGTCTCTGTAGTGATACCGAACGTTTAAAAAAAAAAAAAAACCCCTTAGGGCTGATTCTGGTTGTAAATTGAAGTCTCCTTGCATGCTGATTATATCTTTTTTTTTTTTTTCTGATTGAAAAAATAGAGCTTTAGTTAGTATTTTTTTTTACTGGAGGCTCGATCAATGGCAAAAATGTCGGAGCATTAGTAAATGGTCGCCTTTCCTCGTCTTATTGTTGTGGGGTGCATGCGGTGTGATCTTAACCTTGTATTGTTCAGCATATTGGGGACCAGTATTTTGTGACTTACATGTGGTTGTGACTAATGAATGATTCAGTGGGCATGTGATGTAAGTGTTTAATTATCATGTATATATATATATATATATGATGATTAAGCTCATCTCAGACCACCATATTATGCAAATGCATCTTTGTGCGGTGAAAATGTAGATTTACATTCGTAATGTCTGCAGAATATATATCGTGCCTACCAATATATATATATAAATATGTATATAGTACTCCAATCAAGGAAAAGAGTTGTTTGGACTTGGTAAGCCATCCATCATGGCATGTAGGCAAAAAACTAGCCCAATTACGATCCTGATATTACTTTTTCTTTTCTTTTTTTACCCAGAGTCTTTGGTCCTCAATTATTTCTCTCAAACCAATTTATTTATTATTATTATCATTTTTTTTTTTTTTTGTGGGGTAGGGATTTTGGTTGCTTCGATTTTATGACTTTTTACACAACTTTTTACACATAACTCTATATTTTACTTTCAAACGTACGTATTGAAACAGTCCACAAGCTAGTCAATCTGTTATTCAAAACTTTCCTTGGTGGTAACTATGGCATCTTGGTTCAAGTTACCCTTAGACACTGGTTCAGTGCATTACTTGAAGAGCGCACACACTAGAGAAGATAGGGAAGGATGTGCAGTTTAATAACAATTAGAGTTCATACGATAACCTCCTCCTGGTATAATGGGGGGGTAGTTTTGAGAATAAATTAAGGGAAATGCTAGATGCACAAAAAATATGCACAATCAAATGCACAACCTGCTTAAAATTGTTGGACTTCGTGCTGAAAAGTCTGTACACACAAAAAGACAAAAAAAGGGGTGTACAATTTTTTCAGCACGGTGTCCAACAATTTTAAGCTGGTTGTGCATTTGGTTGTGCATTTTTGTTGTGCATCTAGCATTACTCATAAATTAATGTGCAACTTGGCATTCTTGGCAAAGTTCTCTCTCCTACTGGCCAATTGGCGATCGATAAAGATACAGCTATGTAACCTTTTATGAAAATGCTATACTCACATATTTTTTTATACTATGCTTTAAATATAGGGTAAATTACACTGACCTCTCTTGAGGTTTGACGTAATTACACGGACCTCCCCTCTAATTTGCAAAATTACAGTGACCTCCCTCGTCGAAAACGGAGCTAACGGAACAAATAAAAAGTCAATAATGCCCTTTAGAAAATGACGTAGTTTTGGTGTTAAAAAAAGGGGAAAATTGCAAATTACACCCCTGTAGTTTGATGGTTGTGACAGTTTGGTCCTTATAGTTTCAATTTTGACAATTTACACCTTATAGTTTGAAAATTGTGCAAAACTCACCCAATTACAAAAAAAAAGCACGGGCACAATGGGAATATAACATTATTTCTAGCAAAAAATGACCCCATGTGAAGGGGCAGACCCAGGAGTGTAGTTCAGTGGGAGCATAAGCTTATACAGTGGTTCTAGGGAATATCACTTCTTCTTTTTTTAATTTTTTTTTATGGATAGAAATAGTATAATTCGATGTGGTTCTTTTGTACAAACCAATCTATCCCATAAATAACTTATAATCTTTTTAACAATTTGATACACTTAAAGCTTATAATATGATAACATCTTACAGTATATTAAATCATCCGATAATATTTTATGGAGTAATCTTTTAAACAATCTGATACATTTCAAACTGAACACGCACTGCCACACAAATATCAAAGTGATAAATATAAATAACGAATTATGCTTATAATACAAAATTTTTGTGGAAGAATTATGGGACAGATTACTTTGTACCAAAAAAAAAAAAACCCTCATAGAATTGTACTATTTCTATCAAATTAAAAATTAAAAAATAAAAAAATAAAAAAAATCAGGTCAGGGTGCTGCTCTTGAACTCCCATATAAGCTCTTGCTCTCACTGAACTACACTCATGGGTCTGCCCTGCACATGTGGTCATTTTTTGCTGGAAATAATGTGACATTCCCATTGTACCCTTACTTTTTTTGTAGTTGGGTAGATTTTGCACAATTTTCAAACTATAGAGTGTAAATTGCCAAAATTGAGACCACAAGGACCAAATTGTCACAACCCTCAAACTATAGGGGTGTAATTTGCAATTTATCCTTTTTGTAAAGATGTTTTCTCGATGTCCATATTGGTTTATTTCTTGAAGATTTGTTTTTTTCTCAATGGTTGTTTTTGTTATTTAATGAATTTGGTTGATCAAAATATTTTTGCTCACCCCAAAATTGTTCACCCATTGCTTATCCAACTCTCCCATTGGTTAATACTTTTTATTAACCAATGGGAGAGTTGGATAAGCAATTTGGGGCAAAACTGCACTCCAAATGTTTATTCTATAAAATCTTCAAACTGCAAGAATCAAATAGCTCACTTATAATTACAATGGACAATGAAAACCCAAAACCCAATTCGGAGTTCAATTATTATATCTTCATATGCATGTGTGTAATTACAATGGTCAATTTTGTTAACAAAAAATGGTGACATTAGCTAATTCTGTCACGGAATACACAAGTTCTCTAACGGAGGGGAGGTCCATGTAACGAGAACTCAAACCTCAAGGGTGGTTAGTGTAATTTTTCAAACTAGAGGGGAGGTTCGTGTAATTTTGTCAAACCTCAAGGGAGGTTAGTGTAATTTACACTTAAATATATGTATCTTGTGCTTATGCACCTTGTACTGTGTAAGTTGTGCACAGAAAAATGTAAAAAATATTCGAACAGCATAAAATTCATTCATTTAAAGTTGGGTGTGAAAAAGTGTACGAAAAAAAAGTGTGCGTGTAGTGCTCAACTTTTTATTATAACAAAAATGCTTCGCAACACATTCCACAACAAAGATATTTTTGCCAAAACAAAAAAACATTATGAGGCCACTCTATTGTTGCATGTCAATCCCTCTATTGTTGCATGTCAATCCCTTATGAGCATGACAAAAAAAATCCCCAAATCACTTATTCTTTCACGTTAGAATAATTTGGTGCCCTAGCCATCAAAAAGCTTCACTCTCAACGACGGCGAGGAGCGATTCTGGCGGCAACCAGCAATTCCGACGGCGATGGTGCTCTCAACGACAACAGTTTCCACAACACCACCTTGTCTCTCCTCATGCTTCCACAAATTGAGAAGCTACCGCTCTTGCTCCACCGTCGGGGATCGATGACGGCGGCGGCCAACAATCAAAACAAGAAATTTTACCTTTTCTTCCTTTGGCCATGCACATTGCTGTGTAGTTGGTGTTGCCATAATAGCTTTGGTTTGAAGGGGGCTCAATCTGATAATTTTTTGGATGATGCAATTTGGGGGTTTTCTACATATGGATTGGTACACTGATGGTGGAGGAAGATATATAATGATGGTGATACAAGATAGTTGATGGTTAGTGTGGCCAATAGTGGTTAGGGGAATTGGAAGTGAAGTTGGCGGCGGTGAACTATGGCAGTGCTTCTCTTCCGAGTAGCCAGTGGTGTGATGCGTAAATACACACACATAACAGAGGGGAGAAAATTGGTTTTAGGTTTTTCTATATCTTTATATATATATATATATATAAAAGTTGGTGGCGATAGTGGCCGTGATCAGCACAATCGAATGTCATGCATCATCAATTTTTGACTTTTCTTTCAATTATAAGTTTTTGCTCTCATCTCATCAAAAAGTAATGTTGAAAATCTGTAACAAAGAAGCTTAGAAAATTGGAAACCAAACTTGTAACTCAGTAACGGGCCGAGGCGCGGACGAGGTCGCTCTCTTTAAGGTTGATTTCTGTCACGCCCCGACGTAGCATAAATATGGAAAGAGTTTAATTTCCTTTATGGACCCGTAGGTCGCGACAGTTTGAAGGATCGATTCCGTCCCAAACGTCAAACAACAATAAAATAATCAGAGTAGAGCAATCAAAGCTTACAAATATTTTTCTAACTTATTACAGCACGGGTCATCTAAAGGCACAGACCGCCTTGAAACAAAACAATAACTTAATGTCTATTACAGTCATTCTTATTACAAACCAGTTCTAAACGTAAAGCATATAATCTTAAAATATGCAATGACGATAACAGTTTCTCTTCCAAAAGCTGCCGTTCTCAATTAGCATAATCATAATGCTCAGCCTGCTCATAACCTGAAAAACCTGAACACGAATGTCCAGGACGCATCAACGTCGTCAGCTTCAAGAAGCTGGTGAGTATTAAAAACATGACTTTGAATGTAAAACATATCCCTTTACAAATTTTCTCTTTTTAGGTTTGTAAAATCAATGGTTAAATCATGGGAAGAATTCAATTACAAAAATAACAGGGAATATATTTAAAAGTCGTTCATTCATTAAAACATATGACCATGTATGAGACGATGCACCACACTCATTTCACCGACTCTTTTCTCTCGACAAACACAACAACCCACTATCTCACACCAGTATCTTTGAAATACTCCGATAGCCACACTTTTGCATAGGGTTGCCAGGGAATGTCCAGTTTGCCTCACACTTTGGTCCGGGGTACCAGGGAGTGTCCAATGCCTCACACTTTGAATACCTAAACCGCCATGCAAATACAGGAGGAACCCTCACGCAGTATCCAGACTCGGGTATCAGGGAGTGTCCGTAGGCCACACTTTAGCACTTCCATGGGTGCCAGGGAATGTCCAAGTTCGGCGTCACACACTTTGACGCTACCATGGTCGTCAGGAAGTGTCCAGTTTTGCCACCGTCGCATTTCAAAGACACTCTCACCGCAATCTCAACACGTCACACTTTGGTACACAACAACTAGGGAGTGTCCACAACACAATCTCAATCTCATACTCTTTTCCACACTGACCATTACTCTTTTTCACACTGACTGACACCCACATGTATTTACAACTGACTCCACATGTATGTCATGAGACCTTAACCATAAGTAAATCGCAGAATTATAGGAACGTCGTACGTACGAAGATTGATAAGTCGCAATACATTGTTTTGATCATCTAAACATAATCCAATAGGAGTCTAATTTAATAAATTTCCCAAACAGAACCTTAGCAGTTCATAAAATACTACCCAAACAGTTCCTTAACACAAAACAAGCAAGAATTAGAAACTGCCAGAAGTCGCGCGCGCGGGCCGCTCGCTCGATGTGCCCAATTTTCATTTTCTTTATTAAAACCTTTCTATCTGCCAGCATACAGGAAGATCGCTCGCGCGATCTGCCTAAATTCCATTTTCCTTTGTAAAATTTTTCTGTCTGCCTGGGAAAACAAACCTCGCGCGCGCGGGTCGCTCGCGCGAGTTGAAGCTGAGGCTTCATCTTCTTCCTCAGATTGCTCTATTTCAGAAAAACAGGGTCTAAATTGACCCATTTTCAATTTCGGAAGTTACTAGGCCTTATTATATATGAATCTCTTTGTTTTTCAATGAGGATTAAGAATCCATAACTAATTTTACATGAATCAATCTATAACTCAAGAATTTTATGAAAAACTAAAAGATCAAAAAACTAATTTTCTTATATACTTTTTCCTATGAACAAATTGGTTTCTAAAACTTTGGGTATAGCATATACGACAAGTAATCTATCATTTTTATCCATACAAACTGATTTTGGTTGAGTTTTGGAAACCATGATTTTTCAAGCTATGATCACTAACGTAAAATTTCCATGGAGGTTTTACATACTAAGCTACACACACAGAAATTAAGCATGTAATTACATTCATATTGAGTTAATAATACTCACTAGATTAAGAGCAAGGAGATTTGTTGAGAAAGATAAGCACAATGAAAAACCAACTCCAAGCTTTGGCTATGGAGTCTTTAAGCTCTTGTCTTCTAGAGAATTTTGGTATAACTCTCTGAGTTTCTCCAAATATGTGTGTGAGCTAGTGAATAGCATATACATAGAAGCCAAAGTTTGTGAACTTGGGCTCCAAGTTGTTTGTTTGATACTCAACAAATGTATTTTGTTTTCAAAATTGCTAATGACCACATAATACACATACGTATATACACAGATAATACATATAGGAGTTGTTGAAGAGTTACCTAGATGATGTTAAGTTAGTATAGGGGTTCATATAGGTTATAGGGGCAATTAGAAGTTGTTTGGGAAATTAGCTTAAGGCACAACACTAATATACAACAATTAAGCAAGACCAAACAAAGCCCTATCCAATGATTACTTTCCATAATTGGAAATAAAGCTAATGTCCAATTACACTTTAAGGCCATTCCAAAAATTTGTGCGGCGCGGACAGTTTTAAACATAAACTGGTATTTTCGTGGCGCGGTGGTCACCCCAAAAATACAGAAAATTTATTTTAATTTAGGAAATAGTTTTCTGATTTCATAAAAATACAGTTTGAGTCAAAAGAGGACATTTCCACCGTTTTGAAATACAGCTTTGCAATTCAACACAGGCATTTCTTAATTTTATAAAATTGTAGTTTTGACCCCAAAAGAATTTTAATAGTAATTAAGTCAAGAATTAAGGTTTAACATGTGAGATTTGAAACTAAATTAAAAGCAGTCAATGTATATTAAATATGACAATGCAAAAATACAGATTAATTCTGGAAATGTCAGATTAAAATTAAATGCAAATGCAGGTTGTTACAATTTCGCACCTCCTCGGTCTTCTCACTGGTGCACAGGATGGTGTGTCAACCCCCAGGATACAACAACCCAAATCAACAACAATTTTCTATCCAGCTATATGCACTAAACTTGAACAGAAACGAACTACACCGAATGCTCAAGGACTATTCTGTATTGCCCAAATGTGACTTAGACAGAGAAGAAAAACTCAATACATAAAATGGTAGAGTACGAAAATCTGTGAAGTACATAAAAACAACATGGAAGCGAAGTATCTTTCGTGGCTCTCATTTTGTGTTACCCAAAAAAAAATTGACAAGACTTTTGCTCACTTATATCCTCCAAGAAGATATATATGTCCATATATCCGTTAAAAACCAAATGGAGGAAAAATAGTGGCCTCGTCCACTTTTGGAGGAGAACGGCTATAGTGGTTAAAGACCAAGGCAGAAAATATCTATATATACACATGTAGCCGTGTGGATGATATATGAAATACATATATCCAACCCAACTAAGTATACGTTATCAGTAAGTTGGGAAAAGAATGGGCTCCACCACTTGGTTAAGAAAAGTTCTAGGATGTGGTTAAAACACTTGGTCAAATGTGATATAACTTCATTATTTCTAAAATTTTTTTAATACCATACTGACATCTAATATTTTGATAAAATACTCCAACAAGTAACATTATAAGCTTTTGCAATGCTCCCTCTGTTGATGCATATGCATGTATGTGTAATACAGGACTCCAAAAGCACATAACAAAGTTAAAGACATGCATGACATTCCATTTGTCAAGCCTCGAATCCCAACCAATCCAGTTGGTTCTCTTGTTGTGCCCACAGAGTAAGATAGGATAATAGTGTTAGCACAAATAAATTTTAATAGGAAATAATAATAGAAATTACAAAAACAACTAGAATTTACATGGTTCGACAATTGCCTTGTCCAATTTTATGAAGTTGTGAGTACAAGTACAATGAGACCAGGGGCGGATCTAGATCTTAACTCAGGGGGGCAGAAACTTATACCGGGGTGCCTCCGGCCCAAATATTTCTAGTGGAAATAACATAGTTCTGTGTAATTTTTTTCGTGAGTTTCATATATAGTGGGTCGGAAGGTAAAATATAATTATTCAAAGACAAACTAATCTCTTCTACAAATCTTTCACGAAAATTTTTGCGTCATATGCTTGTTTAGTTATTTATAATTATCACTTTCAAAATACATCAGTAAAAGACTAAATTTTATCTCTAAAAAAAGGAATGTAAGCCATCTAAAAAACAAAGATTGAAAGTATAAACTTTTTTCGGTCAAAAAAATACTCTATAAAACTTTTAAATTATAAAAAAGCTTATAGAGTACTATCTATATATATATAAGTAGATTTTTTACTCCACTATCTACATAAAACTTGATTAAACTTGGTTAGGGCAGAGGGGCAAAAGTAGGGCAGGGGGGGAAAAGTCACTGTACGGGGGCAAAAGTTACTGGTATATGTTTGTGTGTGTATATTATACTAGTGTTTCAAAAATTCGGAAGGAGGGCAATTGCCCCCGTGAGTGCCCACATAGATCTGCCCATGAATGAGACAATATATATATATATAGAGCTACGTCTCTACTTCTCCGTTTACAATAAGACTCACACCACGGTCAACCCTTGGTTGGGTAGTTCGATCCACGCCAAATTTAAAGAAGTGGCTAGCTATAAATCTCTGTGGTTATAGTTAGCTAGTAAGATCTATCAAGAATTATTTTTGTCTCACTCTTAATTAATTTCACTGGGAATTAATAATATTGCTCAACTTTATTCACTTCTCACTCACGGGTGACGAAGCAAGCACCACGGCTCTTTACCAATTTATATATAGGAGTTGGTGGAGGCTTCCAAAAGCTTCTAGACATGACCTTCTGAAGTGACCTTTTTTGGAATATTCTGAATTTTTTACCCGAAGCTTCAAAATGGGGGAATATATCCCTGACCCGTCACTGTTTTAACTTATTTCTCAAACCCATCACTTTTCTATAACTCGCTAGTTGAAGTTGCGAATTCAGACCAAACCAGTTCAACTCGAAATCGCTACTTTAAGTTGCGACTTTAGTTAGAAATCGCTACTTGAAGTAGCGACTTCAGTCAAACACAGAAATCACTACTTGAAGTAGCGACTTCAGTCTCACACAGAAATCGCTACTTGAAGTAGCGACTTCATCAGCAGGTTTTTCCAGCAGTCCATTTTTAACAGCAGCCCCTGCAAATAACCAACACCAACATATTTTTATTTTGAAGAATTCAACCAACAACATCAATCCACTAAAGTGGGAGAGAGATGGAAAGATAGTGGGAGAGATATAGAGAGATAGTGGGTTAGAGAGAGAGTGGGAGAAAGATAGAGAGAGAGTGGGAGCGAGATAGAGAGATACATGGGAGAGATAGATAGAGAGATAGGTGGGAGATAGATAGAGAGATAGATGTACACAATACCACAAAAGAGAGGGATAGAGAGAGATAGTGGGAGAGAGATAAAGAGATAGTGGAAGAGATATATAGATGTACACAATACCACAAAATTATATATATACAAAAGTGCAATTATTTGTTTATAATACATCAAAAAACAAAATGTTGTTGTGGATCATATGGACTATCTTTGTTTATAATGTGTCGTACACCACGGAACCTTCTTCGTTCTCTTAGGCCTACCCTCTGCCTGTGGTGGATCATCCACTAGTGGAACCTCTTCATGCGGCTGGATGACCTGCGATACCCCTCTCCGGGCATGACGACCTCTACCCCTAGCATAAACTGCACGTACTGTAGGTTGTCGCTGAGACTCGGCCTGTTTCAAACCCTCATCCTGTGTCACAACACTAGCCATTTTAATACCTTCACATTTGCAAATTCAAGTGTAAGTAATCAATGGTCCATCGTGTCGTTGATTTGTCCCATGGTTGGGTACCCTTCCAAGTTTTTGACTCTGTGTGTGTGAGCATTACAAGCAAGTTTTGGGTGGCGATAAAGGCACCTTCATTTTTTAATTTGAGTTGAGTTGAGAGAGTTTTTCCCTCATTTTTTTGACTTCATTAATTTTGAAAAAGAATTGTACTTTTCTATTGAAGTGTACACATATTAAAGAAGTCATTGTCGAGGATATGTTACTGACAAATCTTCTTACTAGCCATTGCTCTTTTCCTTGACTCTTCTAATTTTTAATGTATATAAATTCTGATCGAATAGAATCTCAATCACCCTAACAATGTTTCTAAGATGTAGCATAAGGATCATTTTCCTTTTCTCAAACACCCTAACAATTTTAATGGAAATGTGTATCTGTGTGTATATACATTGTGTGTCTCTGTGAGTATGTGTCTGTGTGGATGCATTATGTATCTGTGTGTGTATGTGTGTCTGTGTGTGTATGTGTATCTATGTGTGTGTGTGTGTATCTGTGTGTGTATGTGTATCTGTGTTTGTATGTGTATCTGTGTGTAATATATATGCATTATGTGTGTGTGCATGTCTATGTGTGTAATAGAGAGAGAGAGAGGCACCTGAGAGAGAGTACACTAAGAGAGAGAGAGGCACCTGAGAGAGAGTGAGAGAGAGAGAGAGAGAGAGAGAGAGAGCAGATCTGGTATGTAAGGGAAGAAGAAGAAGATGCAGGTTCAAGTAGCGGGTTCTAATGAAATCGCTACTTCAAGTAGCGAGTTCCACTTTAAATGAAATCTTTATTCAAGTAGTGATTTCAGCTTGGCTTAAAGTCGCTATTTGAAATTGCGATTTCAAGCTGAACTGATTTGCTCTGAAATCGCTAGTTGAAGTCACGACTTATAGAAAAGAGATGGGTTTGGAAAAAAAAGTTAAAACGGTGACGGAACAGGGATATATTACCCCCACTTTGAAGCTTTCGGTAAAAAATTCGAATATTCTAGAATGGTAAACGTGTCCAGGACAGAGAATTTGCCAAGCATACTTATTAGAGTAAAGATTGAGGCGTCAAAATGGTGCACTGAAATGATCAGTTTCATCTATCTTGGTGGGATCTATGCCCTACATACATGGAGCCCACCAAAATGGACGGCACCGATCATTCAGTGCACCATTTTGGTACCTCTAGCAGTGTTTTACTTATTTCACTTTCAAGTCAGTAGTCCAAAGCATTCTTCGTGGTGCATTAATGGTAGGTACAAAGTACCACATCATCCATGGTTCGAGGTCACGGTATCGGAGTCGGTTGTGATAACTCAGGGTCGCGGTATCGGGCAATACGCAACGAAATGCAAGATTTAAGGTTTAAAAAAAATGAAAAAATAACCAAAATTCTAAAATAATAAGAATAGCAAAATTGGCATAATAGATTGTCACAATACCCAATGTATCAATTATAAATTCACAAATTATTCAACTGACACGCTGTCGATCTACTATTTGAACATTTTTTTTATTACACATACATATTTTAAACAAATAAGTACACATTTTTTTTTATATATTGTCACGCCCCGACGTAGCATAAATAAGGAAAGCGTTTAATTTCCTTTATGGACCCGTAGTTCGTGACAGTTTGAAGGATCGATTCCGTCCCAAACGTCAAACAACAAAACATAATAATCAGAGTAAAGCAATCAAGGCTTACAAAAATTTTCTAACTTATTACATCTTATGAACCGGGGTCAACTAAGGCACAGACCGCCTTGAAAATAAAATAATAACTTAGTGTCGGTTACAGTTATCCTTAAAACCAAACAGTTTAAAACTCAAACAAATAAACTTAAAGCATATAATAAACAGTTTCTTTATTCCAGAAGCAGCCATTCTCAATTAGCATAGTCGTATGATTCCTCCTGATTGTAACCTGAAAAGCCTGAACACGAATGTCCAGGACGCATCAACGTCGTCAGCTTCAAGAAGCTGGTGAGTATTAAAAACATGACTTTAAATGTAAAACATACCCATTTACCTTTTTCCAATTCCAAATTAAATCCACAAGTTTATAATTATGATTAAAGAGCTCGTTTAGAAAAAAAAACAACCACAACATTATTAAAAAGGGTAAATTTACGCAGATGGGACCGTGTATGAGAACAATGCACCACACTCATCTTGCCGACTCTTTTCTCTCGACAGCCACAACAACCCACTATCCTACTCCTGGTATCTTTGAAACACTCAGATAGCCACACTTTAGCAACGGGGCGCCAGGGAGTGTCCAGTTTGCCTCACACTTTGGTCCGGGGTACCAGGGAGTGTCCAATGCCTCACACTTTGAATACCCTAACCGCCATGAAAATACCGGGGCAACCCCTCACACAGTATCCAGACTCGAGTTATCAGGGAGTGTCCGTAGGCCACACTTTAGCACTACCATGGGTGCCAGGGAATGTCCGAGTTCGGCTTCACACACTTTAACGCTTCCATGGGCGTCAGGGAGTGTCCATATTTGCCACCGTCGCATTTCAAAGATACCCTCTTCCACAATCTCAACCACAAACACAACCACAACCACAACCACGACCATAACCACAAACTCATACTCAACCACAACCACAACCACGACCACAAACACAAACTCATACTCTTTCCACACTACCATTACTCTTTCCCACACAGACTGACACCCCTATGCATGTGCCGCTGACCCGCATGAATGGTATGCACTTAAACGAAAACAAAAACGCTGAATTAAAGGAACAACACGCGTACAGGGATTAATGAGTCATACTACAATGTTTTAATCATTCAAACATAACCAAATAGAGTTCTGATCAACTAAATTCCTAAACAGAGTCTTAACAGTACTAAAAAGTTGAACCAAACAGACCTTAAACACAAAACAGACAAAAACAGAAACTGTCAGAACTCGCGCGCGCGGGCCGCTCACGCGAAGTATCGCTCGCGCGGGCCGCTCGCGCGATATGCCCATTTTCCTTTTTATAATATAACTTTTCTGTCTGCCTGAGAAAGCCAAGGTCGCGCGCGCGGATTGCTCGCGCGAAGGGGTTCTCGCGCGACCCTCGCTCGCGCGATCTGCCTAAATTCCTTTTCATATATATAAACTTTCCTTTCTGCCTGGGGAAGCATACCTCGCGCGCGCGGTCCGCTCGCGCGAAAGATCGCTCCCGCGGGCCGCTCCCGCGATTCTCGCGCGCGCGATCGTGGCGCGAGATGAAGCTGAGGCTTCATCTTCTCCGCAGGAACTGTTCTGTTTCAGCAAAACAGGGGTCTTTTTGACCCATTTCCATTCTGTAAGTATATATATCATGTTAAATATGGATCTCTTCCTTTTTCAACAAGGATTAAGAATCTATGATTAGTTTAACATGATTCAATCTATAACTCTCCAATTTTATGAAAAACTAAAACATGTCCAAACTTAATTTCTAATATACTTTTCCATATTAACAAATTAGGCTTTAAAACTTCAAACATGGCATGTAGGATGTATAATCTACCATATTCATCTCTAAAAACGAATTTAGATTAAGGTTTGAAAATCTTGATTTCAAGCTATGAATTTTCATACGTAGGATCAACAATGGTGTTTTACAAAATTGAACAAACACACAGTAAATAGACATGTAATTACATTCTTAGTGAGTTAGTAATACTCACTGTGATAAGGAGATGTGTGATTGTTGAGAAAGATAAGCACAAAAAAAAATAAAATACTCCAAGCTTTGGCTATGGAGTCTTGAAGCTTCCTCTCTCTATATAATTTCTGAACTATAACTCTCTGCACTCTCTCTTTTCTCTCAAGTTTTCAGAATGTGAAATGTGAGAGGTGTGTGTATGATGGAGTACATATAGGGAGCCAATTGGGAAGAACTTGGGGACCAAGTTCAACCAAGTTTACTCCACAAAATCATATTCTTACAATTTCTAATATACTCAAATGTAAATACGTTAATGGATGTATAGAATTGCTGTGAATTAGAGTAGGGGCCAAGTAGGTTCATAGGGGTCAATGTGAAGGTGTTTGGCAACTTAGCTTATGGCACAACATTTGCATATATAAGTTGTATGTTCCCAAACAAGGCACAAGGCAATCATCACTTGCCATAATTGGAAATAAAGCAAATGTCCAAATCGGTCACTTCCAAAATCTGTGGAAGTTCACACAGCGTGGACAGTTTTGAACATAAACTGGTATTTTCGGGGCGCGATGGTCACCACAAAAATACAGGAAATTCATTTTAACTTAAGAAATGGTTTTCTGATTTTATAAAAATACAGCTGGAATTAAAAGAGAACATTTCCACCGTTTTGAAATACAGATTTTGAAATCCACACAGGTATTACTAACTTTATAAAAATTACAATTTAACCCCAACAACATTCTTAGCTTGCAATAATTCAAGAAATAAAATTTAGAACATGAGAAATGTAATTTAAATGAAGCAGTCAATACCCAATGAAATTAAATATACAATGCAATTGCCAATTAAATATGAAAATGTAATTTAGGAATAAATGGAAATGCAGGTTATTACATATATAAACAAACATTTTAAACAAATAACCAAACTTTTTTTTTAAAACACTTTTTTAATAAATAAGCAAACATTTTAAACAAATAAGTAAACAATCTTTTTAATAAATAACTAAACATTTTAAATATTTTTTATTACACATACAAATTTTAAACAAATAAGTAAACATTTTTTTATAAGCAAATATTTTTTAATGCACATTCAAATTATATAATCTTCAAACACAACATTATCCCTAATCATGTAATTAATAATTAATTAAATACAAAAAAATTGCACATCACACCCACCCTTTTGTTTGACTGTCAACCAAATTAACCCAAATTTACAAAGAAGAAGAAGAAGAAGAAGAAGAAGAAGAAGAGAGAGAGAGAGAGAGAGAGAGAGAGAGAGAGAGAGAGAGAAAAGAATAAGAAAACGACAACGACGGCGGAAAAAGAAGAAGACAACGACGACGACAGCGGAAGAAGAAGACAACGACGACGACGGAAGAAGAACGAGAAATAAAGAGAAGAAAACATACCTGCTTCTCAGATCTGGTAAGTTTTTCCTTTCTGATTTCTCTCTTTCTTTTTTCCTCGGATTTTTCTTTTTTCCTTTTAGATTTTTCTCTTTTTCTTTCAGAGATGTGCATAGTCTCGGGCGTATCGCTAGACATCTCGGCCCTCTCGACCGAGATGCATAAAAACTCGGTCGTTTCGGCCGAAACGACCGAGATATAGAATGATCCTCCAATTTTTTTAACTTAGGCTTGAATCGGCCTATATCTCATATCGGACCCTCACGATTCCAAGTTACTCGGCCGATACAACTCGGTATCGGTCGATACTTTGAACCATGATATCATCTCTCTTTGATAACAGATACGGAGATTATGTAACCACAAATCGTGATGGTGAATATAACAGCTATACGATATTGTGAGAATCTTCAACAATTTGTGAGTCACACTTGTCGTATTAGTTCATGATTATTTCAATACCAACAATTAATTATGGGTAACTTAATATATAGTCCTAATATATGCACTTAACTAGAAATATGTCCTTTTTTAAAACGAATCTAGAAATTAGTCCCTTGTCTAATTTGAAGACTAAAATACCCCTATGTCATTTTTATAGAAATGTATATATATATATATGTATAACTATATATGGTAACTGATTTATCATCATTTACTCCACAATCCATACATGTACATATATAACTGATTTATATATGATAAATCAATTACCATATATAGCTAAAAACTGAGAAAATATCTCCATGCAAAGTCCACCATTACCAAGAAATTTCTCACAAACTCTTGATAAATTCGCACTACGTATTCAGAACTTCATACTTAAAAACTGAGAAAATTATGAATGAGAGTGCACTAAAATTGTGTGAAATTGCTCACTATATTAACTAAGTATTGAAAATAGTGAGAATTTCATATTTTAATGTGTATAATAATGAAAATTTCTCACTCATACTTAAAGGGTAGAACAACTCACTTTTTAAAACAAAAATAAGCATACACATAGAGAGGATTTGATGAGAAATTTATCAACAATTAAAAATTTTCGAGAAGAACTCCAAAAAAAAAAAAAGAAAAAAATTCACACCTTTTAAATTGATATGACGAGTAATTTCTCACAAAATAAAAAAAAATTTCCCACTTTTTAATACAAATTTCTCACTTTTAGGTGAGAAATTCTCACTTTTCGAAGAGAAAATCTCACTTCTCTCTCTATACCAGAACTCCAGACTGTGTTTCTCTCGAATTTCTGATCTATGATTCTCTTTCTTGCATTAATCTGTGTCGAGAACTATGGCCCTCAAGTTTCTTGTTCTCATTCACAACACAGATTGTTACCAATCCTGTAGAGCCTCCAAAGATGGCTTGTAACTCTCTAAATCGTCAACTCCGATGACGGCATCAGCATCAATCAAAAGGTAAGGATGATTGGTAGTGGCCACCGGAAAGTGATTGATGAGCTTATTTAATGGTTTGTAATAGAGAATTTTATCCCTCCAATCGAGTATGGCTGCTTCAATATGCATCGGAAATCCCAAACTTCATCTCAACGATGATGATGATGATGATGATGATGATGATGAATATAATCCTTTTGTGTGATTGTATTTTAGAGAGAGAGAGAGAGAGAGAGAGAGAGAGTTGGAAAGAGAGCGATATATAAAATCTGTGGAGTTCCTATCTCTCTCTCTATATATATATTTATATATAGATAGTTGTTTGGGGTTTAAATTTAAAACCCCTAAATTTGAAGTCTTTATTACTATTTTTCTTTATTACTATATATATAGTCCGGATCTTAAAAAACAGACTATGTAAAAAGTGAGAATTTTTCACCAAAAAGTGAGAAGCTTGTAAAAAGTGAGAAACTTATTTTCTCATATATATATATATGTGTGTGTGTGTGTGTGTGTGTAACGAAGGGCATATTGGTCCATAAAATCTCTATCAAATTGGAAAAAGGGACTAAATATTAATTACCTTCCAAAATCAGGGACTAATTACTATACATGCAATATGGCTATGATCAATTCCTATTAATGGTCCAAAATAGGGACCAAACCTTATCTTTCTAATTAATTATAGGGTAATGCATTTGTAAGAATTATTGTCAAACGTGATCTAATAAGTATAAAAAAGAATGTCTTACCTGAAGGAGTCTGAAAATAAAACGAGGAGATTTCTGACGGACGAATGGTCGTCGTTTGGCGTTACAAAGCTCGGAGATAAAAATTTCCCTTTTCTTTCTCCTCTTTAGGATAGAACTTGTTTTGAGAAAAAAAAATTTCATAACCTCATTCCTATTTATAGGCAACATTTTCTCGAAATTGTGTTTAACACCCCCACGAGTTCTCTAATCTTTCAATTATTATCCAAAGCATTCTTAAACGTCTAAGTTATTGCTTCACGAGTGAAAATCTCTAAATCATAAAAGTTTTACGTTCCAAAAACTATTTCCGTGAAATTTCTAGATAACCTACGTTTTATGCAACATGTCATATACGTCATCATTAAATCTTCTAAAGTGACCACAAACATGATCTAAACTATCAGTAAACATATAAAACATGTATATTTACTATTCACATAAATCAAGTAAAGCCAAATAATATTTAATCACATAAATGTCATTTAATTACACCAATTCCTCATTGATTACCAAATTCTCGTGTTCTCGATTGACACCCATGGTTAACCCACATTCAACCTCATCCATAATTATTAAACCATAATTATTAAATCGCGTTAATAATTCTCAATAAAACAATTCAGTATTTAAATGCTTTGATTTTTCGGGACGGGTGTGACAACTCTCTTTCCAAAAAAGAAGTTTGTTCCCAAACTTATACCATCTCATCAAGTTACAAAGACTTCTCATAAGTACTTCCAACATTTGCCTCATACACAAACCACTTTATTGAGATGTCAAAATTGTTACAAGGAAAATAAATCCTCAATCTCTAAAGGAAAATAAATACCCAAAGCTCCCGTCTCAATCTGATTGAAGATTTACATCGAATACTAGCAACACATCGAAGTATCTCGATAAATAAGAACATTAATACCTGAGTATACTCAATAGTCAAACCTGACATCAATACACATCACGACGTCATAATGTCAACCCATATATCCTTTCATCGTACTTATCACATACACTTTCCGAAACCCAAGGTTTTATCTCAATCATCAAAACAAAGGAAATAACTCATCTCCCATTCACCTATTTTTCTTTTCGACCAAAAGTCGTTGACAACACATTTCAATTGGTTAACAACTATATACGATTCTTCATCTCGAAGTCAACCAAAACTGAGTACTATCATACATACATACCTTATCGATATGCTAATGCTTTAACTAACTATTTCATATACTATGATGATGTAATTTTTGGGCAAGATAAATTAGAGCAGATCAAAGAGAGAGAAGCAGTGAGAGATAATGAAAGATTGATTTCTTGATCTGATTAGGAAACTGTTGAAGCCCGAGATCTTTGGGACACGCCTCTGCGCTAGCCGAGTTGTATTGTGACTGGATGATGCTATCCTAACATAGGGGTCGGGCGTCTCCTCTGGCAGAGCCTCGTGCTACAGGACCAGGAGGCCCTGGGGCGTGCAACCGCTCGGGAAATCGGGATGGTGCTCACCCAAGCAGGTGTACATGCCTTGGTTGGGATAGGGGCGCCCGATCGCTGAGTAGAATTGCTAGGTCGTAAAGTAGAGCCAATTTTGGGTGTATCATACTATATGTTGGCCTGAATAAGGTTTTAGCGGAAAATTAACCTTTTAAAAACTTAATAACAAATTAAACATAACCACAAGCAATGAAATAAAGAGAGAAGGCAGAGGCACTTGCAAATTGAGTTTTCAAGTGGTTCGGCAACCGCACACCGCGGCCTACGTCCACCCTTCAAGAACACCTCTTGAGGATTCCTTTATCAACCTACTTACGGGTGTATATCAAACCATCTTGATACACTTCACGGGTGTGCACCAAACCATTACAAGAGCCTTCAATCTCTTCCAAAGAAGAACACATCTTCTTTGCACACAAGGGTTACTAGCCCTCACTCTTTACAAATAATTTGAATACAAATGATAACTCTCTTGAAGAGTAGATAATACAAATGAAAGCTCACTACAATTTGCTCTCTCAAGAATTACAATTAAAATTTAGAGCAAATTGATTTTTCACTCAAACTAGGGCTCAAATATGAATGATGATTAAACAAGATGTTTAATTGATTTTTCTTGATTACCTAACCCTTAAAAGTACCCCTATATATAGCTTTTAAACATATATAATTGTTGGGGGTGTTGGGGGGTGTAAAAGTAATTTTTGAAATGTTTAGAAACTAGCCGCTATGTTGTTCAGGGCAATCCAATCGACTGTATAAGCGATCTAATCGACTGAAAAAAAGAATAGTAATAGCTACCTTTCAAAAATACAAAATAGTCGACTTTTTACAATACAGTCAACTTAATTTATAATCCAGTCAACTGAAGTATTTACAGTTCAGTCGACTGTTTTGACAGACTGACACCATTTTACTAAAATGGCCATAACTCCGTCTACAAAACTCGAATTTGCGATCCGTTTAAAGATTCAAAAACTAGATTTAAATACCTTTCCAACCATATAAAACTCAACATTTAGTTCTTTACCAATTAGATTAGTTTTGCCTTTATAGATGACCCATTTGCAAAGAGCTGTTCATTTTAACTTAGCCACTTGAAAGCTATTGTGAAATGAATTTAAATGAGTGGTCTAAGTATGTTTAGGTCCTTGAAAGTATTTTAAAATGTAAGAGCAAGGATCCTAATATCCAACTAATGTTACTTGAGCCCCTATGGGTGATTGATTAAAATGCTTTACAAGTAAATCTTAGTCTTCAACCAAGGATGAAAAATCTTCAAGTCTTGAAGCTTGATCCTTGTTGAGTTCCATCACTCTTGCTCTTCACCATATGCTATCTCATGAAATTAAATAAAGTTAGAACATTTAAGAACATAATTCAAGAGAATAGCATAAAGAAAATGACTTGATAATAGTTTAGAATAGAACGACTAAGAACATGCTATTATCAATAGATTTGTCATCATCAAAACAAACATAAATAATGCCTTAAAGAAATTCAAGGCTAATAATTTCCCCCTTTTTGACGATGTCAAAACATGCAATAGAGATATAGCAATTAAAGCACAATAAGAGTAATTTTCATGTTATCAATCAAAGTAACAAAATATGCAAAGTATGAATCCAAGAATGATAACTTTCTAGTAATCTATATTATCATTTCCCCATTTTTAATGATCTTTATCATTTTTCCTCTTTTTGACAACAACAAAAAGGTAGGGGGTTTGAACTAAAAGTTCCCCCTCAAGATAAGCGAACATGTCATGGAGGTAACAAGATACCAAATCAACTAAAGTGAACATAAACATTTGTTCCCCCTCAACATATGCATATATGAATAAATACCAATTATAAGATTAAAATTATGCATTATCTCCTTAGGAGAATGGAAATTTGAACACCAAAATAACTTGTCATTCAAATGCAAGTATGATTTCACAATATAAAAAAAATGTGATAAACCAAACATGATTAGCATGCTATCAAAATCAAGAGAAATATCAAAACAAATTAATTTATCCTACTCCTACTAGGCTTAAGGTAAGAGATTTAACAATTGTCCAAGCATCTCTTAGATGCTTCATTTGCCATGAAATAAGAGGTAGATCTCTTTTTAATCCAAACCATGTCAATTTTTCTTTTATGTAGACATTTGTAATTTACATGTCATTTTCTCATGCAAAGGAAGGGACTCATTTGACATTGAAGCCTTAGCAAAGAAGTTCTTGTAAGAATTTTGAGAACTTGAAGGTGTGGATTTCTCAAAGAAATTTTTGTACTTCTTTTCCTTATTGGTGGGATTGAATCCAATTCCGGCCTTTTCAAAAACACATTTTTGTTTTCCCAAAAGTATATTCAAATTTTGTTCACCTTGGGTAAATTTAGCTAAGGTTTTGTGATAAATCTTCAATCTCCTTTTTCAATTCAATTTTTTTTTCAATAAACTCACTTGAAGGTTGATTGGTTAAAACAAAATTTTAGTTTCTCAAAATTTCATTTTGAGATTTTAAATCATCCAATTGCTTTTTCAATTCCAAATTTACTTTTTCAAAAACAATTGAAGATTGTGTTCTAGAAACATGTTTTTCATTTTCTAACTTCAAGGATTCATTTTGAGATTTCAATTCATTTAACTCTTTTGAAAGTTTGAAAAAAAATCCTTTTTAAGAGTAATGTATTTGGTTCCCATATTCTTCAACTCCTCATGGAATTCTTCAAATGCACATTGAAGTTCATCATAATTAGCGGAAGAGTTGGAGTTTACCTTTTTTACCTTACTTTCATGGGCGACTTCTTGGTCGCTTGACTCATATTCGGATGCATCACTATCCGAATCACTCCAAGTGCCCTCTTTTGCCATTTTTTCATTCTTCTCATCATCTTTATTGGCAAATAAGCATACATAACTTTCTTCTTTCTCTTGCACAAAATTCTCTTTTTGTACTTCTTGTTGATGAGTTAGGTTATCAACATTTCCTATAACATCATCCAGTATTTGTTACAACTCAAAGATTTGGTTAGTAGCATTATGAATATTTTCTTAACATAACCAAATTTCATTAGCATTAGTATGAACGAATTCTATTATATGTGGCATTATCTAAAGCATCATATAGAGTATTCATTGCTATAAGATTTAATAGAGCTTTATTTTGGTCACTCTCAATCCATTTAGTCTTTGGTATAGGAGAAAAACCATTCTTACAATACTCCAAAGATTGTAGTCAAGTGAAAGAAAATAAATTTCTATTATACTCTTCCAATGATCATACTTGTAATCATTCAATAATGGAGGTGTGTTTATGCAATAACATTTTTCAAAAGATGTAGTTTCCATGGATCTTAACTCTAGATTGTAAAATCTTTTGAAAATAGAAGAGTTGATGCTCTGATACCAATTGTTGGCCAGAAATGGAAACTTAGAGGGGTGAATAAGGTTTTAGTGAAAAATTAACCTTTTAAAAACTTAATAGCAAATTAAACTATTAAACTAAGTTAATAATTCTCAATAATTAAACCAAGTTAATAATTCTCAATAAAACAATTAAGTATTTAAATGCTTAGATTTTTTGGGACGGGTGTGACACATATAGTCTAGTGGGTTTAATTGAATACACTGAGAATTTGGAAAAAGATAAAATACATGTAGCACTATGTGAATTAAAGCTTGTTTTTCAATCCCGACATAAAAGATAAATAGAATGAGTGGCCCTTGTGGGGCTTTTGGGGTTGGGTTGGGTTGGGTTGGGTTGGGGTCAGGGGCGGATCCAGGATTTTGGTCCAGGGGGGCAAACCTTTAACTACAGAATTTTTACAATAAGAAATCAGCACTTTAGACCATTCAAAAATAACAAAACATTAGCATTCATTGATATCAATTCAGGTTATACGTTTACAATTGACCATGACGTGTTTTCATGCATTGAAATTGTTGCAAGATAGCCTCCTTATCAATGGTACTAAAAACATCTTTTTCAACATAGACAACTAAACTATCATTCTGTCACAGCCCGGTCCCACAATAGCGGAACCGGAGCCCGTGGCACGCCACCGAGGCTAAACCAATTCATTAACGTTCCCAAAAATTAGGTTTGAAGAACACACGCAGTGGAAAACAAAACACATTTTAAAACCAGAGGTTCAGTCGACTGCTCAGTCGACTGCTAAGTCGACTGCTCAGTCGACGGAGGCGGGCAGGGATTTTAATAGCAAATTTCAGTCGACTGCAATTGAAGGTCCAGTCGACTGCTGAGGGGTCCAGTCGACTGCCGAGGGGTCCAGCCGACTGCTTCTGCAAAAAAAGAAGCAGTATCTAACAGGCTCAGGGGTTCAGTCGACTGCTCAGTCGACTGCTCCCCTGGCAGCAGCCCAATCTGCAGAAAACAAGTTTAAAAAGCTTCCTAACTTCCATCCAATGATCAACCACTCAAATCAAACTCAGTCCAAAGTAATTCTAGCTGTATTAAAGCATTACCAAACATAATTACAACATGTTATAGCCTAATACAACGTTCAAGATTCATTCTATCATACCAAATTAAACATGGGTTAAAACAATAGAAATTCTTATTACAACATTTCTAGGATCCCAAAACTACAAGATTTACATTCAAGTTGCCTTCTAAAAGAACTCCCAACCCACGTGCTCACTTCTGCGATTCCTCGCCAGCATTTACACCTGAAATGGTTATTTGAATAACCACACATATTTCGATTTGTTTAAGCTAATGCTTAGTGAATAAATCAACATATGTACATGAATGATAAACATGTCCGCATTCACATCTCTACATTTCATACTAGTCGCCGGAGACTCACGTGCCCGTCCATACTCCCAATCCGCGACTCCTCGCCAATAAGTCCACGCGAAAGGGTAAGACCCACGATTCTACAAACAATCGTGCGACCTTAATGCCTATATCGGCTCCACAAAATGGCACGGTGACCACGTGCTCCTTCTGACCCAAATAAGCAACTTAACATGCTCAAATACATATCACCATGCTCGCGGTAATCAAAACATATCACCGTGCTATTGAGCCTACTTATCAATATAAATGCCCAATATGAACTACACAATATATCTCTAGGAATTAATACATGCTATTCAAACATAACATGAATACATGTCAAGAAATCATTCCAAAAACATAGTTGAATCACTCACCTCCGATTTACGCGCTTAAAATACGATCCAAAGAAAACCCGTGCACAAAGAACGTGCAGAAGTCCGTCTAGCAAAATTCCTATGGATCAGAATTCCATTTATCAACTTTTATGAAAAATTCTACAAAACAACTTTTCGGAAAACTTAGCCAAACAGGCCCTAATAGGTATCAAAACGAAGCTCTTACCTCGAGGAGCTCGAATATGAAATTTGGGAGAAAACAAACTGACGGAAGGTCGTCGTTTGGCGTCGCAAAGCTCTAAGCAACTAAATCTCCCTCTAGCCTCCTCTTGGCCTCCTTCTTGAGTTTTAGGTTAACTTATGAAAAAAAATCTAAGTTCATCTCTATCTATATATAGGCAACATTCTCGGGGAATTACGTTTACCTCCCCACGAGTTTTCCAAACTCCTAATCAGTCTCTGAAACTTTCTATACAGCTTATTCATAGCTTTACGAGTGAAACCTCAAAATTATAAAAGTTTTCGACTAAGTTTCGTTTGGTTGCTAAAACGCGAATCTCTATATGACGTTTCCGAAGTTGCTAATTAGCCTACCAAATTAATAGCGTGTTCATTCGTTCTCACCAGGATACTAAATCTAACAATAGAAATAAATTCTAAAACAGAAAATAATACAGATATTGAAATACACAGGTAAACATTTATTTTCAGATAAACATTTAAAGTGTTCCACAGTGACCGTCTCACACTCGGAGAGATGTCACAACAACAAAATTCTAAATCACCACAGTCTCAGAGGGTTCTCTAATACAGACACCCAAATCAACTCGTGAGTCAAAACTCACTCAAACATGTGTCATAAGACACGCCACATCACATTATCATGCATGACAATGTAATGCAAATGACATAACACAAATGTGGGTGTTATAATACTCTCCCCCTTAAAAGAAGTTTGTCCCCAAACTTATACCTCATGTCTCGAAAAGGTGTGGATACTGAGTACGCATCTCATCTTCTATCTCCCACGTCATCTCTTCCGTAGTTTGACTACGCCATAACACTTTCACTTTCGACATTACTTTATTTCGTAAGACTTGATCCTTCCGATCTAAGATCTCTACCGGATACGCAACATAAGTTAAATCACTCTGAATCTCATTCGGCGTCGGAGCCATCACTTGATCCCTATCTTCCACTAACTATTTGCGTAGCAATGATACATGAAACACGTTATGAACTTGAGCATACTCACTCGGTAATTTCAAACGATAAGCTACGGGTCCAACTCTCCCAATGATCTCAAAAGGCCCTACAAACCTCGGGTTGAGTTTCCCGTATCTACCAAATCTGGTTATTCCCTTTGAAGGTGGCACCTTCAAATACACTAAGTCTCCTACATCGAATTCCAACGGTCGTCTACGCTTATCGGCATAACTCTTATACCTACTCTGAGCTGTCAGTAACCGTTGTCTAATCACCTTTATCTTATCCGTCGTCTCTTGTACAATTTTCGGCCCTTCAATCTTTCTTTCTCCGACTTTCGTCCAACTAATCGGTGAACGACATACACGACCATATAAAGCTTCATAAGGAGCCATCCCAATACTCGACTGAAAACTGTTGTTATATGCAAACTCAATCAACGGCAAATGGTCTTCCCAATCACCCTGAAAATCAAGTACACATAGCCTAAGCATGTCTTCCAAAATCTGGATTACTCTTTCTGATTGACCATCGGTCTGAGGATGAAAAGCTGTACTAAAGTGCAATTTGGTACCCATTGCTTCTTGCAAGGCTCTCCAAAACTTCGATGTAAAACTACTATCCCTATCTGACACGATAGAAACTGGGATACCATGTAGTCTCACAATTTCGCGAATATACAACTTAGCTAACGTCATCGGCTTAGTCGTTCGAAGCGGTAGGAAGTGCGACGACTTCGTCAAACGATCAACAATCACCCAAATAATAGTGTTCGATCTCTTCGATCTCGGAAACCCACTAACAAAATCCATTGTTATGTGCTCCCATTTCCACTCGGCTATCGGTAGCGGTTGTAACAATCCCGAGGGTACTTGGCGTTCGGCCTTTACTTGTTGACAACTAGTACAACGCGAAACATAACGTGCTATTTCTCTCTTCATTCCCGGCCACCAATAAACATGTCTCAAATCTCTATACATCTTGGTGCTTCCCGGGTGAATGGTATACTTTGTGTTGTGTGCTTCCTCTAGGATGTTTCGCTTCAACTCTTTCTCACTAGGTACACAAATTCTACCCCTCAATCTCAACACATTGTTCTCAAACGTGAATCCCGGTTGTTTGCCCATCGAAATCTCATCACAAATCTTCTTCAAAGCCACATCTTGAAGTTGTTTCTCCGTGATCTCGTGAATCAAGAGTGGTTGTGCCACAATCGTCGACATCAATCCACCTTCAATCCTCGGAACCACCTCAAGCTCCATATTCTCCATATCTCGTATTAATTCTTTCTGAGAAGTCAAATCTGATGCGGTATTGGTTGGTACTTTGCGACTAAGAGCATCGGCGACGACGTTCGCCTTGCCCGGATGATACTGAATTGACAAGTCATAGTCCTTCATCAACTCTAACCATCTCCTTTGCCTCATGTTCAAATCTCGTTGTGTAAACAGGTACTTCAAACTCTTGTGATCCGTATATATCTCACATTTTTCTCCGCATAGATAATGACGCCAAATCTTCAATGCAAAAATCACGGCGGCCAATTCTAGATCATGTGTTGGATAATTCTTCTCGTGCGGTCTAAGTTGTCTCGACGCATACGCAATGACTTTATCACCTTGCATAAGAACACAACCTAAACCTCTATATGAAGCATCACTGTAAATGATAAACCCTTCAGTCCCTGATGGAACGGCTAAAATTGGTGCTTTCACTAGTCGACCTTTCAACTCTTGAAAACTTTCTTCACATTCTGGACTCCAAACAAAATCAATATCTTTCCTCATTAATTGCGTCATCGGCATTGCTATACGCGAAAAGTCTTTCACAAATCTCCGATAATACCCAGCTAATCCTAGGAAACTTCTGATGTCTGTCACATTCGTTGGCCTCACCCAGTTGGTAACTGCTTCTATCTTCTGAGGGTCTACAGAAATTCCCTTTGCCAACACTATATGTCCAAGGAAAGCTATCTCGGTCAACCAAAACTCACACTTCTTCAATTTGTCGAATAATCTCTTTTCACGCAATCATTGTAAAGCTAATCGCAAATGATGCTCGTGATCTTCTACGCTTTTGGAGTAGATTAGGATGTCATCTATGAACACGATAACGAACTCATCTAAATAATCTTTAAAAACACGGTTCATCAAGTCCATGAAAGCAGCTGGTGCATTAGTCACTCCAAACGGCATGACCAAAAATTCAAAGTGACCATATCGAGTCCTGAAAGCTGTCTTCCCAACATCTTCCTCTTTGACTTTCAACTGATGGTAACCGGATCTAAAGTCGATCTTCGAAAATATCTGAGCCCCTTGTAACTGATCAAACAAGTCATCTATTCACGGCAACGGATACTTGTTCTTGACGGTCAACTTATTCAACTCTCGGTAGTCGATGCACATACGCATTGTCCCGTCCTTCTTCTTCACAAACAAGACTGGAGCTCCCCACGGCGAAACACTCGGTCGGATAAAACCCTTCTCCAACAGTTCTTCTAACTGAACTTTTAGTTCTTTCAACTCTATCGGTGCCATTCGGTACGGTGCTTTGGGCACCGGTTGTGACCCTGGTACTACTTCTATGGTGAACTCAAGCTCTCTTTCAATCAATACATCGGGTAACTCATCGGGAAAAACATCTGAAAATTCTCGAACTACTGAAATGTCTTCTATTAGTGGTCCAAGAACTCGCGTGTCGATAATTGAACATAAGAAACCCGAACAACCCTTCTTCAACATCTTACTTGCTTGAATCGCCGATATCAAGTACGGCGGTACGATCACTCCCTTACCCTGAAAAGTAAACTCTTCTCGTCCTGACGGATAGAAACTAACCTGTTTCTGTTCACAATCGATTTTGGCTTGATTAACCGACAACCAATCCATACCCAAGATAACATCAAAGTAATTCACCGTCAACGGAATCAAATCAACGCTCAAGACTTTATCACCTATCTTGATCTCACATGACTTGAATATCGAAGAAGTAACTAGCGGTTCACTACTAGGCAATGATACACACAAGTCATATCCTAGCGGTTCTGACTTAACAGTTAAATGCTTAACAAAATCACGTGATACAAATGAATGCGTCGAACCAGAATCCATAAGTATACGTGCAGAATACGAACAAATAGGAAGAATACCTGATACGACGGTATCATCCGTATTCCCCGGCCTGAGCTGGAAGTATCGTCCTTGTTGTTGCGCAACTCCTTTCCCTTTATCTATTCGAGGTTCTACCCTTGATCCGCTTGGCACACTTGATGCCCCGGTACTCATTCCCGGTTGTCTCTTACTTGGGCAATTCTTCGCTATATGCCCTGGTTGGCCACACTCAAAATATTTCCCTCTTATCTCTGGGTTATAGCTCTTGGCGTTCGAGGTTGTGTTTGGTGTAGTCGAATTTGCGTTCAAAGGACAATTTCTAGACACATGTCCCAATTGTTTACAAATATAGCAAGTGGTCAATTGATAGCAGGTTCCTCTGTGTCGCAGGTTACATGTTGGACACAACGGTCTCGGGTCCCCCATGAACGTACTCCCTCCTTGGCTACTCATATATGATCCCGAACCTTGCGTAAACGGTTTCTTCGCATTCCCTTGACTCTTGCCCCTATTGTCATTGGGTCTCTTTCCTTGTTGTCCCTGTCGATATCTGTCGACACTTTTCTTAGCAATACGGGCAGCTTCTTCAACGAGAGAAACGGTCGGGTGTTGCAACATATCCATACGGCCACGGATATTCTCTCTAAGCCCTTCCTCAAACTTACGAGCTTTATCCCTATCAGTCGGAACGGTAGTTTTCCCAAATCGTAACAAGGCATTGAAACGAGAAACGTACTCACCTACAGTCATATCTCCCTGAACCAAACTCGCAAACTCTTGACGTTTTTGAGTATAAGTAGATTGTGGAAAGAAGCGTTTGTTGAATTCTTCTTTAAATGCTTCCCACGTAGTTGGCTTCCCTTGTTCAAGCACGTTGTTCCACCAATCCAATGCTTCGCCCATCAACGTATCGGATGCGCATAAAATTTTCTCCTCATCGGTACATATTACCTGACGGAAATGTCTTTCCATGTCCATCATCCAATGATCGGCCAAGTCTATGTCAACTTGTCTATGATACAACGTCGGTTTCCGTTTATGAAACTGTTCCACGATTGTGTGTTGAGGTCGCGGTGTCGATGGTGCATTGACATAACGAATTTCCACTCGTGGAGGCTGAACGTTCATCTGTTCTCTTTCACTTACCGCTTGTATGAAATTTCCCACCATATTCACTATTTGGTCCATCCGCGAATGCGGTGACAATTCTCTTGGTAGATCAGCCATAACGTTTCAAATATTACCACTGTTGAGTTCAATGCATAATGACCATGCATGCTATACCACAATATAGATATATGTGCACAGTTCATCACAATCAACAAATGCTAATGCATGAAGCATTTATACAATGATAACCATATCCTTACAATTACACACTCCACTCGACGTCACTCAACATATATAACGTCACTCGTTCCCAAGGCTCTAAACTTATGCTTTGATACCACTAAATGTCACAGCCCGGTCCCACAATAGCCGAACCGGAGCCCGTGGCACGCCACCGAGGCTAAACCAATTCATTAACGTTCCCAAAAATTAGGTTTGAAGAACACACGCAGCGGAAAACAAAACACATTTTAAAACCAGAGGTTCAGTCGACTGCTCAGTCGACTGCTAAGTCGACTGCTCAGTCGACGGAGGCGGGCAGGGATTTTAATAGCAAATTTCAGTCGACTGCAATTGAAGGTCCAGTCGACTGCTGAGGGGTCCAGTCGACTGCCGAGGGGTCCAGTCGACTGCTTCTGCAAAAATAGAAGCAGTATCTAACAGGCTCAGGGGTTCAGTCGACTGCTCAGTCGACTGCTCCCCTGGCAGCAGCCCAATCTGCAGAAAACAAGTTTAAAAAGCTTCCTAACTTCCATCCAATGATCAACCACTCAAATCAAACTCAGTCCAAAGTAATTCTAGCTGTATTAAAGCATTACCAAACATAATTACAACATGTTATAGCCTAATACAATGTTCAAGATTCATTCTATCATACCAAATTAAACATGGGTTAAAACAATAGAAATTCTTATTACAACATTTCTAGGATCCCAAAACTACAAGATTTACATTCAAGTTGCCTTCTAAAAGAACTCCCAACCCACGTGCTCACTTCTGCGATTCCTCGCCAGCATTTACACCTGAAATGGTTATTTGAATAACCACACATATTTCGATTTGTTTAAGCTAATGCTTAGTGAATAAATCAACATATGTACATGAATGATAAACATGTCCGCATTCACATCTCTACATTTCATACTAGTCGCCGGAGACTCACGTGCCCGTCCATACTCCCAATCCGCGACTCCTCGCCAATAAGTCCACGCGAAAGGGTAAGACCCACGATTCTACAAACAATCGTGCGACCTTAATGCCTATATCGGCTCCACAAAATGGCACGGTGACCACGTGCTCCTTCTGACCCAAATAAGCAACTTAACATGCTCAAATACATATCACCATGCTCGCAGTAATCAAAACATATCACCGTGCTATTGAGCCTACTTATCAATATAAATGCCCAATATGAACTACACAATATATCTCTAGGAATTAATATATGCTATTCAAACATAACATGAATACATGTCAAGAAATCATTCCAAAAACATAGTTGAATCACTCACCTCCAATTTACGCGCTTAAAATACGATCCAAAGAAAACCCGTGCACAAAGAACGTGCAGAAGTCCGTCTAGTAAAATTCCTATGGATCAGAATTCCATTTATCAACTTTTATGAAAAATTCTACAAAACAACTTTTCGGAAAACTTATCCAAACAGGCCATAATAGGTATCAAAACGAAGCTCTTACCTCGAGGAGCTCGAATATGAAATTTGGGAGAAAACAAACTGACGGAAGGTCGTCGTTTGGCGTCGCAAAGCTCTAAGCAACTAAATCTCCCTCTAGCCTCCTCTTGGCCTCCTTCTTGAGTTTTAGGTTAACTTATGAAAAAAAATCTAAGTTCATCTCTATCTATATATAGGCAACATTCTCGGGGAATTACGTTTACCTCCCCACGAGTTTTCCAAACTCCTAATCAGTCTCTGAAACTTTCTATACAGCTTATTCATAGCTTTACGAGTGAAACCTCAAAATTATAAAAGTTTTCGACTAAGTTTCGTTTGGTTGCTAAAACGCGAATCTCTATATGACGTTTCCGAAGTTGCTAATTAGCCTACCAAATTAATAGCGTGTTCATTCGTTCTCACCAGGATACTAAATCTAACAACAGAAATAAATTCTAAAACAAAAAATAATACAGATATTGAAATACACAGGTAAACATTTATTTTCAGATAAACATTTAAAGTGTTCCACAGTGACCGTCTCACACTCGGAGAGATGTCACAACAACAAAATTCTAAATCACCACAGTCTCAGAGGGTTCTCTAATACAGACACCTAAATCAACTCGTGAGTCAAAACTCACTCAAACATGTGTCATAAGACACGCCACATCACATTATCATGCATGACAATGTAATGCAAATGACATAACACAAATGTGGGTGTTATACATTCATTCACTCATCTCCCATTCTATTGCGCATTCTATTCTTCACAATTTTCATTGCTGAAAATGCCCTCTCCACTGTAGCAGTCGCGACAGGTAAAATCAATGGCAAAGTAATAAGCTTGTAAACAAATGGATACACCTTATCTCTTTGACTTTCATCCATCTTCTGTGCAAGTTCAGAAATTCCCTTCAGTTGACAAAACTCACTACTAAAGCGCATATCAGTAATATAAACCACAAGTTGATCATTAAGTGCCAAAAGCTCTACTTCTGAAAAGTCTCTAGGATAGAATTGGGCAAGACGAACTAGTTTTTGCTTGTCAAATGCAGAGAATGAGTCATAAGGATTTAAACATGCAACACAAAGTAGCAATTCTGTGTTCACTTCGTTGAAACGGTTACTTAACTCTTAGAATTGCCTATCTATGACGGTATAAAATAACTCAACTTAGTGGTGATACAAGTTTGTCTTTTCTTCAGACCTATGCCTTGATTGTCCTCTAGGTATATACACATTGTCCATAATAGGAATATCAATGCGATGTTTACCACAAAATGAGCAAACTTCATTAAAAATAGAACTCCATCCATCATTCCTCATGTCTTGGAGGCACATTTTGGATGCTTTAACTAATCCCATGGCATTCACAATATCTTGATCCTTCCTTTGTAATACTTGTGACAGGTTATCAGTGATCCCCAATACAGATCTCATTAAATGCAGATTAAATACAAATTCAAAAGATCTCATCTCATCTAACAAGTAACTTGTTTCTCTTCTTTGGTCTGAATTATCACCATCATCTTCAATCATCTCAACCACCTCAATAACTGGTGAATACATACTAATCAAGCTAATCAAAGAATGATAATGTGACCCCCAACGTGTATCACCACTGCGTGCAAGTGAACTTTCTTGATTAAGGCCTTTTCCACAAGAAATCTCATCATTCTCAAGAGCTTGAATAATTGTAGCAGCTTGTTTCTCTCGAAGTATATCTCTACGTTTACATGAGGCACCAACAACATTCATCACATTAGAAATCTTGTAGAAGAGAGAGTTAATTTCGACATGGTTCTTCGCAACTGCCACAAGAGCTAACTGAAGTTGATGAGCAAAACAATGGACATAATATGCACATTCATTCTCTTGCAAAATAATTGTCTTAAGACCATTAAACTCACCTTTTATGTTACTAGCCCTGTCATATCCTTGCCTACGTAGGTGCGATATGCTTAGCCCGTGTTTAGAAAATATCTCTTCAAGGGTTGTCTTAAGTGAATGGGAACTAGTACTAGTGACATTCTTCAGACCCAAGAATCGCTCAACTACACAACCTTTTTTGTCTACGTATCTCAAAACAACTGCCATTTGTTCCTTAATTGATATATCACGAGATTCATCTAGAAGAACGCAGAAGGGCCTATGACCTAGATCTCTTATGATGACACTAGTGGTTAAAAATGCAGCGGCGTTTACAATGTCTTTTTGAATTGAAGGGGCTATCAACTTTAGATTAACCGGAGCATTTTTCAATACAACAGCATTTATATGTTCATTGTTGTCAGCTAGAACCTTCAAAAACTCTAAAAAGTTTCCTTGATTTGGTGAGTCCTCACTTTCATTGTGACCTCGAAATGCAAGCCCTTGCTTTAGAAGATAAGTAATGCTTTGGACAGAGGCATCCAAGCAAATTCTATAACCACTTCTAGCTTCATCTGATTTCTTGGAGATAATTGTCTCAATATGTTGCCTCTGATTCAATAAATCTTGACACTTAGCCCAGGACTTGTTATGAGAACTACCTACACCTCCAACATGATCTCTAAGTCTAAATTTTTTCTTCCAATTTGAAAAACCCTCACCAACAAATGAATCACCACCGGCTTGCTCACCAATCTCTGCCTTAAAAGGATAACAAGATAGGCAAAATGCTGCATCTTTATGTTTGTTATACTCCAACCAAGTGCTAAATTCATTGAACCAAGAGAGTTTGAAATGCCGTACTACTTGTCCAAACTGTGTTTGGTGAAAATTATGATTTTGAGGTTGAGTAGGACCATCCAATAAATATTTTCTACGAACTTGATCTCGAATATTAGGACTATAATCCATAATACGAGGTCGTAGACCTAGATCTGAAGGAAGATCAGACATATTAAATTCTGTGCGAATTTGTTTTGAAGTTTCACCATCTGTTTGTGGATGAGAGTCATCACGGGCAGATTCATTCTGTAATTTTCTTTTAAAATACTTCTCCATGGCTGTTTCACAAATTATTATTAGCAATTAGTATTATTCATTCAACAATCTGAAACTAATTTACCTAAATAAACTAATTTACCTAAATAAAAAGAATTCATTAAATGTTTGGACTTTGGAGAGTTGGCAAAGTAAATCTGAAAGACTGAAACTAAACTCAACAAAATTAAGGAAACAAACTACTATAAATTCATTAAATGTTTGGAGAGTTGGAAAAGTACCTTGAACTTGCGATTTGCGATTTGAGAAGAGAGAGACGAGATCGGCGATTGCGAGATGGAGAGCAGAGGTGAGATCAGAGAGCTTTAGGAAGATAGAAATACGAGATCAGCGAGCTTTAAGCTTGCAAGGCACTGAGTAGTCGGAATGAGGCCATAAGGGGCTGCTGTGCTGAATGTTGAGAATGAGGGGCTTCAAAGTTCAAAGCCTGATTTCCTATGAGAAAGAAGGCCGAAGGGTTTTTTTTTTTTTAGAGAGAAACAGATCGTGAGAAATGAGAATGAGGGGCTTCTAAGTGCTTACCATTTAGGTTAGGTGAGTGGGGTCCAAAATTCCAAATATTTCAGGGGGGTCAAATTTTTTTTACATATTTCAGGGGGGTCAAAGTTGTCTTTGCATAAGAGTTCGCCACATAAATTAACTATCTATATTAGATTTTTCAACTATGTCAGGGGGGGCAACTGCCCCCGTAAGAGCCCACTTATATCCGCCCCTGGTTGGGGTGGGATGGGATGGGCATGTGTGTATGTCCTGCAATAATCTAGGTAAGTATAAAAAAATATTTAAAAATAAAAGATAAATAAAGATAAATAAGAGTAATGTTATACTTCTCAAATTTAGAGTCACAAATGTGATTTCCAACACATGTAGTAGCGGAATCACCGCCAATAATGGTAGGTGATCAGAAATGAATAGTTCCCGTTTATAGTCCTTAAGTTACGTTTTGTTAGCCCACTTTATTTAGTTATTAACTATTTTTAATAGGTGTTTTAATGTTTTATGGATTTTGGGGTTTTAACGTAAAAATGCACTAAAATCCAATGATTAGTGGCTTTGGACGACATTCTGTGCTTCAAAAGGTGATTCCGGAGAAAGAAGGAGACAGTGGCAGTCTTGGTAAATTGCATTTTTGACATTGAAAACTTTGAATTTTGAGAATTTTCTCCAGAAATAGATAATGTAGATCTTCGAGTAACGGACGAGTGGCCACAAACAACGAGTCAATCCGAGGTCCGAGTCAAAAGTTATTGTAATTCTACGATTAGTGCGTAAGGCTGAGAATATCTGAGAAAAGTTGAAAAAAAATCAGCATCTCGCTGGAGCGACCAGCGCGACCTCCCAAATTGCATTTTGATCAGAATTACCCCCTGGAACAGCCTCATTTAATTTTCGCATGACTCCTCGCATGAGTGACATCGCGCGTGAACTGCTCGCGCGAGTGACCCCTTGAAAAACCAAAAACGCGTATTTTCGATGCATTGAAGAGCCTTGTGCGATTCAAATTGACTGAATACGTCCAGAAACGTAAATATAGCAGTTTTAGTGCGATTAGGTTTAGGAAAGCTTCCAAAACTGGTTCAAATATACATATATATAGATATATGTCCTCTTTTAAGTCAAATTGAGGGGTTACACAATAATATACACATCTTTCAACAACTAAAATAACAATCATTGAAGAGGGAGAAGCAAGAAGAAGAAGAAGAAGAAGAAGAAGAAGAAGATCAAGGATTACTATGGCCTCCTCCATTAACCTCTTGTCAATCTTCGTATCTATGGCCGCTTAGACCGATATCTAGGGTTTCAATGAAACCCTAGGTAAGTAATAGGGTGTTATTTATGTTTTTCTTTTAGATTTATTATGTATGGATGATGATTACATGTTTTGAGGGTTTTGAATAATAAAATCGTACTTTATAGCATAAATCGTTGCTTTCAAAGTTTATTCTTGTCTTAGATCTATTTTGAATGTGATGTGCTCAATGATCTATATTTGTTTTGCTTGTGTGGATTATGTAATGGTGCTTTTTTGAATTGTGATATCAAGTAGTCGAATAGTTCATGCCCAGGGAAGACGGAGTGTGCCGCAACCCTAGTTTAGTGTGAGACACTCCGTGCTAAGCAAAGATGAATTATGTTGATACTTGAATCGTAATTATCTTCTTGACGGAGGAATTGGCTTATAACTACAATTCTCCATTATCATCTAATGTAAGAAGCTAATTGAATGCATAGATACCCTTATTATAAAGCTAGTGGCGGATTTGTAGTCCTATATTCACTTTACATATCGTTTACAACACTTTTAAATTGCCTTTGTAGTTTAAATTTATTTTCATTATTTTTTTATTTTAATAGAAAATTCAAATAAACTTCCGTTTCTATAATTAATTAGATTTAGGGTTTTAGAATTAAAGTAACAAATTAATTCCAATCTATGAGTTCGACCTCTACTTCCACTGTTATAAATATTTATAAATAGAGTAATTTTTATCTTGATTATGATGAGATCAACTTTTGACGATATTGCCGGGGATTCAACACTCTCTAATAAGAATAAAGTATATATTTCACTGTCACATGTATTAAAAACTACATTATTTATGCTTTTTAAACGTAATCCTCAACACATATTGTGACAGTAAAAAAACACTTTTAATAATGATCGGACAAATTCAATATTCTCCGGTGCACAAGGGAACCACGATTGAGATACAAGTTTTGGCAATAGAGGCTTGTTTATGATTATGAAGTATGAAGAAGCCACCACCGCTAGCTCCACCCATCACCTCTCTCTCTCTCTCTCTCTCTCTACCACAATTCACAAACAAACAAAGAACAACCACCATTCCATTTCATGCTACGGTAAACGTTTCTTTCGTAGCTTTCCCCTCTCACTGTCTGTCTCTAATGAGCACCTTCCTACAATACTTTAATTACTGTAATTAATAAAACCATCTGATCAAAGTGTTCAATTCAACGTCGATCAATTCAATCATCACAACAACCCCCTCCCCCCACCCAAAACAAAAAAAAAAAAAAAAAAAAATGAGTCTGAAATGTTCGAATTCTCTCTTCCAATCTCCTTCTCCTCCATCATTTCCTCGGAACCTCGCAATTCAAAAAAGAAGCAGAATAATAATAATAATTAAAAAAACTTTCCAAATTGGAGAGTATCGAGTATGGAGGCGTCGACGTCTGAAAACTACTTTCGTTGTTCGCAATCAGTTATTAGGTTTGGAGGATAGTTTATTCGGAAACTTCTTGTTGGATGTCTCTGACTCTTCTCACTTGTTGTTGTTTCCTATTACTACTACTATTGCTGCTGCTACTACTACTACTCCTGCAGGAGTCAATTTGATAACTCCGGCGCTAGGTTTTGCATCTGCTCTCGTCGCCGCGGCTCTATACCTCTCTCGATTCAGATTCAGATTCAAATTCAGGTTGATCAACTTATTATTAAGAAGTCTAATTGGTAATAATTCTGATTCGGAGAAAGAGGAGGACAACATCGGAGAAGAGTGGATATTGTTCACCAGTCCGACGCCGTTTAACCGTTTCGTTATGTTAAGGTGTCCCTCCATATCCTCCTGTTGTTGTTGTTGTTGTTCTGGAGATCAATTCTTGTTGGAGAACTCGAAGAAGCTGGTGGTTAAGGGGAAAGCGAGAGATGATGATGATGATGATGATAGAGAGGAAGAGGAGAATAAATTGTTGTTGTTGTTGGAGTATCAGAGAGTTTGTATAAGTAGTGGTGACGACGGGGGAGTTATTTCCTTGGACTGGCCTTCCAATTTGGACTTGGCGGCCGAGGAGGACCAGGGATTAGATACTACGCTCTTGCTTATTCCAGGAACTGCTCAAGGGAGCTTGGACCACAATATTCGCTCACTTGTCTCTCAATCTTTGAAGCGCGGTTATTTCCCTGTTGTTATGAATCCAAGGGGTTGTGCTGATTCACCACTCACCACCCCACGGTCCGTAAAAAATATATATATATATATATATATATAAATCTCTTCTTAATTTACCCATTGATTCTCTCTCCAATGCGGAGGGGAGTGTACTACACATAGACTTAATATTTATTTGCCCAGAGTGTCTTCTCTCACATCAAAAATCACATTATCATGCTTGGCAGCTCAAGCTTTAATCATTAGGCCAAGCAACGCTCTTGTATGATATTCTAATGTGTGTGTGTGTGTGTGTAATTGATTTCTAGCACTTCAGTTCTTGGACCCTCCAAGGTCAAGTAGGACTTGAACCTACATACCTATTTGTTTGAACTTCATCGGTCATCACAGCGAATCTGCATTGGATGTGTTCCTTGACATTTTGCAGGCTTGGTGAACCTAGATGTCTCCTATACGAGTATCATGCAAATTTAGATGGCCTAATTTGGTTAGCAATATGCCAGTCTAGATCTGTTTCACACTCGCGTACCCGGATGAGAAAAATTTCTTCCATTCCTGATCCCTTGATAGTTTTTCTTTTCTTCACAACAAGCTGATGATAGCACCCCACCCCTAAACTTCTTCATTTATGTAGGTTATTTACAGCTGCTGACAGCGATGATATCTGCACAGCTGTACATTTCATCAAGAAAGCAAGGCCATGGACAACATTAATGGGCGTTGGCTGGGGTTATGGTGCAAACATGTTGACCAAGTACCTGGCTGAAGTTGGGGAGAAAACACCTCTTATAGCTGCCACATGCATAAACAATCCTTTTGACTTGGAGGAGGCCACGAGGTCTTCTCCTCATAACAGAGCTCTTGATCGGAAGCTGACAGGTGGCTTCATCGATATCCTTCGATCCAACAAGGTCGCCATTTCTTTCAAACTACCGATATGTTTAATTCAATGGTTTATATTTTCGGAGGGATATGCATCTTTAACTCAAAAATTTATTAATGGTTTCTGATCTTCAGTACTTATCAGTTCTCTCTTCACTGTACTGACTGCTGCGTACTACTTATACATTGCATTCAGGAACTATTTCGGAACAGAGCAAAGGGGTTTGATGTTGAAAAGGCTTTATTGGCAAAATCTGTACGCGATTTTGAGAAAGAAATTTCTATGGTGTCTTACGGGTTTGATGCCATAGAAGATTTCTATGCAAAATCCAGCACACAAGGTTTGATTGGGAACATAAAGATTCCTGTTCTTTTTATACAGGTGCATAGTTAACACTCCTATGGCATCTTGCATATGAGTTTTCAACAAATCACCCATGCTTTGCATGTGTATTCTTTTTAGTATTTTCCTTTCTTCATGCCTGATTATTCTCATAGTCATATTCTTTTCTTAATGGCTGTAGATTATTATCATGGATCTTTGCTAGGATGTGGTAATGCTTCAACAGTGCTTCTGCCTTCATAATGTGTCTTCTTTTTATGTGCTAACATGGTCTTTTGATAATATGCTTTGCATCTTTGTTATTGTATTGTTTGCATTTTGGTAACATGGTCTTTTGATAATATGCTTTGCATCTTCATAGTTTGTATGTATATTCCATATTGTAAAGTCATTCCTTAACATTTTTGTGGTACCACTCGCTATTATATTTGTATAAACTTAACATGGGTATACTTCTGCTGTACCTGTTGTGTAAAGTATATTATAGCTTTATTAAACACGCCCCCCCCCCCCCCCCCCCCCCCCCCCCCCCCCCCCCCCCAAAAAAAAAAAATAATAATAATAATAATAATTATCGAACTCAGACGCAAGCCTAAGTTACAGTTTTGTTTCTCTATCAGAGTGACGATGCAACAGTGCCGGTGTTCTCTATTCCACTCAGTTTAATAGCTGAAAATCCGTTTACAAGCCTGCTTCTGTGTTCTTGTTCGCCAACCAGTGTGATTGCCACTGCCAGATTTGCTATAACCTGGTGCCAACATCTCACTCTTGAGGTAAACACAATTATCTATTATTGATCATTGAACAAGTTTATTCTGGTATACTCAGCAGCTGCCTTGGGTTATTACCAAATATAAGGGTTTTCATCCATATCATGAGATGCAATTTATTATATATATATATATGCATATATATTCTGGTATGCTGCCTATGCCTTATATGAATACCAAATATAGGAAGTTTTCATCCATACATTGAGAGTTAAAATTTTAAGCAATTGTGGGACTTGAAAATTTATTATGTGGACTGTTTAAATTGTGTTTTTTTTATTTGATCTTAGTTGTGTATGCACCATATGTCATGCTTTAATTGTTCCCAAAACCATTTAAAGGTTTTCCTTTGATAAATGAAGGAATTTTAAGCCTCTAAAATGGTAGCATTCTCCAACTTGTCTCTCAACCCTTAGTTGAAACTTGAAATCGAAATATGTGATGTGGGTTCACCATTGAGTTTTGGTTTCTTTTCACCTCTAGCTTTAAATCGCCTATAAATCTACAACTTCTAATCGGGTTTCCTATTTAGGTTCATTGATATCTTCTGAAAGAATTTTACACCATACAAATGCTTAGCAATAGTGGCTTTCTTTTTCTTTTCCTTTCTTTTTCTTTTTTTTTTTCCTTGTTTCTTTTGCTTCCGTGTTGTGGGTGTGGGGAGGAGGAACTCGTGGGTTCTCTGTTGCTGGGATCAATTAATTTCTTGACGGTGATTGTTGGGATGACACGAAGGACCTATATTTTTTACATAGCTTTAACCATTTTGTTTGGTTCTACATATTTTAATCGTGGGGTGGACTTTGTTTGTCTCACTCTTACTTGTATTCTTTAATAAATACTTCTGAGGACAGTGCAGTTATTACCACTTCAGTGGCTGTAACTTCAATGTAGAAAGTATTTACTTTGTTTCTCCTTGTGGATGTTGGAACATAAGTACAAGGGGTATTTTATCTGTTTATACCTTGAGATGTTATCTCATATGATCAGATAATAATGCTGTCTTAAAAAGAAGAAGAAAGGTGAAAGGCTACTTAGTCCTCTGCTGGTGTGTTGGTAACCCGGGAGGATTAAAACTATAAGTGAATTGAAAATATTTGAAAAAAGGAACCGTAGAAAGTGTTATGTTACCAACTACTCCAAAAGCTTAAGCTGGTAGAGAATGGCCCAACAATGTATTAAGCTTCAACACCCTCCCTCACGTGCAACCCCAACTTGCACGTGGAGAGCAAACAAACCAAACTCCATCATAGTGGAGACAAATAATAAAGTGCAAATATGCACAACAAAGTAGGGATGGAGAGTCGAACCTAGGACCTCCCACAAACAAGGCTCTGATACCATGTTAAGTTACCAACTACTCTAAAAGCTTAAGCTGTTAGAGAGTGAGCCCAACAATGTATATCAAGCTTCAACAGAAAGATCAACAAAGATGGGAAAATCTGCTAGTGATGACCAGGCCATTACTCAGTGTTGTCACATAGGTGCTGGGAGGGATAGACTAGGTAAAGACATAACTGTTGAGATTATAATCCTACTCGGGAATTTAAAGTCTTGCTACTCAATATATAAGATCATGGGGCTACTCCACCCATTGTCAATTGGTTTTGGGTTGGATGCTCCAATTCAACAATAACCTTTGTAAAATTGCTCACGAAGTGGCTGTAAAATGTTCAAAAGATAAGGAGGAGATGCACCAACGACCACCCCCCCCCCCCCCCCCCCCCCCCCCCAAAAAAAAAAAAAAAAAGAAAAAGAAAAAGAAAAAAAAGACCTGCCCAGGATAGGACTCTAGGTTCAAATTTTTGGGGAAGCCACTTTGGTATAGCAATTCCAAAGGTTAGGTTTGTACTGAACCCAACACCTCCCAGCATCCCTCACTAACAGGGCCACGTTATGTAAATTTAAGATAACTGCAGATCCTCTGAGATAGAATATGGAGATTAGAGGCAACGGTTAAAAATAACTGAAAAAAGAAGAAAAGAATGAGGTACAACGAAAGAGATCTCTTTGTGTTGCAAGAGAGAAGAGAACTTACCAGACTAGAGGGCATAACTTAAAAGAGTGATTTGGGGGTCAAGTGTTCTTGCAAAATGTTTCTCAACTCTCGTGTCAATTTCAGAACTTTTTTTGATACAAATGTTGGATCCTGGTCTAATAAATCCTACAGTGCGCTCTCTCTCTCTCTCTCTCTCTCTCTCTCTCTCTCTCTAGGTTCCTTCAGTTTTCTTGAGTGTGGTTACTTTGCCATCATGGAGAGCCGAAAGGGAAATATTTCTATTGCTGATCCCTTTATGCTTCAGTATGTGTACTTTGTCATGCTGCAGTGATTGATGACGAACTCACTAAGTTTCATAAAGCTTGTGTCCTGTATTTTTGGCTATCAGATGTGGATGTTATTCGGCAAGGAGATAGACAGTGAGAAGTTAACGAATGAGGATGATGTATTGGTAAATTGATCCTGCAATAGTTGTTTAATTTGTCTTGAACATGGTTAGTTCTTCTTAGCTGCTTGAGAAAGCCGTTTCTTGAGCTGGAGTCCTTAATAGTTGGGGGTTTGAATTTTAATTTTGAGGATTGTACTTTCAGAAACCTGGTTCAATTGGTGCTTGTTAGCAAATGCAGAAATCATGCTGGAATAACAACTATGGTCTTTTTCAGACTTGTCAGTGACAAGTGTCAGGTATCACGTTATCCATAAAAGAAAGAATATGACTATGCTTCCCAAATTTGGTTTCCAAATAGGAATCCCAAATTTGGTTTCCAAATAGCTTAACTGTGTACCACATGCTGTGGCAGTGATCAGTGGTACCACACATGCATGTGCTACAACTTTTTCTTAGCTTAGGCAACCAAATTTGGGAAGCATATAGCATTACTGTAAAAGAAAAGGTTCTTGTCTCCTTGAGGCTTTAGTGAAGCTTTCTTGATGGGCTTATATTGGTGCTTGATAGTTGGGCATGCTCTTGACCCTTGGGGCAGCAGACAATTTGTCTGCACTTTTTTTTCCCCCTCAAGGCAGCCCAAACTATTTCTAGATTGAATGATGGGGAAGCCAATATTTTAACCAATTTTAGATTGTCAAGTTATTGTCTTTTTGAGGTCATTTTATATTTCCTGGAGGAGTAGTGGAGTACTATAGGATTTTGCTTATTGTAGGCTTTTTGTGATCTATGTTCACGTTTCATTTTTTAAGGATCGTTCATCCTGGTAATTTCATCTTGCTTCCCCTGAATTTGTATCGATAGTTAGTAGATGTAAAAGTTAAAATTCTTGGTTGACTCGAGGTATTTCTTAGACACTAAAGTCTCTTACATATCCATTGAGTGCCTAATCATTGATTGCTTCATGACTTAAACTGTTTTTTATTTCCTTTTATCTCCTTATTGCTTATGTTTTCTTGCTGTGAAGCAAATGAACTGCTGGAACTTACCCAAGAATAAATGAACTTGCCAGAAAAAAAATAAAATAAAATAACTGTTGGAAGAATGAGTTGAAGGTGTGCCCATGAACGAACTGCTAGAACTTACCCAAAAATCAATAAACTTGCCAAGAAAAATGAACTGCTGGAATAATGAGTTGAAGGTGTGCCCACATTATCTACTTTGCAACCTGCGTATCAATAACATATATAGAAAAAGAACCTTGTTTTCATGTCAGATTCTGTTAATGATACATCTAAATGTTGGGTGGTGGAATATACTCCATTCTGGTTCTGTTGTGTGCATGTTTGGTAGCATGATTGGATATGCAAAGCATTATTCTGAGAAGTATGCATGTGGTACATGCAGTGGCTTGCAGCTGTGGAGCTTGGACTTCTGAAGGGTCGTCATCCTCTTTTGAAAGATGTTGATGTTACCATCAGTCCTTCACATGGTTTGACCATGGTGGAACGCAGAGCATCTGATAAGAGTGTTAGACTGGATCTTACTCAGCCAATCGCTTCAGATAGGTATTCTGTCAATCCTTCCACAGGGCTACCTGAAGAAAGTCACACTGCAGATACCAGCCGTTCAAGAACGCAAGATTTAGTTAAAATTTTTGAGGCTGACGATGAAAATAAGAAAGGAATATTACAGCGGAGTAGCTCTGAGGGAGGAGCTGGTCCTGTAGATAGTGAAAGGGGCCAAGTGCTGCAAACTGCACAAGTGGTTATGAATATGCTTGACGAAATTATGCCTGATACTCTGGTAGAAGAACAGAAGAAGAAGGTAATACTTACAGGTTGCATGCTTGACTCCGTATTTTATTTTAAGTGCTCAAGGCATAATGTGAAAGGAAAACCATAAACTAGTATCAGTGTCTAAATTGCACTCTTATGCTTAGACATCTAAATGGCACAATTTGGCGCCATTTCAAGTTTTGATGCCCAATTTTTGAACTATGACCAGCCTCGTAGGCTAATGCAACTACGGCTTGGTTACTGCAACTGGTGGTTTATAAATAAGCCTTCTGGTCGTGTTAAAATACTGACTGCTGGCTCTTTAAAACTTCTTGTTGCTGTTGTTTATGTATTTGGTCAATCAGCTTATGCAAAACTGTATGCTTAGGTGGTAGAGAGTACTGCTCTGATGGAGAAAAACGATAATGGATAGTAATCTTGCTCTTTCCGGTTAAAACTGCTATATTGTGATATGAGATTCTGTTTGGCATGTCATTTTGTACGAGTGGCTGAAAAGAAGTCGTAGGAGTTCTCAATATTTGTTTAGAAGAATAGGCTATGAAGCATGGACACAGACACGACACGACACTGGTACGCACGCCGACACGACACTGGTACGCACGCCGACACGACAAATCCTAAAAAATGCCGACACGACACGACACGGCGGGGATACGCTAAATTGTTTAGTTCAATTCTGAGTTCATTTCTTATGTTTTTCAGAAATGTAATGCAATTATTATCTACAGGATGTTCAATTCACATTTCTGAATGTTATTGTTTAATATTAACAAAATGAAGATAGGGAGACGATCAATGAAGAGAGAGAGATACGATCGGACAAAGAGGGTCTTGAGAGACTAATGTTGAGAAAACGTGAGGAGATAAGTGATGTAGTGCTTGACAAAATCAACTCCGTAGGTTTTAAACATGCATAAAAGCCTAATCAAAGGCAGCATTTCGATCAAAAAAGAGTTTCCCTCCATGTTCCCTGTAGTGTCCTACTGTGTCGGTGATGTGTCCACCTCTAAAAATTGCATAACCGAAACAAGAAATGTATTTGCTGTGTCCGATACATGTCAGAGGTGTGTCGGTGTCCAATACGTGTCGGACACGGGTACGGGCCCTTTTCGAAGTGTCGGTGCTTCCTAGAGAATAGGAATGCAAGAGCCATGATACTCATGCAGTGAGCTAACTTCTAGTAGAACTAGAAATTTCCATTTTTATTATGGTATGCGCCACTTATTTGTTTGTTCTGTATCTTAGTAAATTCTGTTAAAGTACCTATCTGGTTCCATGGGATGCAGTATTTGGTACAGCTCACTTCCTTGAGCTATTAATTGTACAAATCTTTTACCATTTGAACTTTCAGTCAATCATTGCCAGTTTAAACTTAGTGCAAAGGGCTACATAATCACACGACTAGTTTTGATGTGAACATTTCTTAATACTCATTTGGTCTTCTAGGTCCTAGTTGCAGTGGGAAAAGGAGAGACTGTCATGAAAGCTTTGCAAGATGCTGTGCCTGAAGATGTTTGTGATAAGCTTACTACTGCTGTTTCTGGAATTTTTCAGAACCAAGGAATGAACTTAAAATTTGATGGACTCCAGAATATTGGTCAGATACCTAATGTGGCTTCAGGGTTAAAGTCAAAGATCCAAGAAAAATTCGGAGGCCTATCAAGTGTGGAAGGAGGCTATGAAGATGTTCGTTCTACATATAGGACGGAAATAATTAATGAACTCGCAGATGACTCTACTAACAGTCAACGTAGTACTGACAAATTTTCTGGGGTACAAGAATCAGAGTTTCAGGCTTCAGAGGATCCACAAAAAACGATTGATTCAGGTCCTTCTCAGCCAGCAATGAGTCAGGGAGGTGATATACCTGGTCCAATCAAGAAGGGAACCAATGAACTGGGAAATAATTATGAGAATGCTGATCTTTCCAGACAAAAGGTTGCTCAACATTCTGAATATGATGAAAATGGATCAGAAACAAGTGTCGAGCCTGATCTTTCTAGCCGATATGAAAGGGTTGATAGTTCTGAGGATGTAAATGTCGACCAGCACCAGGTTGACCAGGATGGTGGAATGGCTAAAGTAGATATTAAAGAGGAGGATAATTACCAACAAAATGATGAGAAAAATTCAAATTCTATTTCTGATCCAAACAAAACAAATGTGTCCACCAAGACAGAGGAAGCGTTGCCTCATCCAGTATCCTCTTCTGAGGCCCAGCAGATGGAACGAGAAGGCAGTACCCGTCAGAAAAGGGAAGAGAATAATATGTGTCCTGTTCTGAACCAAAGTAGCTCTGATCCCCCAAGCTTCAGTGTATCTCAAGCGTTAGATGCCTTAACAGTCATCGATGATTCTACCCAAGTGGCTGTTAACAGTGTTTTTGGTGTAATAGAAGATATGATTACTCAGTTGGAGGTGGAAAAAGACAAGGAAGTTGAAGTTGGTGGTAGGAAGGAGGTTGAGGATGGGAGAACTGGCTCTGTATCTGAGAACCACCACATTGATAGTGACGATAATTTGGAAAAGAATGAAGCCAATAAAAATGAACTAAGCATACTTTTTAATAAGTTAGATGATCTTCCTTCATATACTAGAATGGATTTGCCGAATGAAGCCAGAACTGGATGGCTAGAGGAGAAGCCGGGAAGAAACCCCATATCATTGGATGGGAACAGTAGCAATAGTTATCGAGGAGATGATACAGCTCGCTTTGTCAACAAAAATGGAGAGATGGAGCATTTCCTTAACAGAGAACTTTTGGTAGATAATTTAGATAAAGTTAGAAATTTAGATAATATTCTGTTGTACATGGCTACAAATCCATACCAAGACTCTGTCTATAAGGAATACCTCCAAAGATATCTTCTTTCAAAGATGCCAAATACTGAATCACTTGATTTAACAACTGCTGTATTTCTTGACTATATTCCGGAAGAAGGTCAATGGAAGCTTCTGGAACAAGCAGGAAACAATAGAGATTCCACCAGTGATGACGTAACTCATGAAGACGATGAAGGAGATTTTAAGGTTCGTTCCCATTTGAAAGATAATTATACAGACACAGTTTTTGAACCGTCGTATGTGATATTGGATACCGTGAAACAACAGGAACCAGTCAGAGAATTTGAAACTGTGGACAAAGTGAATCAAAAAGTTGAGGTTGGTGACAATACATCAAAGGAGTTTATGAGCTTTGTTTATGATATTTTATTGGATTCATTGAAACTTGAAGTCGGTCGAAGGTTAAGTGCAGTTGACATGAAAGAAATGGAACCAAATCTCGTCCGGGAAATGGAACAAGTTGCAAAAGCTGTATCTCACACTATAGTCCATAGTAAAGAGAATATATTATTTTTGGAAGGTAAAGAACACAATTCAGGAAAAGTAGGTACGCTTCATGCGGAGGATATAATTAAGGCTATCTCTTTTTCTGTTCAGGATAGTATTTATTTGAAAAGTGTTCTCCCAGTTGGAGTTATCATAGGCTCTGGCTTAGCTGCTTTGAGAAAATTCTTCATCGTGGCTGCAGTGAATGCTAATAGCCAAAGTGAAGCCTTGACTGTTGATATACTCAATAATTCTGAAAAAAGAAGTCATATCCAACTATCTGAAACAGAGACTGATGTAATGCATTCTAATAAATTGGATCAGAAGTACTGTTTGGACAGTCCAGAAAACAGAAATGGGGATATACCTGCATCTAGGAGTCTAAAGAATGACGCTGTCATGGTTGGTGCTGTTACTGCTTCCCTGGGGGCAACTGCTTTACTGGTGCATCAGCAGGTAATGATTAAACTGTCCACTATGTATTGTCATTTTGGTATTATTCCTGCTAACCTTCTTCTATGAAGTTAATTTGTGTAAAGTTTTCACAAAATTCCCAAGATCCCAAAATAATATTCCTGTGATTAGATTCTTAGATTTATTTGATTCTTTAAGATGTGTAGCTTTCTTGCAGCTTATTTTCGGCCACATAAGAAGTATGGGACGAGTGCTCCTTTCCCCTCATAGGACTGCATTTATATACAATCTAGCTATCATATATTTGTAATCTTCTGACTTTTAGCAGTTTTGAGCAGCATTGTTATACTGACTCGCACATGCTAAACTGTCACTTTTAGTAGTTTGAGCAGCATTGTTATACGGACTCGCACATGCTAAACCGTCTAGGACTAGTTATCCTTCGTCATTGCTTATTCTTACTTCAATTTCGAATTTTTGCCCTCCATGTGTTCTTTTTTTTTTTTTTTTGCTAACCCCGCCATTTGTCACTTCTTGTTCTCTGAACGGAACTTCACCCATCGATCCCCCTTTGTTGTGGTCTCCGAATCTTATTCATGTAAAAATTTGCTTTTCTTGGACAAAAACTGTAGAAGAATTACAGATTACATATTTCTTCCAACCCAAAAAGATTGGCCTTGTTCCCTTGTTTCCATTCTATTTCCCCTGCAGAAAGTGAAGGTAGCAGAAATCATTTATTTCTTGCTCTCTTATCGTAACGTGTGTTTGCATGTAGTGGAGACTTTGTGACATGGAGTAATCATAGATAATATTGCCTGTTGAGACTTGAGATACACCTTTGTTTCTAAGGTGATTACGTACTTCTCATGCCTGTTGGTTGTCTTTGCGTGAAGGATTCGTACCATGGTGATGAAACTTTTGGAAGTTTGTCTGAGTCCTTTGAGGAGAAAAGAAGTCATCAGAAGGAGCCTCAAAAGCTTGAAGAAGGCATGTCTGAGAAAAACCAGCATAACATAGCCACAAGCCTTGCAGAGAAAGCCATGTCTGTTGCTGGTCCTGTTGTACCAAAGAAAGAAGATGGTGAAGTGGATCAAGAGAGGTTAAATACGTGGATCCATGAACAGTTGTTTGTTATCATTTCTTAATTTCACTAACCATTTGCCTTTGTGTTAAAACAGGCTGGTGGCAATGTTGGCAGAATTGGGACAGAAGGGTGGCATGTTGAAGGTTGTTGGTAAAATTGCTTTGCTTTGGGGTGGTTTACGTGGTGCTATGAGTTTGACGGACAGGCTAATCTTGTTTCTGCGAATTGCTGAACGTCCCTTATTTCAGAGGTAAATTCAGCTGCGGAACATCCTCCTCCACCATTTTCTTTCTACTTGAAGTGTTAAAGCAATTATATTTGTTGGAAAGCAATTGTATGGGACTTCAATCGCTTTAAGCAACCTAAAGTTTGAAGTATAACAGAGACAGGGTCATAAATAATTGACGAATTTAACTGCTATGGCTTGCCTTCGTTTGCTCCTTCCTCCTCGACGTTTAAAAAAAAAATATTTTGGTCATCGAGAATGAATACCAGCCCTACAGCCTACCCCTGCTCTCTCACATATTTCTTTTCAAGGACAACTTTAGCATTGTGGACTAATTTTTATTTTCTTGCTCGTGATGAACTAGTCCTAAGTCAAAGAAAGTTATAACCGTACATACGTGAAACGAAGGAGGGTTGACCATTTTTTATGTACTTACTTGAGATAGGAGTAGGGATGGCAATTTGCCTGATTATAGCGGGTCCCCGCCCCGTCCCGCCCCGTCCCGCATGGGACGGGTTTGGGAAGCACTTAAAAGGGTAGGGTCGGGTCTAGGGGAGAATGCTTATACCCATCATGGGTTTGGTGTTGAATGCCCGAACCTTGCCTACCCCAGTTATATATTGTTCTACGCTTTTAAACCACATCATTGTCGTGCAGCCCAGTCATGTGTTCATTTCTCTATAAAATGAAGTCTAAACTGATGGAAAAGCATTTATGAACCACGTGTTGATGGTGGGGCAGCCTTGCTGCTTGTGCTTGGAAACTTGTGCACGTAAGTTCTAATTTTTTTAATACTAGCTGACAGTCCAACCTTGGACTTTGGAATGCTTAAATTAACACGTGGCACACCTAAGACCATGTATTCAACTTAAGGATTTTAAACCATCGCAGTACTGATTTCGGAGCGGAAACGGGATTGAAGGTAGCAGGCAGGTTTGGGTTTGGGAATAAGCTGCATTTGGGATGGGACGGGACGGGACGGGACGGGGCTGGGGGAAGACCTTTGTTAGGTGTGGCGGGGTCAGCATATGGGTACCCCGTACCATACCCGCCCCGTTGCCATCCCTAGATAGGAGGATTCGAAAAGGTAGCTTCACTGCTACGTCCATATGCAAGAGTGATTATAAGCATGTTTAAACTGCATTGTTTGGATTTGCATCTAATTTTTTCATAATTTCTGATATTTGGATAATAACTTTTTATATATTCTTCTCTTAGGTATATACACTCCTTTTCTCAAATTGCATATAACTTAGCAATCTGCCGCACAGGGGATGTCTAGTTTGGCCTCTAATGGCATTCCTGGGTGTTTATGCTTATGATAATAGCTTTCCATGTGCCTTTATATCTCAGTAAGCCGACAATGCTGCTATGTGATATGAATTTAGATCTTTGTGATTTACTGTAACACATTTCATGCATCCCTAATCAATACTTTAACCAAAATTGTAATTAAGTTCACACAGAAGAGACATTATTGCTTCATTCGACAACAGGCACATGAAATTCTGCAACTCAAGTCAATGAATTCATTGAAGGCTTGAAGCCCTGTATCCAACTACATCACACTGTGGGCCTTGTCTTCTATTAATGTATTTGTACCACCACAGCCCAAATTTTTTTGACCTTGTTTATCCTTTATATACAGAAAGGTGGATAACAATCCTTTTACTTTTTTATTCTGCAAGTCAACTGAACTCCTAAGCTGCATAACCATTGGCAGCAAGTTAATGATATAGGCTTACTGACAATTTGACATAAGCAGGCTTGGCAGCGATGTGTTTAGTGCTTCTTGTGGTATATATCCACACAAACACATGTCCCTCTTTTTTCAATCTGTTTGGATGTTCACGCTCTTGTATTTGATTTATGTTGCATAAATATTGTGCTTGCTGAGTTATTTGTACTATTCGTCTCGTCTCCCCAGGATACTTGGGTTTGTCTGTATGGTGCTGGTTCTATGGTCACCAGTTGTCGTTCCACTGCTTCCAACACTTGTACAGAGCTGGACGACTAACAACTCCTCCAAAATTGCTGAGCTCGCTTGCATTATTGGTCTCTATGCTTCTATTATGATACTTGTTATGTTATGGGGCAAAAGAATTCGAGGATATCATAATCCCCTTGAGCAATATGGGCTGGATTTTACTTCTTTACCAAAGGTATGGCTTTCCTTTCAATTATTTCACACAGACAGAATCCCGAAACCAGGTAGCTTCCATTTCTATTGCGTCATTCAGGGCAGTTTTTAGGTTTTCTTAATGTGGATGCCGTTAGAACTCTGCCCTTGATTGTCTAGATATATGGTCTTTTGACTCTTTCCTCAGTTCAGATGGGATGTGTCAATCTAGAAAAGCATCGATAAGAACAGGAGACACAAACACAAACACAGCACGTCGCAGACACTTTCAAAGGAAAATTGTAGTAGGACCCAGACAATTCAAGGGCACAGAAACAAGTTCATTGTGTATGTGTAAAGTACATTATATATGATGAACATTGGTTTATGCTAAGTAAACCTAACAATTTATGGTTGTAATATGGAACTTCCGGCTTACAAGTCACGAAAACCAATTATCACTTTGTTGCATGAACAACATAGTGAGGACACAACATGTATGTGTATGCACATGTCTGTGACGATATGTTTGTGTATGTAAACATCCAATTCACGAGAATCCTCATTCCCTCTCCTGCCTTCTAATTAATGAAACCTACTTATGGCTGTTATTGTTATTCAAATATGAAGACCTTGAGACCGAAAAATGATCAAATTTATTAATATGCTTTGTATTTTGTTTTAATATCATTTTTTCTCTATAACTTGGATTTAGCATCTTCTTCTCTCTATCTCTCCACCTCGCACAATTCACACAAAAGAACATAAGAAGATGACAGAGAGAGGGTGAGAGAGAACTCCTGCTCAGGTTCAAGAACTTTGAAGTCGTTCGTCCTCTTCTATCCCTGTCCACGATCAACTTGAACATGAAAGTGAATTTTGTGTTCCTTGTAGGTCCAAGATTTTCTGAAGGGATTGATTGGAGGAACCATGCTTGTTTTATCAATACATTATGTAAATGCATTACTTGGGTGTGTGCGTCTTTCGTGGCCTTCCTCTCTTCCTTCATCTTCTTCAGATGCTTTGACATGGTTCAAAGTGTATGGGAAGATGCTTATGCTGGTTGGTCAAGGAATTGTAACAGCAACTGGTGTTGCATTTGTGGAAGAACTGTTGTTCAGATCATGGTTGCCTACGGAAATTGCCACCGATCTTGGATATCATCGTGGAATAATTATTTCAGGGCTTGCCTTTTCTTTATCTCAGAGGTATGTTATTCATTTTCTATTTTGGATTACATCTTTCCCATTTATTTGTGTTTTCGTCCCCTCCCCCATCTCTTTTATTTCCACTTCTCTTACTCAAGAATTAAGTGCTGAAAATATATCATTTCCACAAGTGTAATTTAGATTTCATCAATGATATTAATATATATTTTGACCGAAACTCAAGTCACGATTTAATCCTAACCCTTGTCCTCACCTAATCTATGGTTATATCATCCCTTGCCATTTTCTCTCTCTCTCTCACGGTGGGTGCACCCCAACATTCACACACGCACTCCAATGTTGGTACTCACTTTTGCACACCCCTTGGCTATCCCTTTTTTTTTTTTAAATAACTCTCGATACTTCTCTCTCTCTCTCTCTCTCTCTCTCTCTTGGTATATTCCGTTTGATAGTATTGCTTATCACTATGTTATGTTTCAAACTTAATACACAAGTTGGGTGCGGGTGTGCGTCTATGTTTGTAAATTTCAAGTCTTAGGACAAAGGTTGGGTATGGATATGTGGACACATTTTACCCATATAAAGGGTATGACTTCCATATAGGATTGTAGTCTGTGAGAAGCTCTCTCAATTTTGAGTTGCTTCTTACTTTTTCAACATCGCCTGTAATGTGAAGCACCCAGGAATCTGGTTTGGGTATAGACTGTCACATGTCTCGTACTCATGCCCATGTAATATGATGACATGGGTGCTTTAGGGGTAATAGGAGAGTCCATGACACCATGTAACCTATTTAACATATTATGCTTGTTCATTCCACTCTGCACTATGCAGGAGTTCTCCCGCTGAATGTTACAATTATCAACAATGACTCTCTCCCAATGATGCGCAACTTAAAAATGTATAAACCTTTCCTTTAACATGATTTCAGGTCTCCATGGGCAATACCAGGGCTATGGCTTGTGTCACTAGGTCTGGCAGGGGCTAGGCAACGAAGCCATGGTAGCCTCTCCGTTCCAATTGGGTTGCGTGCTGGGATTATGGCTTCAAGTTTTGTCCTACAAGTGGGTGACTTCTTGACCTACCAGCCCAATTTTCCAATATGGGTAACTGGTACTCACCCATTCCAACCATTTAGCGGAATTGTTGGTCTTGTTTTCTCGTTATTATGGGCTATAGTTCTCTATCCAAGGCAACCTCTCCATGAGAAGAAACCAATGACCATTCGGCAATAAGTAGACTCATGCAAACAAGTAGTCAAACTTGAATATGAAGAATAATATCTGCATATTTTGTGGTCCCTCTTTGGTGGTGGTTAAAAGTTAGGGTTGGTTTGGCTTGGTAGCTCATTCCAAAAGCAATGTTTTTCCAGTGTAAAACTAGTACGGAAAAAAGTGATCGGAAAAAGTTTATGGAAACACAAAATTGGAAAGGAGATTGAAGTTTTACTGTGCTGCATCCATATTTTAAGTCCTGTAGATTGTAAGTAGGCTGGACTTGATAATTGTGCGCAGTTTCGAAATTCCAAAAGTATAAATTTGGGGGCAATTTTGTAACCAGGAAAGGAAATGTACAGAAGCTGTTTATATTAAGGTTTCAGTTTTTAAAGGTGTCAATGTACTGAGGATTTCTCTGAGTTGACTTTGGGAGCTTTTGTAACCGTAGTTTTTTTTAGTTTGAGTGGATGTTTCATGAACCACTTAAAAGAGGACAAACTGTGGGCTCTCACCACCCGGCTGCTCCATGTAAGAATGCCCCCAACTGTAAACTGCCTTGCAATGTCATCAGTGCAGTTCTTTTTATACCCTGCTCACGTACCATTTTGTCTTGTCTTGTCTTGTGTCTGATCCAGGTCCCAAAATCTTGTGTCCGATCTATTCTACAGTATCTGTAGTGCTATATTCAGTCTGCATGCACCAACCTTGTCTGTTTAACACGTCCACCAAGTAGCTCTTCATGATATAGTCCTAGGATAATTCATCCAGGCGCCTACCCAAAAGCTACAAGAAATTTTCCCACTTTACACTAAAGCCCAATGCAGCTGCTAGGATGCACTTCTCACCACAAATAGACGTGCGAACCAGAATGAGGCAGTTTGGGAAGATGCTGCAGCATTTCAAATATGAAATTAGTTCTGCAGTTGCCGTAGATAGAATTGGCAGAGAAAGTAAGGGTAAAGTCCTTCCTGGTGGGAAATGCATGATCATGGGGTCCCTGGCGGGGAACCTCTCCAACTTCTGGTACATACGCCTCAGTAATTAGTTAGATGGATGTTCTTGAATCTCTGGAGGAAATTTAATTATCCAGAATCACGAGGTCATGCTCCAAAGTACAGATCTTCCAGAAAAAGGTAGAATCAAGTGCAACTTATTCTTTGGCAGCTGGAAAACCCAACAACAAATGTTTTTAGAGCCCATGAACACTGTTTGAGTTCATCCCTCTCCAGCCGGCATGATGTTAATCTTTTTTATTTTTTATTTTTTTATTTTTTTATTTTTTATTTTTTTCTGTGGGGATCTCAACAATCTCTTTATACAGTCCAACCTTTCCTTGTCTTTATCACAATGCCAATTCATGCCATATGTTGACGGTCTCTCCGATTATACGTTACTTCTTGCTTCCATCACTTGGAGAAAGAATTTTGCTAGTCATGAATGGCTGGCTCAATGATTGACTTTCTGCGGCTTCACTAGGGTTGTCAACGGACTGGATCCGGCACTTTTAACGGAAATGAGTAGATTTGCAGATCTAGATCCGGATCCGTATATTATGCTAAAGAAACAGACTGGATATGGTTTTGTAAAATCTAATCCGCCTAAGCCCCAAATTCGAAAAATACTTAAATTGTGCACATATATATACACATACACACACTAGTCTTATAGCACGTGTTTTGCACGTGGTTGGTGCAAGATGGTAGATGTTGACAAATTTAACAATCAAACTGGCTTAACACTCGACTCCTACAAACAATTTTTCAACATCTTTGTGAAGAGTATTAAAATATGCAAGAATCATGTCAAATGTTTAATATTAAATTATTTAGATCATATAATGTCTTTTAAGAGATCATATAATGTCTTTTAAGTGTTGAAGTGAAGCACCCAAACACTTCTTAATCGTTTGTTTTAATTTATGTCTTAATTAAAATAAAATAAAAAAACCCTCACGTTTTTACTATGTTCCGTTCTTGTTATGTAGTAGTCGTATGGGTGCAAGTCAGAATGGAAATTTCAAAACCAATTCGAAAAACTACGATTGTGGAATTGAAAAATTAGTTCTGAATAGTAAGCTTCCAAATTTTGAAAAAAATAAAAATAAACAAGGGTTCGAATTGAAATGGTGCTGGAAATTTTAAAATTTCTAATTTTCCTAAGATTCTGAACAACTTCCGATCCGAAAATTCTAACATGAAAAAAATATACGCATACATATTTTATTTTCAAAACTTATGATATGTAAGGTTTTATGTTGTTTTCAAGAATTTCTAATTCTTTTTGAAAGAAGAAAAAAAATCCAAAAAAGGAATTCGATTTCCAAAACTTTTTTAAAAAATCCAAAAGTTTGGAATCGGAAGTGAAATTTGATATTCTGAAGTTGCGGAATCAGTATGAGTTTCTCGATTCTGAAAATTATAATTTTTTTTAATACATCAATTCTGATTTGATCCATAAAAAACAAGCCCTATATGTTCGCATTCTTTTCTAGATTATTTTGAAGGAAAACTATTTTTTCCCCTCTTAGGTTTTAGAAGAAGAATAATTATATGGTTAATATTCTTTTATGAGCATAATTATAATTGTGATAATGTGAAGATGTGTTTAGTTAATAACTTATTTTATAAAATAAGAGAAAATCATTTTACATTTTTTCTACTTCCAAAAGAATAATTAAATATGATATTATTCACTTTTATTGTCTGGTATGAAAAAAAAATCAGACCATTTTAATATTTATATCTCTTCCTTAAGTAGAATAGTACTGAATTTTTCGACATTCAACTGTATTACAATATTTATTAAATGTATAGATGAAAATTTATCATAAAATATGATTTTACTGATTAGATTAAATCTCAATTACAAATGGCTATTTTCTCATGGGTGTTGGAAGGAAAAAAAAATGTTTAAAGTTGATTTTCTAATAATGCTCTTGAGTTTAATAGTGATGTTATTCCAGTGTAGTCAATAAAAGATTGGAGATATTTTGTCAATTGATTTTTCGTTACAAAAAAAAAATAATAATAATCTAAATAAATATTTTTAAGTAAACTATAAATGTTCATTTTGTTGACCATTTTTATTTTAAAGAATAAAATTCCACAGCAGAAATTAAGTGGTAAATGCAAATAAAAAATATTTTCAAAGCAATATGATGTTCACAAATCAAATTTGAGCAAATAATTGATTTTTCATTACAAAACAAATAGAATAATCTAAATAAACAATTTTGAAGTGGACTATAAATGTTAATTTCACTAACCCTTTTGATTTTAAAGAATAAACTTCCACAACAGTAAGTAGTAAATGAAAAATAAAAATAAAAAAATTCAAAGTAATATGATGTTCAAAAATCAAATTTTAGCAAATAATTTGTATAACTAACAGAAATTAAATCCAATCTTATTCTAAATAGTTTTGAAAAGAATTTTAACCTCTTCTAAGTTTTAACACTTAGAGATATAATAGATAGTTATAGATATAGATATATTGTTATTGATATAGATATAGATTATAGATTGCATATCGATAGACAATACACATATGAATATAGATATAGATAAATAAAGATGAAAAAAAATAGGAAAATGGAACTATTTGTATCCTTGAAATTAAAGAACTGTCCAAATATTATTAGACACAAAAATTCTATGTAGCTTTTTATAGGGCTGCAATTCGTGCCGACTGACCTCGATTTTAGGCTGTCCAAGCTGAACGTGAATTTTACCATAGTCTGCCTAAGCCAAACCATCCCGACCCAAGTCCAAGTTCGATTTTACCACTCAAACCTGAGCTCTCGAGTGTGAATTGCCATAAAGCAACAACTTCTATAGTGTATGTACACAAGTTGTTGTTTGTTTTTTGTTTTTTGTTTTTATTTTTTATTTATTTTTTTTAATTTGGGAAAAAAAATTTCACCTAGATATCAAAAAGTAATAAAATTTAACGAGATATATTTGGCACTCAAAAGATTATAGGATCTTATGACCAAAAGAATACATTGATAAAATATAATACAACTATAATATATAACACATATAAATGCATAAGTTCGAGCTGGAGTTGTTCGGGTTATTAGCCTCTCTGCTTAGTCCAATCCTAATTCAATTTGGGCTTAAACCGAACAACATTAAAATGGGTCAATTATATATTAGGACAATTTATACTAATTATATTAGTTTAAGGACAATTTAAAAAAAAATCAATAGGTCCCTTAATTATTATTGGACGAAAATACCCCTACCTTCTTCTGAGCTCTCACTTCTGTCTCTCTCACGAAACACTCGACTCTCGCCCAAACTCTCTCTCTCTCTCTCTCTCTCTCTCTCTACATTCCCACCGCCGCGCCTTCATGGACTCGTCCATCGTGCTGAATCTCATGCGCTAGTTTCGTCCATAGTTCAGGTCATAGCTCTTAAACCCTAAACACTGATTTGGGCCAAAAAAAAAAAAAACAGTCATATAACTCAATTACATGAAGGTTTGTGCCGAAAATAAATATTCTAAACCAACATTAAGTTAGTTTTCATTTAAAACAACCAAGTACGAATGGGTGTCACCGAATTGAATCTTTTCAGACTTTCCAAACAGTCCGAGAGCAACTAATTGCTCCACTCTATTCAATTGATGTTCAAGTTAGAAAGTTCCAGGAAAAGAGGGCTTTTGTTGGCTTCTATGGGCAGAGTTGCCACCACTGTCAGCTGGATGGGCTATAAAAGATCAGTATCCTTTATGTATTTGGGGGATTTCTGGATTTTTGTTTTTAAGATTGTGAATTGAGTGAGATTCGAAATCTTAAACCTTAAACACTGATTTGGGCAACAAAGTCATATTACTCAATTAAAAGTCCGATTAAGCCTTCAATCGCAGTTCTATAATCTGATAGCACTTTCTCATAAAAGTCATAAAATCCCAATTCTCAACCAAAAGTCATAAAATTTAATAACTAAATAGTTGTCAATGAAAATCAGTTCGTATTACTAATGATCTCTTTGCAATCTTATCATAGTACAACTCTCCCATCAAATTTGAAAGACAGGGGAATGACTGGGTGTCCTCACAACAAAGTCACAAGCATGTACAAGATTCATAGTCTGAATGTTAAAAAAAAGGGTAATACTTGGGACACAACCTTCATACAACTTTCATACAACCTCCCCAAAAGATGTGTCTATCTCTTTCCTGTGTCACTGTGGGGTCCAGTGACATCACAGGAGAGAGATAGACACATCTTTTGGGGAGGTTGTATGAAAGTTGTATGAAGGTTGTGTCCCAAATATTACTCTAAAAAAAAACCATTGATTTTTTCCTTCGAAGCATGAACGCGCCATGGATAACCCGACTCATCTCACAAACTACACTCCAACATTACTCTATCCTTGTCATTTTTCTTGTACCTGAAATTAAAACCAATTTGAATCGCATATTTGGACAATGCTGATCGAAATGCTTCAACTCCACCTTCAAACTTCTGGTTAACTTCTAGAATCTCATGACTCCAAGTTGTACCCAACAACAACTTCTCACGATTCGTAGCCCGGTTTGGAGACACACATATTCGACTTTCCAACTCATACTCGCATCCAACAATTGCCGTATCAACCTCGTTAGAACCGCTAAACTCTTCAATACCTCGATCATCAAAATCTTTCACACAAATTACAACATGCTTCATCATCATAATACTCACCAACTCCTTCATAATTGAGAAGTCCTCTTCATTAGCCAGCATACAAAGAGAATGACCCGGCAGCTGATAAGAAATGGACCCCGAACCTATCTTCAACCTAGGCCACCGTTGATGTATCGCATGCAACAAATTGCCATACCCAATCGTTGATGAAATTCTTGTATCCGCGGATTCATCACCAAACTTGCACAATGCTAAAACATGTCTCTCCATCGGAACATCATGCAATTGATCCATCACACTACAATAGTTCACAAAATGCACATGATCACACAAGCAATATGATGAAATTAGATAATAATTCAAATCCAAGAGACAATGTTAACTGACAAGTAATAATTCAGATTTTCTCATGCGAATATAATAGACTACGTAACATGATTTAAATTTCACCACTTTGTGATTTGTATAATTTATTGAATTCAAGTTCTAAAACATATTTATTGAGTAGCTGAAATTTCACCACTGTTACATTAGTTATGAGTTTGCCCATGTCTACAGATATGCCCAAAAATTTATGTGAATCCATAGGTTTGTGTTTGTCCTATTCAAAAAAATCATACAAAAAAATCCCCCATAAATTAATTGAATTCTACATTTTTTTTTAGTAATAAACCAAATAGGAAATGAATTTCCCATCAACTAATCGTAACAATCATATTGATTTTATACAAACAGCTATCAATTACAATTCTAGGTGAAGGAAAACTCTATTTCAATATACAGTCAATCAAAACTTGGTGAAGATAGTTGAAAACATAAACAATGATAAAAATAGAATTTAGGACTTGGAAATGGTTAAATCAATGGAGAACATATGCAACTCTTTTAAGCTTTAAATTTCCTCTAAACACATAAATGAATAAGATTCAGGGCTTGGAAATTGTTAGCACTTGGCACGCTTTTGTAGCAACAAAAGGACCATCTTGTAGATCAAACCAATCAGATGGTATGAACTTGAACTCTATAAGGCTATGAGGTCATCCAGGCACTTCCATTGACAATACAGATAAATGCTAAAAAAATCTGTCAACACTTTGAAAAATACCACACAGTGATTCTACTATTTTGATACAGAACAAGTAGTATAAGTTTTTGAAACAGAATTTTGTTTGGTGTGCTTTAATTGGATTTTTTAAATCAACAATTGGAACTTTTGCTGAATGATTTTAGCCTCAATGGAGTAAAGCTCCACTACTTAGTTATATGCTAAGTGCACAATTCTAAACATGTGCTTATATGACAATTCATTTTTTAAGATATCAAAACATGTCAAATTAGTCTTTAGGGAGAGCGGTACGCTTTCATCCGGTAAAATGAAATTGATTTCGTGGAAGGCCTTCCTCTTACCATGCATCCAGTGCCCTGGTTGGGCATTCTCCCAAACCATGCACTGTGCTATGGCTGGGCCTTCCTCCAAACCAGACACATTAAATATTGATTCCAAAATCCTCAAATATCGAGGAGCTTACCCCCAGACGAAATTGCACCAAACCCCCCTTTGACCCACATAGACACATAACATGCTCATATAATCATATGTACGTGCTTTCATGCATTTTTAAGTTCATAATAAACAAGCCTAAATAATACATGAATTTCGCCCGGATCCAAATATCAAGTCAAATATCCAAAACATGTAATTTCCTATAATACATAGGTCTAGAATTCATACCTCGTGTTATATCTCTCTAACTTCAGGGGAGTACTAGGAGTCCGATTAAATGCCGAATCTCCGATCTCAAGTGATTCCTACGAGTTTACACATGTTTTTCCCAAAATTCCAATATTAGGATTTGTATAAAAATTCGCCAAATGTGACCTAATAGGTATCAAAACGAAGCCCTTACCTCGAGGAGTTCAAATATGAAATTTGGTGAAAAACAAAATGACGGAAAGTCATCGATTTGTGTCAGAAAGCTCTAAGCTTCAAATCCCCCTCTTCTCTAGATCTCAATTTTGAAAAGTTGTCAAATAAAAATATTTTGGGCTTGCCAAATATAGACATAAGTCTCAGAAATTATGTTTACCTCCCTGCGATTATTCTAATTTTCTAATTATTCCTCAAAACGCTTTACACGTCTAATTCATTATTTCACGAGTGAAAATTTTAAAAGTTTTCATCTAAATTCCATTTTTCGTCGTAGTTACGTTCCGAAAACTGATTTCGTGGAATTTCTAGATAACCAACCTTTTATACAACGTATTACATAAGCTATCTCTATTTTGTTCAAAATGATCCTGATCAAGACCAAAATTATCTGAAGATGTACTACACAGGTAAATTTACTATTCACAATTTACCAGATAAGTCAAATAACATTTAAATCATATGCCATTTAATCATGCTGTCACGCCCCGGAGTAAACCAAAAATAGGGAAAAATTAAAATTTTCCTTTATGGGTCCATAGACACGTGACTGGTTGATTAACCGTTCTGTCCTTCTAACTCCGCACGAGATTTGTAAGGGGAGTGCTAAAGTATAAACATAACTTAAACTTAACAGAATACAAATACAGCAACGGAAACCAAAACACAAGTTATAATAACATCCAGCTTATTACACAATGCCAATACTAAACTTGTTACATAAACTTAAACATAAGAAATAACTGAGATAATTATCTTCGATCTCCAGCCTAGCTCTATCCTTCTTAGCTCCTCAGCACTGTAACCTGAGCTCACTTCCATATTAGCAAAACCTGCATCACTCTGGACATGGGAATGCCCAGGGGGTAACATGCCGTCAGCTTTGGAACAAAGCTGAGTGAGAGTCCAACCGCACAATAATCAATAACTACAAATATCTCTCAACTCACGTTATTGTTATGTATCTTAGAATATGGTTAATCTCTTATTAAAAGACGCATTCTTTCACGGGCATGGCAAAGGTCTCAACAAAAACATATAAACAAATAAGCATATAATCGCATTTCATCATAGAATACATTCTATTTTCATGAACATGCGCGTGCGTGTCAATGCATAACCCTTGCAAATACCTTCGCGTCAGGATGCTGAATCCCCGACCTGAACAATGAACTAATAATCTTTATTAGAACCAAACGTATCACTCATCAACACATTCTCGTCACTATCTTTTTCTCACCTATCCATCGCCCGACTGGCACTCTGACTGTCGCCCTGTTACCATTGCCCTACTGGCACACTGACTGTCGCCCAACTGGTACGTTAACTGTCGCCCAACTGGCACTCAAACTATTGCCCAACTGGCACATTAACTGTCGCCCAACTGGCATTCAAACTATCGCCCAACTGGCACATTAACTGTCACCCAACTGGCATTCAAACTATCGCCCAACTGGCACATTAACTGTCGCCCAACTGGCATTCAAACTATTGCCAAACTGGCACATTAATTGTCGCCCAACTGGTATTCAAACTATCGCCCAACTGGCACATTAACTGTCGCCCAACTGGCATTCAAACTATTCTGATTAGCAATCATCACAAAGCGTGCATTTATCATCTTAACAGCGGAAACATAATCATAAAACCATGGATCTTATAACAAGGATTTGATACCAATAGACATATAGATAAAACCCTTGACATGCTCACGTAAGCACTAACACTACCATATCACGAGTAATCATAGCGATACAGATTATGGGTAAGATATAGCATCATACACGACGCATTACTATACAATACATCATTTCAACAGCTTATAAGTATCTTCAATTAATCTTAATAGGATTAGAGTGAGGTTAGGAAACTTACCTCGAGTCGCCGATCTTCGGTAGCAGCTAACCGTTAAGATCTATAACATAAAACAGGAGAATCGGGATAAAGTATAAGTGCTAATAATAGAGGTAAAATGGTAATTTTACCAAATGAGGATATAAACCTCAAGGTAGTGATCTATGTGTTATTCTAAGTCCAACGCCATTGACTAGACTCAAATCAGAGTCTGTCGCGTTTTACGGGGTAAAATGTAGGGCTTACCACCCTAATGCGGACCCTACGGACAAGCTGTATTTTCGACCGAGTCGAAAGGTCACCAAACTTTAAGGGAATATTTTAGACATTATTCTAAGACTCTGGGAGCTGACCGCGTAATTTTCGGAGTCCTAGATTATTTATTATGAATTGTTGAAGATAATATATATAAGAAAATACCCAAAAAGGGATTTAAATACATAATTATAATTAAACTGAGAAATCAATACTTAGAAGTATTTTTATTAATTACTAGATATTAAAATACACTACCAGTATTTATTTCGTAATTTTCAGAGCTCGCTTGGTATTTTTAATAATTAATATACTCTTAAAATAGCTCCTTATTAATTATTAAAAATACTAAGATATAGTATTATAGCTTTATAAATTTTGGGATATCGTAAAGTAGCATTGGGGACATTCCCCTAATTTTCCAAAATTTATAAACATATATAGGTATTTAATTGCTATTTAATATCATAGAAAAGTAATATTTATTATTTATATAATACATATAAATAATAAGCATATGTTATTATATAGCCATAATATATAGAGTATATGAAATATAAATAATAACTTTGTATAAAACATTACTAGGGACATATTCTAAATTTTCTGGAATTTATGAATACGTATAAGTATTTATTAACTATTTAAATACTAGTTAAAAATAATATTTATTATTTATATTAACCATATCAATAATAAATATACATAATATATAATATAGTAATGGTACACAGAATAATAAGAATATAGCATAATAATATTCTATAGTTTAAAACATTATTAGTGTACTTATAAACCATTTATAATTATTAAAGCAATTAAAACCATTATTAATTAGAAAAATAACAATAATAATGATAATAATAATCTCAGGTCCGACGGATCAATCCGACCCGACCCGACCCGACCTTAAATGGGTAACCCATTTCCACTCTCATGGAAACCCAAACGCGCGACCCGCTGGGTCAGACCCGACCCAACCAAATCCTAAATGGACTACCTACTAACACATACAAGGAAACCCAAATCAAAACCCATTCGGGTTGATCCTAACCCGAACCTGCAACCCTATTATACAAACAACCTGACCTTACTCGTTGACCCTACCCATACCGAACCCAAACCCAAACCCAACTGCAGACACAACACGGCCCGCCCCCCGCTTAATCCGTACCCAACCCGAATAGGGCCCGGCATCAAAACGACGCCGTCCTACTTAAAAGGACCCACGGGTTTTTAAACCCAGCCCACTCACGCTACCCTTACCCATTTCCACTCACACTAAAACCTACCCAAACTGTACCTGACCTGATCCACGACCCGAGTGTTATATCCCTTATTTTCTTTTTCTTCTCCGGCGAGCCTTGCCGCCGGTGACCCGCGACTCCCCGGGAAACCTTCCCACGCCTATATCTCTCTCATCTCTAGCCCAAAATGCACGAGACCAACGACAAAGTGACCGGTTTGGGGTCCTCTACATCATACTAAAAGCTGGAAGTTAGGTTATTTCGTTTTGGGCACCTACCATGTGATTATTGTTTCGGCCATCTCTTGGAATAATGGCTTGCATGGCCGGCCAATCATTGCCCAAATCGAAAACTGCTTCGAGGGGAGTCTAAGGGGATCATGGAGGTCACAATGGTGTAACTTAAGGGCCGTTGGTTGCTGTTGGGAAAAATCGAGCTCAAGCATTGAGCTTTAATGGTGGTTGGATTTCACAGAGAGCTTAAAGCTCTGTTTGGCTTCATGCATGAAGATCCAGGGGGTTCTAAAGTGACATGCAAAGATGCATATGCAAGAAGGGGTAGTGGTTTACCTCAGATGATCTCGGATCCTCGCAAACTTCTCCGATCAACCTCCTTCTCTCTCTTCTACGTCTCCTTTCTGCTTCTCCAACTTTTCTGTGTGTGTATGTGCATAAGGGAGGTTGAGACAGAGTTGGTACAAAGGGAAATGTGTAGGTATGATCAATGTATGGGGTGTGGTGTATCAAAACTGAGAGTGTGTGGGGAGTTGTGTTCTCTCAAGCTCTCTCTCGGATCTCTCTCTATAATCTGCATAAACAGATTTAGGGGAGGCTGGGTAAGAGTGAAATACGAGTCATAGTAGTGTATATATAGGGGGGGTTGAATCAAGTACAATGGGTGCGCAATTAAGTGTACATGTGCATGTGGATTTGTGTGTGTCCAAGGGTAGATATGGGTGGGGTCCACATAGGGTGGTGGTGTGGGTCCCACATCTCGGATAGGTACACTGGGATGTGTGCCTGAGTCCTAAGGTACGTGCACTACTGACCATAAGTGAAACTGAAAATGTAAACCTGTACCAGGATGTGTACGGGTCTAAATGCAAGTCTACCTAAGGTTTCTAATATAGCAATTATAAACGTCGGGGTTACGATCATTCTAATAGACTCCAGGTTAAAAGTATCATCGTTGTCCTCAAGACGTTGACTAAGAATCCTATCCAAGGGTTTCTAATTAAGAAAATCCTAATGGACCTTCTGTAACCGTACCATGGTGAGTCATTACTTTCTAAATTCTAGGTGGAATTTTTGGGAAAAATTAGGGTGCTACACATGCGAAGTCCTTCATGAATTCCCACATCTCCGCGTCCTCGGTGACACTCCACATTGACTCACAGTCAACCTCATTCACAATTACTAATTGACATTAATAATTCTTAGAAATATCACTTATGCATTTAAAATGATTAAAATTTCGGAACGGGTGTGACAGAAACATAACACTAGATTCTCTTACACATGTTATTGTTCAATCTCCGCAGGAAAGAAAAATTGAAGTTTATGTATACACACATATATTCTCGGCAACAGAAATCTGTTTTGTATCTATTATATATACACACATATATAATACTATATACATATATAATACCTGATCTTCGTTGTCGTCTCCCGTCGATTGCCATTGATGGGATACCTGATCGACAATGAACTGTTGTTCCATCTCTCTCTCTCTCTCTCTCTCTCTCTCTTTCTCTCTCTCTCTAGGGCTTAGAATATGTTGTTTATTCGTCTTCTCCATCACTGGTGGCAAATTGAGTCGCCGTCTTCTCCCGCTGCCGCCTACCTCTCTCTGTCGTTCTCTCTCTAGGGCTGGGATTTGGAATAGGTTGTCTAGGGTATAATTGTCATTATATAAAAGTAAAATGACACTAAGAGACCTTAAATTACTCATTTGTTCTAATGAGGGACCTAATTAAAAATAGAAATATTTAGTTATCCCTAAACAAATAGAATTCCTTAGCTAGGGATCTAGGTCTGAAAAGTGTCCAAAAATGTTTGTAACGTTATAATTGGGGTGTCCACAAATAGTAGGATGTCACGACCCATCCCGCTATGCGCAGGAATAGGACACGTGTAGGGGTGTGTTTCGGCCGGAACAGACCAGAAACACCCCTTTCGGAAAAAAAAAAATTCAAAATTTTCGGAAGCCAAAATTGCATTCCGAATTCCGTTCCAAAATTTTGGAAATTCCAAAATTATTTCCGATTCCAAAATTTCAGAATTTTTAGAATTTCATCAGATTCGGAATTTTTTGGAATATTCGGAATTCAAGCTTAATGGGATTTCACTTGAGACTTGTAGGCCTTTTATAGAAGCACATTACATCCCATTTTTGTGTTTTTTCGATGTGGGGTGAACACAATTTTCAGAAAATTTTCGGAAAATACAATTTCGGAATATTTTCGGAAATTTTTTGGAATTTTTGGAATTCTAAAAACAATTCCGATTCCGATTCCGATCCGATTTTTTTTGGAATTTTCAAAATTTGGAAATTCGGAATGCATATTTAGCTGCCAAATTCGGAATTTTTCGGATCGAAATCGGTCGGAATCGAAATTTTCGTTCCAAATGTCACCCCTAGACACGTGGCACGCCACCAAGGCTCAACCGATTCCATTAAAGTAAAAATAGCAGCGGAAAATATAAGTAAAATCCTTTAAAATCAGAGTTATAAAAAGTTTTGCCCAATTGGAAAAGTTCCAAAAAGAATTCAGTATTAGAAACAAGGTTCCAGTTGACTGATCGGGGGTCCAGTCAACTGATCGGGGATCCACTCGACTAAAGACCTGAAGCAGATAGAAAGAAAAGTTTCCCAGCCCCGTCCAGTCGACTGTATCAGGGACTCAGTCGACTGGGGCCTCAAATTTTCAGTCGACTGATGCCTTGTCCAGTCGACTGGGCACTATGCATGCAGAATGTAGTGTTTTCGTGTAGGACAGTCGACTGATGCCCTACAAAAATTGAAAGAAAATAACTGAAGAACACAGAGGTCTAGTCGACTGAAATGCGGACCAGTCGACTGATTCCTCTCAGCAAAGCCCAATTCTGCAGCTTTCTAAACCAAGGATCTTCACACCAATTCCCAAAACCAACACGATTATAAACTACGATTCAAAACACATGTACAAACGCGTTTACTAGGGATTACAAGTACTAATCCAACCCATAACAAGATTGATTACAACATATCACAAATATCAATTCTTATTTCATGTTGGAATGAAAAACAAAGGTATAAACAAGATGTTCCACGGCGTTCCTCGGCCTCACTCCTCACGCTTCTTCTTTCCTCGCCTTTTATCACCTGCAATGGAGTAAATCTCCACTGCTCAGCTATACTGAAGATTATTCTTCGATCAATCGAGCCCAAGGTTTCTAAAGATTGTATGGCAGAGGCTGGGAATCAATGATTCATCACATATTCCCAACGTCTGAACAATGGAAACATAATAAAACAGGTGCAGAAACAGAAACCTAGAGCAATCATAACATCAAAACTAATAAGCAATGAAATAACAAGGATTGGAAAGAAAAACCTGAAAATAATCTGATTAAAACTTGTAATAAACTTGAATCTTGAATAATCTTCAGTATAATAATGAAAACGATGAAGAAAAACAAGAATCTAACATAATCTACTCCTAATCTAACTCTAAAACTACCCTCTGCCATCAATACAACTTATTTATAGGGTTCCTGCATACTGTACACAACTTTTGGGAGAAAATAAAGCTCAATCGATCGAACTTAGTTCGATCGATTGAAGTCTCAATCGATTGAAGGTTCTGCAAGCCCTTGAACTTCTCTGATTTTGACTGCTCTGCGCACCGATGGGAGAATGGCCATGACTTTTCACTCGGACCACGAATTGACCTCTCGTTTACGACCACGCGACCGTAACTCAAAGATCTACATTTCATATTTCTGGAGAAATCTTCAAAATCTGAAATCTTCATTGTCAAAAAATGGCGTTTTCTCAACTGCTTCTGTTGTTCTCTCCACTAGAATCACTTTCTATGCAACGATTGCTTTCCATAACCTGTAAAATAGAGTAAAAACATATGGTTGAGTATCAACATCATAGAAAATACTTAATCATTGCTATGCATCTAAATCTAGGGACTTGGGGATAAAAGTATGCATAAAAGCCTATGAAATACGCTATGAATATGCACTTTTCACCTCTAATCAGTAGGACTTGTTTGTAGCTTTTCAGTGAGTTATCATTAACTTGGTTTCGCCTAATTGAGAGTCTAAAACTTAAGTAGGAATCCTTATAAGATTTGATGTAAGAATATGATATTCAAAAGAAGAATAAATAAGTAAATTAGGACTCTCATAGACAGACAAAAAAAAAAGGTGGCATTCCAAAGTAATTAAAACTCTAAGAAAAATTATACTTATACTGTGTACATTATGTATGTATTATATATAAACAAAAATAGTACGTAAATACATTATTCAATATATTTCGGATTGAATTACTGGATCTCGCCAAATCTGGATATGGACTGGCCTATAGTAGATCCGTTGGATATGTGGACATATCGGATTGGATCCTGTTTAACTTGGCAGATTCGAATTCGATTCTGACCCGTATATAGGCCTACTATAGACCAGACTTTGATTGGCATTAAGGATTGCCAAGGTAGTAGTTCCAAATTCATACATAGCTGGAGGTTACTAGGAATTCTTCTGCTATCACTTGTTGGGAAAGCTGAGACTATGAATGAAAAATAGAAAATGATAAGGCTCCAAATGCATCTAATGACACTGTCTTTAGAACGTAATTTTTAGAGTTTGCTACTGGGTTGCAGGCAAAATCGTTCCCAGGAATAATCAAAGCCTCTTGGGTGAAGAACAACAATTAGCAAATCTGATATTTTTCCTCTACAAAATCTTTGTGTTTCTGCAGTTTATCTGAGACAGAAATTAAAGAGAGAGAACTTGCACATATTTTTTTTAACACTGTGGGAGTTTTCAAAATTTATAAACATAGAAATTATTGTACGAAGTCTCACGTCTCCTTCAAAAGCAGTACCTGTTCACAACAGTTATACACAGTGTGAAACAGCACCCTTTCGTATAGAGATATAACTCCTAATAAATTAAACTCTAAAAGGTTTTAATAAAATAATCAATTATTTTGGGACAGTTGATCAGGCTACCCAATCTGATTGACCTGATTAAATCACATGGGTGCAAGACCATTTCCTTTGAAAATCTACTTTCTCATGAACCCAAATAGTACCGTATCAAACCTCATAGGAAGCCAAACTTTAATATGGCAACAGATGGGTCACGATCAATTATTAATAGGCTTTCTAGGCTTTTGACTAATAAATAAAAACTATAGGCTTTTGACTATCAAACTAGTAGCCTTTATAGGCTTTTATTAAAGAAACAAAAACAAACATCAACAATCCCCCATTTTGGTAGTAAAAAGCAATTAATAATAATCTCTCTTCCAGAACAACACAAAATATCATTATGAATACAAGAAGGTGTTTAGCAACTTAAACCCTCAATTAGTATAAGTACATCAAAGTTTAATCAGTCATTGGTAGCTAGGCCTTAAACCAAGTACTCTATAATAACAAACCGGAAATACCATACACACAATAATATATTGTTTACAAAGATTTCTAAACTGCTTAGCACTATTATGGCCATGTGCTATCTCCTGGATTCATGAATGATCAAAGAATAAACCTAACTCTTTTGAGAAGCGGCACCATTTGTACGTCCACACAGATGAAATCACATTGTGTTCCCATTACTTCAAACACTTCTGACTTCATTAAGAAACTGATTCAACCCTTTCTAATGTAATGGTCAACACTGATTTTCTTCAAACAATTTCAGAAATGGGCTCACAAAGCAAATCTGTGTTACTCGATCATTTATCAACAAATTGTTTTTACCCATTAAACCTGTCACTAGAGGTTTTCTAATTTTGGGTTGGGTACCATTGTTGGAGATCATTGTAAACGGCTTAAGTCCCATCTCATTAGATGTCACCCTTACCACTTCTCTAGGTAAGCCTTTGGTAAAGGGCTCAGCTAAGTTCTTACTCGACTTCACATATGTAATTGCAATTGCTCCGTCCCGAATCAATTGTCTTACAAACTCGTGCCTCAGACTTATGTGTATACACTTTCCATTGTAAGTACTGCTATAAGTTCTTGACAGAGTAGCCTCACTATTGCAATGAATAGAAATTGTCGGTATTTGATTTGGCCATAACTTAATGCCTAACAATAAGTTTCTAAGCCACTCGGCCTCCTTGCCTGCCGCTACTAACGCTATGAATTCTAATTCCATAGTAGAATGAGATATACAAGTCTATTTTTTAGATTCCCATGAAATAGCACCTTCACCAAGAGTAAATACCCATCCTGATGTAGACTTGTTATCTTATTGGCTAGTAATCCAACTAGCATCAGTATATCCTTTGAGTACAGCAAGATATTCATTATAGAATAACCCAAGTCCTATGATCTTCCTAAGATAACCAAAGACTCTAGAAACTATTTTCCAATGCTCTCCACTAGGATTACTCGTAAATCGACTCAATTTACACACAGAAAATGCAATAGCTGGTCTAGTACAATGCATAAGATACATTAACTACCAATTGAAGTAGCATATTCAAGTTGTTTAACTGTTCTACCAGAATTGTCACTTAACTTAATGCTTGAGTCAAATGGGGTATTAAATTCCTTAATACTAAGGTGTTTGTATTTCGAAAGCATGTTCTCTATATAATGTGTTTGGTTCAAAGCATAACCCCCACTATGCTTTCTAACTTTGATACCTAAAATAGTATCAACTTCTCCAAGATCTTTCATTTTGAAATTATAAGTCTAATACTTCTTCATTTCAAGTATGCCCAACAATTTTGTACCAATGATCAACATATCATCCACATACAAACATATTATCATACCATAATCTTTGGTAAACTTTGAATAATTGCATTTATTTGTACCATTCGGAATGAAGCCATTAGCCAATATACACGAGTCAAATTTATGATGCCACTGTTAGGTGCTTGCTTCAAACCAGATAATGATTTAATTAGCTTACACATTTTCTTTTCATTTCCAAGTAGGACGAACCTTCAGGTTGATCCATATACACTTCTTCATTCATATCACCATTCAAAAATGCAATTTTAACATCCATTTGATAGATTTGCAAGTGATAGATAGAATATAACGCCATAAGAATTCTAATAGAAGAAATTCTATCCACAGGTGTATATGTATCAAAGTAGTCAATATCGTTCTTTTGTCTATAACCCTTGGCTACTAATCTTGCCTTAAAGGCTTGCATTTTGAGATCAGTGCCATATTTTCTTTTGAAAATCTATTTGCAGCCAATAGGTTTAGAACCTGGAGGTAAATCTACCAATGTCCAAGTGCCATTTCCAACAAGTGAATCCATCTCATAATTAATGGCTTCTCTCCAGAATGCCGAATCTCTAGAACTAATGGCTTCTGAGAATGTCTTAGATTAGCCTCATTATTTAACATTAAAGGCATCTTATTTGTCACTTGTCTCTATCTCCTTCTGCTAAAAAGATTATGGAGTCGGTTGAGACAAAATCTGGATGCAAACTTTCCTCTTTTCTTGGTCTCGTACTTCTTCTAGGTTTTCTTTGGAAAACACATGATCTTGACTTTATTTGGAGGTTCTAATCTATGAATAGAGTCCAGATCAGAAGTTTAGGTCTCCTCAACATTAGAGTCTGTATAAAAATTTATCTTCGAAAAATTCTACATCACGAGATTCTACAATTGTATCAGACTCTAGATCAAGAAGTCTATAAGATTTGCTATGTTCAGCATACCCAACGAACACACTTTTTAGTGCTCTAGGAGTTAAGCGAATTTTCACTAAATATTCATGTATGCATGGTGAAATTTAACCTTTTTTTTTGGCATATTAAACAATGCATATTTTGTTAAAAAAAACAAATTTCGCAATCAATTATAAAACACAAATTTTCAACCAAAACAATGCAAATGTAGGAATTCTTGTTAAAATTCATCTTTTTTTTTTCCCTCTCAAAACATATAAATTTGGCATACATGAATATTAAGTGAAAATTCACTGAACTTGTACATGCCTTGTTCCTGAAAAACTAACATTCGTCACTCGTGTGCTCGTTCAGTGAGATTTCACTTAGTTTACTTGTAATCCAAGTGAAAATTCACTAACTATACCAAAAGTCACTAGAAGTAACTCTCTAGAGTTTGAGGTCCAAATTGATACTTTGTTAAAAGTTCCCTCAAATGTCGATTTAAGTGAAATTTCACTTAATGTTCATGTACCAGTTCAGTGAAATTTCACTTAATGTTCATATATGCCAAGTGAAATTTCACTTTTTTTTTTTTTTTCTTTCCATATTAGACAATGCATAATTCGTTAAAAAAAAAAATCAAAATTCATAAATCAATTATAAAATATAGTTTTTCAACTCAAACAAATGCAAAATTCTTGTGAAATTTCACTAAAACTGTCCTTAAGAACAAAGTGAACATTCGATTTTTTTTTTCCTTTCAAAACATACCAACTTGGCATACGTGAATATTAAGTGAAAATTCAGTGACCCATACACGAATATTATTTGAAAATTCTATTTGGTTAGTCTGGAACATGACATAAAAATATGAGTTTTTTTGCTCAAAAACATATCAACAATGGTACTAATTTTGTAGCTCTCGTCGACACGGTTTCGACGGTATAAAATTTGTAAAAAAACAGAGTTGTAGATCAAAAGTTATGGGGATTTAAAGTTTAAAAAATCATTTTCGAAACGGATATGAAACAATCACTCACACGGTGTGAATGGTTGAGGGCCTTGAGGCGCGCAGTAGTGACGTGGAATCTCATATAATGCTCACACTTATACCATGCGAGTACTGACTGAGATTCCTTTTGTCATTTTTTTTTTTAAAAAAAATGGTCAAACCAATTTAAATTTTAAACTTTGATAAATTACTTTGAGAGATTTATGACTAATTATCTATAAATTAAACTCTGAAAGGCTTTAATAAAATAATCAATTATTTTGGGACAGTTGATCAGGCTGCCAAAATTGATTGACCTGATTAAATCAGGTGGGTGCAAGACCATTTCCTTTGAAAAGCTACTTTCTTATGAGCCCAATAGTACCGAATCAAACCTCATAGGAAGCCAACCTATGGCAGATGGGTCACGATCAATACTTAAATGAGTAATATTTGGGGCACTAACAACTTCCACTAACACTTACTAACACACTCTATCTCTCTCCTAGTGGCACTGTGGGGTCCGCAGTGGACTCCGCAGTGGACCCCACAGTACCATTAGGAGAGAGATAGAGTGTGTTAGTAAGTGTTAGTGGCAGTTGTTTGTGCCCCTAGCAAGACCCTACTTAAATAGGCTTTCTAGGCTTTCGACTAATAAGTGGAGTAAAAATTATAGGCTTTTTGACTATCAGACTTGTAGCTTTTACAGGCCTTAATTAAATAAACAAAAACAAACATCAACATGATCACTTGTGTTTTAAGTCTAAAAAGAGCCGGGAGACATTGGACTGAACAATCCATTTGTTGTATGAATCTACGGAACAAAAAAGAGTAAAAACAAGATGAACCGATTTAGCCAGGATTGAAAATCTGATCTTTATTTATAACTTCAGAATGCCGGATATCAAACCTTCAATCTGATAATAATAAAATAAAAAAAAATATAAAAAAAAAAAAAACATATGGGAAAAAGAAGAAAAGCAAAAATCACATGTCCAAACATTGCCAATATAGAAAACAAAAGATATAGAGAAACAACAGCAGCCTGCTTCTGTTCTTCATTACAGTCTCAAAATGTTTTGAGAGTTATTCGCGAATTCAGGAAACCTCAACTTGAATGCACTTGTTTACTTTTGGCTTCTACTCAACGGCTAATGGAACTGACTCAGCCTGAAAGACAAAAAAATCATTCCAAAGAACAAATCTATAAAACTAATTTAATCAATATAATGAAATTGAACACCTATATATGTCAGGAATTTTTTTTTTTTTTTTTTTTGATTTGGAGAAACAACAGGAAAGGAACATTACCAACTTGTTATACTTGAGAGCATAGAACATCTCAATGTAGCGACGAGTCTCACGGCGATCTAATTTGGACACATGTTTCCAGAACCCATAAACTCCAGCCAATGTCATTAGCCTCTCAGAGTATATCTGCCATGTGAATCTAGCCCAAAAAAAAAAAAATAGGAATGCATGTTCAGTGACCAAACATGGTCTGTCTATTTTTAAAAATATAAAATAAAATAAAAAATTGAAATTTGTATTCGTATAGTTGATGATGCTAGCTGCTTACTTCTCCATTATGCGTTTCAGTCCTCCACTCGAAATAGTGTCCCAATGAGAAGGATCTTCCTTGCACTTGTCAAAGAAATGGACTAGTAGTTGAGCAACCTGATCACCCTGATAAGGATCAATGTGAAATCCAGACTTTCCATGTACAATTATCTCAGCAGGACCACCGTGGCAAGTTGCAAACGTGGGAAGACCACAAGTCATTGCCTCAACCACTGTCAAACCGAAAGCCTCATAAAAAGCAGGTTGCACGAAAACTCCCTTTGTGTCTGCAATGTATCGGTAAAGTTCGCCGTTCCTCACCCGATTCATCTGAGAAGAAATCCATCTGAAATGACCATTCAACTTGTAGGTTTCTATCAGCTCATACATCTTCTTCGTCTCAGCTTGCTCTTCTAAGTCCTTTGATTCAATCCTTCGGTCTCCACCTACCACAACAAGGTTCGCCAACTCTCTAAGTCTGGCATTCTTACCATACCACTCAACAAGTCCGGTTAAGTTCTTCACACGGTCCAACCTCGCCATGGTAAATATGATGGGCTTGCTTCGGTCTTTTAGCACCAATCTTCATGCAGCATCATATAACACGTATATACGTTTTGAAAATTAGATTTAAGTGGCTCTGTATCAAAAGTTACGTACTGAGCAAAATGCAATTAGTAGTAATTAATACTAATAAAAACTCACAAGTGTTCTTTATTCTCAACTTCACTGAAAAGAAGCTCTTCAATTTCGGGGTGGAGTGTTGTGAGCCTCTTCTCCTTATCTGTGTGAGGGAAGTAAAGGGACATATCTGCCCCCGGTGAGACAATGTTGAATTTGGGGTCAAACACATCAATACCGTGTACAACTCTATATAGTCCAGGCATGGTAAAGGAGGTATGACTCTCATATTGTCCTACAGTATTCTTACTGCAAAAAAAAAAAAAAAATTACTACGTAAATAAATAAAATTTGGGAACGATAGAAGTTTATGTATGAAGTAGGCTGGGATTTGAAAAACAAAAAATATATATATATATATATCTAGAGAGAGAGAGAGAGACAGAGGAAGTGTAGCAACTAACAAGAATAGATTATACCTTCCTGCTATCTCCTGGAAGGTGCTGGTGATTATGAAGTCAGCATGATTCATAGCAATAAGATCAGCTGTGAATTGGCAGGAAAAGTGATACTTCTCCTCAAAATTCTTCCAATATATGTCCGAATCTGGATACTTGGTTTTCTCCAGTGCATGAGCAATTGTACACTATCACCCCCCACCCAACAAAAAAAAAACCAACAATATATATTCCTCAGGAGAAAAAATTTAAAAAAAAAAAAAAAAAAAAAATTGCTTGTACCAACAAATTAATTAACAATTAAATACCTGGGTTACCCCTAATTTGTGAGCTAGCAAGGAGGCAACAAGGTTTCCCTCGCTATAATTGCCAATGATCAAATCTGGCTTGGCTTGCAACTCTTGCATAACTTCTTTAGCAACATCCTCAGTGAAGGTCTCCATGTAAGGCCACACTTCAAACCGAGAGATCCATTTGCGTAGAATTCCTTTCTCAGTTCTAAAGGGAACTCGGAGTATATGTGAATGCTCTGCTCCGAATACTTTCTCAAGGCGTTGGCCACATGTGGTGCCTACTACATCTGGTAGAAGTCGGGTCACCTGTGTAGTGTACAACTCATTAAGATCAAGCCATTAAAAGGGAGGAACACACACACACACACACACACACACACGCACACATTATGAATATTCAAATTAGAAAAATAAAATATTCTAATTCATGGACTCTACTAACGATTAGAATACGAGGAGTGATGTCAAGTCCTTGCTGCTTTATACGCAGAACCATTTCGCGCTCCATGGCAGGAACTTGATCCAAAATATATACGACCTACAGAAAGAAACATTAAATAGGCCACTGAAATTAAGTTAAAAACACATAAATACGTACAAATATTCCTGTTTTTTTTTTGTAAAAGTTGTTTAGGAATATAGACCTCACCTGGCCACCAGTGTCAGGAAAGCCCAAAACATTTTCTTGAGCAAAGTAACCATGGGGAGAGAGAATAACAACATTGAAAACCATAGGGACTCTGCCAAGAAATTTCTCAAGGGTACATGGGTCTGGAGCCTCAAGAAGGCCCAAGAGAAGATGAATCATATCCAACACTCGTTGAGCGGTGTCACCCCAACCTCTCTCCAATCCTATCTCTTGGAATTTGTGTTCAAACTCAGAATATGGTGTGTCTGGAGTAAGCGTCAAGAGGTATTCCTCTGCTTTCCTAAGAACAGATTGAAGAGCATCCAGGGTTTGTATTCTGTCATTCAGCATCATTGTCTGCATGCACCAATTTTTTTTTAGATGTTACAGTACTACTGCAATTAGTATTAAAAGTGGAGGGTGAGCCGCCACACATTCATTTTAGCGATGATGGAACGACCGCCGACCACAATGACCAAAAAAAAAATATAAAAAAATAAATAAATAAAAGTTTAGCTTTTTTTTTTTACCTTGCCCTTGTAGTGATGGACCTTGAGAAAATCAAGGAGTGGGTACATGCTGTCCTTACCATGGAACATTTTAGCAGAGAGGTGTCTATTCAGAAACTCAACCCCATTGCCAATGGATTTGGAAAGAGTTGGGCGTGGAAAAGATGAGGTGAATGGTTCAAAGTCCAACTCAAGAACAAAGTTGCCATTGCGACTGCGGAATCAAATCCAACACAACAAAAGCAAATTAACAACATACTCATCCTATACTAGTGAAATTTTTAAAGTGCAGCACTAGCAATCTCATCACAAGTAGTAGTAGTAGTAGTAGTAGTAGCTAGCAATCTAAAAACTTAATTAATTACCATCCTCCATCTACAAGTTGTTCCTTGAATTGAAGAAACTCGGGAACAGTCAAATCTTCGACAACAAGTCCATGAAGATTCACTCTTATGTATTTCCATACACCAGGCCTTGTGCGAACAGCAAGAGCAACCCATGGAGTCAATACTATCGCTTCCTGTTTTAATTAATTGTACATTCATATACAATAGGATTTTAGTAGAAGATCTAACAATTAAACAGAAGATTCATGCATGGATGATATATATACACACACACACATATACAGGTTTAAAACAATTAAATTAAATGTGACCTGTGTGGACTTCAAAAGATCTAAAAATGCACCATCGTTAAGTTTCTCCTGGGCCTCTTTGGGGAGCGCTTCATACTCGGCCAAAAGCTGATGTTGTTTCAAAATTCCTTTTCCGTGACTTTCAATCCTACAAGTCCATCCATTAATACCCAAAATATATACTCCAGTAATATAATATAATCAATAATAAAAACAAAACGAAACAAAACAACATAATACACACATGCACGCACAGAGATATATATGTATATTTTTTAAACAACAAAAGCATATATACATATATATGTATAGAGAGACAGAGAGAGAGAGAGAGAGAGAGAGAGAGAGAGAGAGAGAAGATAATTATCTGAACAGCACTAGTACTTTGAAAGCAGCAGCAAAATCTCATTGCGATGAGCAGACAGTGTGTCGTCCAAACGCTGGCGAAGGCTGTGGACGCGGTTCAGAACACGTTCTGCCATGTCACTCCCTTCCTAAATATGTATTAGTAGAAAAGTTGCACAACTGCAAGCCATGACCACAGGTAGTTAGAAATCGGTATATTTTGTACTATTAATTAATGATATTCTGTAAATGAAGGAGTATATATGCATATGCTCCTATTATATATATATATATATATATATAGTTAAAACTAACTTGGCTATCACGTACTAACAGTTTAGTCTGTTGTGGACGACCTTCAGTTCCGACTAAAGCACAAACAGATCGAATTTACCAGATAGCTCATGGATCAAAATCACATATAGGAGGATCACTTTCTAATGATTCACTCACGCTATATATATATATATATATATAACACTACGGATCGATTTGATCCTACACCAGTACACCTACACCTATTATATATATATATATATATATATACTGTAGTTGCCCAATTAAAGTTGAACTTAATTCCAAGAGCACTCCAACTTCCACTTAGGGAGATTTAGATAGTTGATTTTGCCATTAAAGTTACAAACTTTTCACACCAAGAAATTAGCTTACAAGTAAAATTACAAAGATAAGAGACGGTTGCATTTTTCTAAGATCACAAAAGAAAAATGAAATGGTCAAAAATCAGTCGCGGACCCTTTTTCTATGAACCCGGAAAAAAAATTAATTACTCCTAATTTTTTTTTTTTTAAATTAAACCCCAACACTTTCCAGTTTTAACATTATGGCAGATCAATTAGTATCGGCATTAGGAATTAGTTGTAAGTGAGTACGTAGGATGTGTGAACTGAATTAATACTCTAGCTAGAAGAAACATGTATGCAGTGAAAGAAAAAAAAAAAAAAGAGGGGGGGGGGGGGGGGGGGGGGGGAAGCCCATATGATTCACCTTATCCGAAAGCAGCCAATCAAAGAAAAAACAGAGATTTTAGTTTAGGAATGGAGGTAATATTAAGAAGGACATATAGAAAAATTAAAAAAGCGGAGATAGGAGAAAGAAAAATGAAGGAGAGAATGGAGTCCGAAGACAGAGAGAGAAAACGAGTTTGTTTGTGATGGTGAAGAGAGGGGATGAAAGGCCTAATTTATATATAGAAAAATGTTGTTGATGGGGAGGCGGAGGGGGAGGGGCCCGAGGGGGAGGGGTTGGGTCACACCCACCTCCACCTTACTCTTGTTTCAGTGTTCCTTTCACAAAACCACTTTCTTCATCATACCCATCCCCTGTTTTCTCTCCTTTACCGCCAATCTAATTTATTACTGTACTAATTTCCATTGCATGATGATATTATGACATCACTCCTTTTATCCACTTTCTTCTTGTTTCACTACTATTTATTATCATTACAGTTTTTTGACTAATGCACGCAGTACGCCCCCACTGTTTTTTTAGTCTTCCTATTCTCGATGGTCTCGCGCGTCTCCTATATACTACACTAATACTTACTACGTTGCAGTTGCACATGCATATATATATATATATATATATATCATGCCAGCTGACAAAATGCTAGTTTAAGTTTCATGGGTTTCTCAATTGTCAATGGTTTTTACTTGCGTTTTCTTTGTTGCTGCTGCTGCTTTTTCTTTTTTAAATTGGTTCATGACGTGTTCACGTGTTCTCCTCCTGTGTCTGTCTCTTGGAATTTTTTACCGAAGGCATCAAATTGGGGCAAATAATGCCCTCACCCATCACTGTTTCAACTTAATTCCCAAACCCATCACTTTTTTAAAAGTCGCGACTTCAACTAGCGAGTTCAGGCAAAACCAAATCCAGGCTTAAATCGCGACTTCAACTAGCGAGTTCAGAAATCGCTACTTGAAGTAGCGATTTCATTTAAAGTGGGAAAACCCGCCGCATCTTCTTCTTCTTCCCTCAGTCCAGATCTGCTACTCTCTCTATCTCTCAGCCCTCTCTGCGATCTTGGTCTCTCTCTCAGTGATCTCTCTCTCTCTCTCTCAGTGATCTCTCTCTCTCAGGTGCCTCTCTCTCTCTGTAGACACACACACACAGATACACACACACACACAGATACACATACACACACACTAACATACACACACTCACAGACACACATACTCACACATACACACAATGTGTGTATATATATACTCACAGAGATACACATACACATACACACACACAGACACAGACACATACAGTGACACAGACACATACTCACAGAGACACATACACATATACACACACAGACACATACACATACACACACACAGACACATACACATACATTTCAAACCCAGCCAGGGCCGGCCCTGAGGTGACAAATATGATCCGAGGCCTCAAGCAAACCTTTGAAGGGGCCTAAAAAATGAGACCTCTATACTAAGTTTTATAGAAATCAGGAAGAAATTAGAAGAAAAAAGGCCTAAAAATGATAAGTTTCACAGAAATTAGGAAGAAATTAGAAGAAAATAGGCCTAAAAATGATATGTTTCATAGAGATTAGCAAGAAATTAGAAGAAAATAGACCTAAAAATGAAGCCTCATTTTGAGGCCCCATGCGATTGCTTGAAAGCATGGGCTCATGGCCGGCCTTGAACCCAGCTTAACCTGTCCAGGCAAGTATTAAGAGACGCCGTTACATGTATGGACTCAGGTAAGAAAGCTGGGTGCTGGAATATGTCCAGGTGTCTTACGTCTTGTAACCTCCGAAAGGGCATGTGCCAAAACAAAAGTAATCAAAGTAGCTCAATTTTCAATCCCTGTATTTTAGGGAGTGTTTGTACTTCTTATATTCTGTCCAACGTACATGTCAAACCCAGCTTAACCTAGATATATATATATATATATAAAAAGAAATGCAATATTAACAAGTTTTTGGAGGAAAATTATGCACAAGGTAGAGTACTGCTTCCCATCTCTTTGGTTAAACAGAAGATGCTCATATGGATTTTTTGAACCTATTGGAAACCTGGACTAGGAACAATGTAATCATTTCGATCCATTAAGAACTGAAAGCACTTTTCCTGGGTGAATCCATATTAACAAGCTTAATTCATAAAGTTTTACATAGTGAACTGATTGAAACTAGTAACTCATTAGAAATTCAGCGAACCCCCCAAGTTCTTCTGTAACCTAATTACCAAACTAGTAACTCATCAATATAATTGTTTGTCTTTTAATAATCTCATGTTTTGTAGGAATTCTTTCTCAATAGAAAAGTACAATTCTTAACGACGCGATGGACCATTGATTACTTACACTTGAATTTGCAAATGTGAAGGTATTAAAATGGCTAGTGTTGTGACTTTAATGCTGTATTGGGGAGGGAACGTGTGCATCGGAGCTGATGGTCTATACTATGATAGTAACTGTCGAAGTTTCATTCGCCTGAGAACAGACACTCAATACACTGAACTTGTTAGAAACGTCTGCAAGAAAATGGGGGTTCATCAGAATAGTGTTCGTTTGAAGTTCACTTGTAGGTTTCCGTCGGTTCTTGGATATCAGGTTTCCAAGTTTATACCGTTTGAAGTAATTGATGACGAAAGTCTGCAAGTAATACTAGAAACAGCATCTACCAATGCGGCTATAAACTCTATGGATCTATATATCGAGACAGAGAATCTTCCCGATGCCCATCAAACATTAGATGACTGGATTGGGCCGTACACCTCTCTGTTGACACAAGAAGGCGAAAGCTCAAACCCTTTGGTACAGGGGTTATTGCCGTCCACGTCTAGACAACACGTGGATTGCTCAAATGCATTGCAAAACAGTCAGAATGATTACAGGAGTCCGATGCAAGACATTGTTTCAGAACGGCCAATTCATGTGCAGTTCGATTCAGATGATTGCGGATATGGTGATGATTGGGCACACAGAGGGATGGACACCAACCGGACACCGGAAAACTCGGATTACGAAGATGTGCATGCAGACGAGTATACTGGGGGGGATGAGGAAGACGATGTTATCGAAGATATTGAGCCGACTGCCCAAATAAATCCTGAAAATGCTTTGTATGAGCCTCGTTCATCAACTTTTACATCGTTTGACTTGGGCATCCATACTGGAGAGGCATGTTATGCTTCAAACATTGAGGGTAGGCAATGGAATCTAGATCGAGACGAGTTGGTGAAGGGTATGATGTTCAAAACCAAAGATGATCTTCAGAGATTTGTGGAGTTGTACTCAATAAGAACACATCAACGGTACACGGTGGATCAAACTAGTTCGGATCGTTGGTCGTTGAAGTGTCAATTGGCGTCACAAGGTTGCAAGTGGCAACTACGGGCAAGGTTGAAACGACACGGGATGTTTGAAGTCATAAAGGTTGAGCAAAGCCACACTTGTATGTCCACTACGATGAACCTTGGTCATAGAAATCTACATGCTCGGCTAGTGGCTAGGGACATAATGCCAATGATTAAGGAGGACGCATCTATTAACATCGCTGCGCTAATGCAAAAGGTGAAAGATAAGTATTTGTACACCGTCTCATACAAGAAGGCGTGGAATGCGAAACAGAAAGCCATTGGAATGATATTTGGGGATTGGTGTACATCATACACAGAATTGCCCAAGTTCATGGCTGCAATTCAACAGTATAATCCTGGAACGGTTGTAAAATGGTTCTACGTGAACGGTGGTAGTGCGACTGTAAAGAATTTCGAAAGAGTATTTAGGGCATTTAAGGCGTCCATTGATGGGTTCAAACACTGTCGCCCCGTCATAAGTATCGACGCCACATTCTTGTATGGAAAATATAAGGGCAAATTACTAATCGCTATGGGAACAGACGCAAACGATCAAATTTTTCCTTTAGCATTTGCCATCGTTGACGAGGAGAAAGCTGAAACATGGACGTGGTTTCTGAAATTGCTAAGGGACTACGTTGTGCCTGACAGAGAAGGCATTTGTTTAATATCCGATCGACATAGAGGCATCCTTTCTGCGGTGAATGAGCATGATGTAGGGTTTCATGAGCCCGATGGGTATCATCGCTATTGCCTCCGGCATGTGCAGAGTAATTTCGCCACAAAGTTTAAAAATGCATACCTAAAGAAACTTGTGTGGAATGCTGGGAGTGCCCACCAAGTCCGTAAATTTAATGGGTTCATGGAAGAGATTAAGAAGGTTGATCCAAAGGCGTGGGAGTATCTTGATGCAATTCCCGCCCGAAAATGGACCATTGCCCACGACGGGGGACGACGGTACGGTATGCGAACAACCAACATCTCAGAGGTGTTTAATGGTGTACTTAAGAAATCTAGAAATCTTCCTATCACCGCTTGTGTTGAAATGATCTTTTTTCGTGTTGTTAAGTACTCTAGCGAGCGACGTGAACTTGCTGAGACAGCCATCAGGGAAGGTTTTACCTTCACCCCAGGAGCAATGTCTAGATTGTTGAAATCAGAAGGCAAGATTGGTAGGTACAACCTCGAGATTTTTCATTCCGGGCACAGGTACGTGCAGGTCAACAAAGGGGGATCATCGGGTTCTAGTCAAATTGTGAACATATCTAATAGGACTTGCAGTTGTGGAAAATGGGATATATATAAAATGCCATGTACTCACGCATTGGCAGTGCTAGCAAATTTTAGAACTTCATACCAAAGTTTCGTTCATCAATGTTACACAATTGAGTCGTACAACCAGTGTTGGGCACCCCAGTTTTTCCCAATCCATCACAAAGATTACTAGAACCCACCTTCTGGTCCTACAGTTGTGCACAATCCTGCTATGCTTCGAGGTAAGGGCCGACCACGATCAACCCGCATAACAAATGAGATGGATTTGAGAGAGGGGGGTAGGGCTACTTATCAATGTGGATTATGCCATCAACAAGGCCATGACAGGAGACGATGCCCCCAACAACGCAGTCAAGCTGGGCCATCTAATGCAGTATAATATTTAGTGTTGTGTTTGAGCGATGTGCTTTGTAATATGTACTTACTTGTTGTGACTATGTAATGTTCAATTGGAAATGAAAACTTTATTTAGTAAAAAGTCCTTGTATATCCGCTACAAACTGCGTAGTTAACTAGTATAAACATTGTAAACAAACTCCTTAGTAAACAAATGGCTTAGATAACTAGTACAAACATCGTAGTAAACAACAATTGTGCGGTCAACGCTTCAACCTCCGTAGAATTTCCTCAGTGTTGTTCCTCGCTCCATTTCCAGATGAGTTGGCAACATTTGACGGGCCCACACCACTTTCTTTTGTCGAGCCTGTGACCGGCAGCCGTTTAAAGATATAACAACATCTATGATAGCGGTAGTGTGCATAGTACCTCAACGATGTTGCAGTACTGTCATAGCTTTTCTACACGTATAATTCATGAAAATAATTTTCATAAGATACATATCATCATAACCATTGAAATGGAAGCGATGAGAGGTTTTGGTTCTAACCTTAGCACACCATTCATACCAAGTCTGGTCAGGAACTTCTAGCAACCGTTGTTCAGTAAAACAAACACCTCTCATCGTTAACAACTCCTGAAGGAGTTCATGTTCCTTCTGCCGGCTCCAAACCTGAGTCGCAATGGCATCATCTAGAAGATCACATCCAGGGATTGTCTCAGCAAAGACAGTCTGCAAAGCTTCGAAAGCAACATATTTAAATGAACCATCTTCATGTTTCCATTCCGGAGTAGCAAAATCCATGAGTGCTTCTAGTAGAACACCCTTCTCTTCATTACTCATTATCCTTTTTTCAAAAAAATGTGGGTGGTACGTAGGTGTATACTTACTTGCCATACTTAAAAACAATGCAATGAAGAAGAAGAAGGATAAGTTGGAATGCTTGGGATATCACATTGAATCAAACCCACAGTATATATAGACCATGCAATGCCCAGCAGTTGACGCGACAAGTCACTGCTTCTGACGCCCAGCAGTTGACGCGACAAGTCACTGCTTCTGACGCCCAGCAGCTGACGCGATAAGTCACTGCTTTAAGTTTCTTTACACCACATAATTTAACATTTTTTACTCTTGTTTAGTAGCATGTTGTAGCTTCATTACATTTAGTAGTGATTTTGTTGACTAACCATCATGTTTGAACAGCTTGCTTACCATGGATGTACATCCTGGACCTGAGGATCGCTCAGTACTGACATTACAGGACGCACATCGGTCATCCGCCATTTGGGATGGTCAGATCTTGAGACAGCTTTACTGCCGGCGCTCTGAGGCTGTTTTACGACGAGGTCCGGATCTAGATCAGCGCATATTAGATTACATCAGACAGATCGGGTTCTACGGCACATACAGACTCGGCTTTATACAGTATGATTGGGGTCTGATCACTGCCCTAGTTGAGAGGTGGCGTGTAGAGACACACACGTTTCACCTACCTGTCGGCGAGACCACGATCACGCTGCAGGACGTCAGCATTATATTGGGCCTACCGGTCGATGGCCAAGCAGTTACCGGTATTGATGTGTCATGCTCCAAGGAGCAGTGGCAGGAGCTATGTCAGGAGTTGCTCGGTTTCACGCCACCCCTAGCCACTATCTCAGGATCTTCACTGCGACTGACTACGATACGGGACCATTTCACTCCCCAGATCGCTCAGGATGCCGACGACGCCACTATTCAGCAGATGGCTCGATGTTATTGTATGATGTTGATAGGAGGGTCGTTGTTCCCAGACAAGTCTGGGAACAAGGTCAGCCTCATATATCTACCACATCTACGACACTTTGATGCTGGCTATAGCTGGGGCAGTGCAGCATTGGCATATCTATACCGTGAGTTGTGTGTTGCAGTTCATCGTACCGCTGTTGAGATATCCGGCCCGCTTATACTTTTACAGGTTATTTGTTATGTAATTTCTGTGAATTACGCATCTTTTACGATTGTTCAGTCTATCATACATAACTTAACTCAATTATTATCAATCGTAGCTTTGGGCATGGGAGAGGTTGACCCATATCCGACCAGTCCCCTTACCAGTAGCTGTACCAGAGGATGGTCCATTGGGTTGTAGGTATACATACATTGTTTTATACATTATTTGTATTCATTACTCGTACATTCATTTAAGTGCTAACAATTTTGTCATTACTTTAGGTGGTTGACCCGATTCTCAGTTCGGGATGTGCCTACTCATGTCCAGCGTCACTTTCGGGACCAGTTGGATCAGATGAGGCCCGAGCAGGTAAATAATGTGCAGAGTTAAACCGCTATTTGCATTATTGTTCGAGTTGCTAATTATTTATATATTTTTCATAGATGATTTGGCAACCGTACAGTGCTGAGCTTGTCGCTTCGTTACCTCCGTACTGTCGAGCTGGGCAGGGCACATGGATGGCCAGATGTCCGTTGATCATGTACGCCATGGTTGGGTGGCATCATCCCGACAGAGTGATGAGACAGTTCGGGATGAGGCAGGTAGTCCCAGAGCCATGTGACACTATGAGGACATTACATCGCATTGATCGACGTGGTCATGCGAATACCGACTGGAGTCACTTCCATAGGGATTATGTAGAGCTCTGGGACCATCGGCTACAGCATGTTATTGTAGGTATTCCAGATGCAGCTCAGATGCTTGCCTCAGACCCATATATGCGATGGTATAGCCGCATTACACGTAGACTGATTGGACCAGTTAGAGATCCACCGACTGTTGGCTTCCAGCCAGTCGGTACGATTCGCGGCGTTCTGGTGAGATGTTTTACTTATTGTACAGCATATAAAATTTTCATCCTGCACTTGGCATAAAATGTGGAATACGTAATTAAACTTTCCATTTGTTTTTCAGGAGGATGGTGTGACTCGTGTGTATGAGGTTGCACGATCGGTGTTGGCTAGTTTAGCAGCAGGCAGCCCTCATTCCGTCCCTCCAGAGGTGATGGCGGCATTGGAGGAGATTCGTACTATTACTGAGCATTCATTACAGGCTGTTCATGAGGACCGACGTTTAGACGGGGGTGTTCCATCTTCCACAGTATTCGTGCCCCGCGTCTCACAGCCTCAGCCTCAGCCTCAGTCTCAGTCTCAGCCTCAGCCTCAGCCTCAGCCTCAGCCTCAGCCTCAGACGCATCCTCATACTCAGCCTCAGTCTCAGACCCAGGAGCAGACAGACCCATATACACACTCTGAGTCTGAGCTACATACACCAGATGATCAGGGTCCTACTATGTATGCATATGATGATACGGACGACGTTTATAGGCCTTACACTCCAGGGGGCTCTCAGTTCCGTATATCTCCGATCCGTGACTTCTCCATCCCACAGTACACATGTACAGATGCACCGTCGTCATCGTCGATCCCGCTACCACATACAGATTCACAGTTCGAGGCGATGGTGATGATGGTGGAGAGTTTGACGCACGTGGGGGCGGAGGAGATACATGTGGAGGCGAGAGAGACGACTGGACGTGATACCCCCATGGCAGAGACACAGGATGAGGTTTTGACACAGGCCGAGTCTCAGCGACGACCTCCGATACGTTCAGTTTACACTAGGGGTAGAGGTCGTCATGGCCACAGAGGGCGAGCGGTATCGCAGGTCATCCAGCCACAGGCCGCAGAGGAGGTTCCACTCGTGGAGGATCCACCACAGGCAGAGGGTAGGCCTAAGAGAACGAAGAGGGTTCCGTGGTGTGGGACACATTATAAACACAGATAGTCCATAAGATCCACAAAATAATTACACTTTTGTTTGTTTTTTGATGTATTATAAACAAATAGTTACACATTTGTATATATATAAATTTTTTTAATTCTATACATCTATATCTCTCTCCCACTATCTCTCTCTATCTCTCTCCCCCTCACTCTCTCTCTATCTCTCCCACTCTCTCTCTCTCACTCTATCTCTATCACCCACTCTCTCTATCTCTCACCCCCTCACTCTCTCTCTATCTCTCACCCCTTCACTCTCTCTATCTCTATCTCTCTCCCCCTCACTCTCTCGCACTCTCTATCTCTCCCACTCTCTCGCACTCTCTATCTCTCCCACTCTCTTGCACCTATCTCTCTATCTCTCTCCCACTCCCACTCTCTCTCTCGCACTCTCTATCTTATCTCTCTATCTCTCCCACTCTCCCACTCTCTCGCACTCTCTATCTTATCTCTCTATCTCTCCCACTCTCTCACACATATCTCTCTATCTCTCTCCCACTCTCTCTCACTTTTTACAAATACACATTGTAATTGGATTAATTATGTTGGATTCATAATGCTTGGTGTTTCAATTCTGCAATATATGTTGGATATCTCTAGCAGGGAGCTGCTGCAATGGGACAGACTGCTGGGAATTTAGCTTCTGATGAAGTCGCTACTTCAAGTAGCGATTTCTGATGAAGTCGTTACTTCAAGTAGCGAGTTCTTTTAAAGTCGCTATTTGAACTCGCGATTTCATCCTGGATTTGGTTTTGCCTGAAATCGCTAGTTGAAGTCGCGACTTATTGAAAAGTGATGGGTTTGGGAATTAAGTTGAAACAGTGATGGGTGAGGGCATTATTTGCCCCAATTTGATGCCTTCGGTAAAAAATTCCTGTCTCTTGTGAGGGCGTACAAAACTACAGAAAAGAATTGACAACTCCTCTTTGTAGGATAATTTGGGTCATTTCGTCCTAAATTTATTTGTTGGGAAGAACTGAGGATAGTTTTTTAACACACCCACCTAATTACACCCTAGGTACATCAACAAAAGCACCGAGGGAGACTACATATAAGATAGCGAAAGTGTACTTTATTATTACCTCCGTCCTATTTTATGTGTCCATCTTGAAGAATCTAAATATTTAAGGGGACAAAAAGAATCTACACCTACTTTCCACAATTGCCCATAATCATTGCACATTTTTTTTTGTTTTTTATTTTGTTTTGGTATTGATTGCAAGAAAGGGTAGTTGGGGAAACTAAGTAAAATTTATATACTAATTTAGGAAAGTGAACAACAATTTTGGGACATCACAAAAAGGAAAGATGAACACATAAAATGGGACGGAGGGAGTATTTTAAATTTTGTTCGACCAAACCAAACTTATCTCAAAAATGGGCACAACAATCCAATGTAGTACTCTCTCTGTCTCATTTTATGTGTTCCCTTTTCTCTTATGGGATGTCTTAAAATTGTTATTATTTGCACCCAAAAATCGCCAAAAGTTTTTGAGCCCGATTGGGTTGTTGGAGTGGGCCTGAAACTGGTCGGCCTAGGCCTTGTCTTGGAATGGTTGGCCCAAGACGGCAAAGAGTGATTGGTCTCAAGGAAAGATAGCGTAGTGCTTGAGCCCGAGAGACATGAGCTACCATCAGGAGGAGTCCAATTGGTTGATTTAGTATACATAACGTCAATCGGGCTCATGGGCTCAAAAGGATGCCAAGTCAAGGGTATAATATAACCTGATGAGCAGCCCGATAGGCGATGTGGGTCAATTCCTGACCAATCGGGCACTGTCATTGAAATAAGCAAACAATAGCACATAGGTGCCCGATTGGGAGGCTAAGCATGAATAACAGTGATCGGGCATCCGAGAGGCATAAGCTGGCGTCAGGGAAGCCTGATGAATGATTAAGAGAGAACACTTAGCGATCGGACGCTGTATTCAAAGAAAGTGAAAGGCTGATTCCATGAGCCCAATTGATCAGGAGGATTCGTAAAACCATCATCGGGCTCATGGGTGTTAAAGAGCATGACAAGTGGAGTCACGTAGGTCCAATGGTATTACAAGTGTGGTCCAGGATGCTGGAGTCCGATTGGTAAGGCATTTTTGTTCATAGCTATCATGGTGACGTCACCCTGAAATTAAGAAGGTAGAGTCCTTTTTGGAAAAAATCTGACCATATACAGCTGGTGATGAAGGTATCCTGAGAATATTTGGATTGATTCAATTAGGATAAAGATAAGACAAGAGTTTGAGCTAAGGAAGGATTCTACAATCTAAGTCTTACTTGGGGCGCAATTCAAGGAGTCCTTGACATATCCGAACTGTTACAAGCCGCTATAAAAGTAAAGGCAGGCCAACTAAGCAAAGGACACCACGTCATCTTGAAAATAGCACTCATACATCATTCAAAGCATTCAAACCTTTGTATTCTTGTTATTCGGCATTCATAGCATCTGTAGCAAATAGGTCTGTTCGTCTTTGTTATTTTTACTGTTTTCGCTATGTTAAACAATTAGAGCATGTTCTGATCTTGTTCTTTGCTTCTTGTTTTATTTTTCCAAACATTCAATAAAAATACCTTCGTATTTTGTTAATCGTTTGTGATTGTTTACTTGGTAAGCTCTTGCACTAATTGTCTTGTGCGCTTTAGTATTGTCATAGAATTTTTGGTGAGGGTACTTTTCTACTCATCACACACAATCACCTATTAGAAGTCAGATCTAAAGCCTTGTGTATCACTCACACAAGTGATATAGGAAATTAGTTTGTACACACCGAGCCTGTTTGGCTCTAGCACGCCCGCGCAAAACTACAAGAAAAACATTTTGGCATGCACGGTGGGACAATAGTGCTAGACCATGCCTCTAAAGAAAGACAAGGAGGTCGGACAAAATGGACAGGATGACCTGAACGTTGCCGATCCACCAGAGGATGAGAGCACAACCCATTCACCAACAGAAAGCACCTTGACTCTGGAAGCGATGTTAGAACTTATGAGGCTGACTGTGGAACCAATGAGGCCAGACTATAATGCCCTCCTGGGTTCCATGGAAAATTTTCAAACGCTGATCGAACATACGGCCGAGATGCAGAGGGGCCAGAATAGGTTGATAATGTCGGCAGAAAAAATGCATTCAAAGTTGGACGGCCTAACTGATATGATAGACCGACTCATACTGCCTCTGAGGCCAAAGGCGACAACTAGCAGGCCTCAGGATTTGGTTCTGGTGTAGCGAGTGTGTTCGATAAGCAAAAGATCCACATTATGTATGCCCGAATCTCATGGAGCATAACGGCTCGATAGGCAGCCCGATTTGTAGTTGGGAGGGGCGAGCCGCACGGTAGTCACCGATCCCATTGGATCGGCGACGCTAGTGTTTGTTCAACCTAACGGCCGTAACGTAGAAACAACCGGTCATACTACTACCCCAGCAAACGCTGTTGGGGGCAAAGAGCTAATGGTGCTTTTGGCCTCATCAGGCCAATAACAACCAACACCAAATACCACCCCCGATAGTACAGGAATTGGTGGCAGCCATACACGAAGAGTATGGCCCGTTCATGAGAATGATGGAGAGGCCGACTTACAAGTGGCCATACCCTCCTGAAATTGACCAAGTCAATTTTCCTCAGGGGTACAAGGTACCAAACTTCACTTTGTTCTCTAGGGAGAGTGAACAGTCGTCTGTAGAACATATAGCATGTTTCATCATTCAGTGCGGCCATATAGGTAGTAATGATCCACTAAAGTTGAGGTTGTTCCCAAATTCCTTCACAGGGGTAGCCTTCTTGTCGTATGTCAACTTGTCTGCCAATTCAGTACGAAATTGGCAAGGGATAGAGGAATTGTTTCATGGCCAGTTCTATAAGACTAAGCCTGAAATGTCACTGGCAGATCTATCTAGAATGCTGCAACTAGTAGGAGAGACAGTGGAAACTTCCATAGCCCAATTTAGAAAAGCTAAATATAGGTATAAGACAATCCTCCCCGAGGAGGAATATGTCAAGATGGCTATGGGCGGAATGTCCTTCGAGCTGCGCAAGAGGTTTGAAGGGACCGACTTCCGTGATTTATTCGAGCTGGCCACAAGGGCTGCTCGATACTAGGGTATCCTTTTGGATGAGCAGGAGAAGAAGAACTCGTCCAAGGGAACATACTACAAAGATCCCAATTACAAGGTCCATTTGGCAGACTGTGACCTCGAAACGAAAATTGATATAGCCGAATTAATCTATAAATGACCGATAGTATGCAATGCCTTGAACAAGCCCGTGAATAATAACACTGCAGCTAAAAAGATGGCGTTTGAGGCAAGAAAAAACTATACTTTCAATATCACGATGGCTGATCATATTTTTGATGTCCTACTGGCCGAAAAGGTGATCAAGCTTAGTGATGGTCATCAAATCCCTAAGGCCGATGACATCAAAAATAAGGAATATTGTAAATGGCACAATTCTTGGAAACACTCTACTAATAACTGTGTGGTTTTTTGTAATGTGATACAGGAGAACGTAGAGAAGGGAGTTTTCAAGTTTTCAAATAAAGCCATGGGTATCGACACGAAACCGTTCCCTCACATCACCAGTGCCAACATGGTGGTGCCTGATCTGACCAAGCTAACAAGGCCCAGACCTAAGGTGAACCTGTCCGAGAAGGAAGAAAGGCCAAGGCAAAGGGAGGGAACGCAAATTGTTGTATCGGCCATGGAAGGGCCAAAGGTAACAATTCATGAGCTCCAGGAACTTACCAGGAAAGAAAATAAGCGGAACGAAGGCCGAAATCGAAACGGCCCGATCAACCACTGACAGCTTAATAGCTGACCTATGACACCAACTTGATCTGATAGAACAAGGCCTCTGCCCAAGATGTAAGGCCGATATCAAGAAGGAGGCCTCCAGCCCGAGTAAGAGCCTAGAGTTAACAAACACCACGAGCATAGCCCAAGAAGGTCTGTGCACGAGAGGTATTGCTGCCTAGGCTAAGTCAGTGTAAGACCGAATGGCAATCGAAGCCATCACCAGCTTTTTAGACTGGCCTCAGAGACTCTGGCCGAGTGGGAATAAGGCGTAATCAGACGTTCTCCAAACTGGATGTGTAAGAAAAGGGCCCATCCTTGGATAGACGTCCAAGGATGGGCGTACCACCGAAGGTGAATGAAGGTAAATAGTATCGGGCTGAGCATCCTAAATTCCCCATGCAGCCCAGGTACAGCAAGTCTCAGAAGAGAAGATATCAATGAGCAAGACAGGCTAAAAGGGAACGACTGGGAAGATCGTGCTCACAGCTCCCTCAAGTCTAGTGCACCCTTGATGGCCGATCCCCAGGAACATCCAACAAGGGAAGATATCGCCTTCGCTAAAAAAACGGGTAAAGGAGCGATGCACGCCACTGAACGCTTGAAGGAAATCTTTAGGCAAGAAATGCCAAAGGAGTGTAAGCCCGAGACAAACTTAATGGATGAGGAGACCGATGATTTCGGGGATTCGGACAACTCACCAATTCAATTTGGGACAATCCTGATGAATCTATCTTCAAACATGGTGTTCACTCTACCCATATCCTTCATGGCCAAACCAGATCAGCCCATGACTATAAAGGCAGATGTGATAGAAGGTCAGACCAAAAGTCAGCCATGATAGAAAACGTGTGTTGGAACGGATGAGAGGCCGTTAAGAACGTGGATGCCGTCGATCTACAATCTAATCGGCCCAGGATCACCATTTTGAGGTCGAAAGGACAGCAAACGGAAAATGGACAGAAGCTAGGAGGACCTGTCAAGGTGGTCTTTGAAAAGCCTACCTATTAGATGTCTCAGCATTTGAAGCCGCTATATGTGGAGGGACATATTGAGGGGATCCCGATAAATAAAATCCTCGTCGAAGGAGGATCTACTATTAACATTATCCCCAGATCATGCTGAGAATTCTTCAAAAGTCTGAGTCGGAGTTGATATCGACTGAGATGAACGTACAGAGCTTCACGGGGAGACCCTCAAGCACCAAGGGTATCCTACCTTTGGAACTAACTGTTGGTAGCAAGACGGTCATGGCCTCCTTCTTCATCGTGGAGACATCAGTCGTCTACAACGCACTGCTGGACTGAGACTGGATTTATCCTAACTACTGTATCCTTTCCACCTTCCATCAGTTGCTAATCTTCTGGAGAGAGGAGAGGTTAAAGTGGTGGGGGCTGATATGAGACAGTTCGTAGCACAGGTGCAAATGGATGATGTGGTTCTATAGAAAGATTATATTGGGCCAGTCAAACTATTAGGATATGACAAGCTGGGAAGACCGAATGCAGCCACATTCCGTATAGGAGCTCTGATATCATCTTCATACAGAACCAAGGGAGGAAGAGATCCAACTGGATGAACTAGAAACGGCCATAGAAAAGCTGGACGATCTAAAGGTCAACGTTCAAGATCACCTTTTGGAAGTTAACATGGGCGAAGAAGGAGAATATAAGCCAACTTATGTAAGTCAGATGCTAAAATCACAGTTACAGGCCGAGGTAATAGAGATATACTTCCATGACATGATTGGGCGGATCATGGAAGTATACATTGATGATGTGGTGGTTAAATCAGGGAGCAACGCCGAACATTTGGCCGACCTAGAGAAAGCATTTGAGAGAATGCGGGCTCATAAGCTGAAAATGAATCCACTCAAATGCGCATTCGACGTTTCAGTAGGGAACTTCTTAGGTTTTCTGGTGCACCAGAGAGGCATAAAGATAGACATAAATTAGGCTCGGGCTATCCAACTAGCAAGGCCCCCTGCCAACAAGAAGGAGTTGTAGAGGTTACTCGGGCAGATCAATTTCCTTAGGAGATTTATCTCCAATTGCACAGGGAATACCCAGATGTGGACCCCACTTCTCAAAATCAAGTCCAACGAGGAGTTTAAGTGGGAAGACACCCATTAGCAGGCCTTGGAAGGAATAAAATAGTACTTGTCTATGCCTCCAGTGCTAATGCCACCCAAGAAGGGTAGCTGTCTCAAATTGTATATATCGGCCTTAGATTGCTCATTAGGTAGTATGTTAGCGCAAGATAATGAGCACGGAAATGAGAAGACCATTTATTACTTGAGTAGAATTTTAAGTCCAATCGAGCAGCGCTGCGTGCTGATTGAGAAGTTATGCTTGGCATTGTATTTTTCATCACAAAAATTAAGAACATATACGCTTCCTATTTCTACTTATATTATATGTCAAACTGATATGATTAAATACATGTTGTCAAGACCTATTATGCGTGATGGAGTTTGCCATCCAATACCGACGATAGCAATCGGTCAAGGGCCAGGCCATAGCCAATTTTCTGGCTGATCACCCAGACCCTACTGATCTGGGAAATTTATCACTAGCACCAAAAGTACTAAATACGACCTTAGTTCCATGGACATTAATCTTTGATGGGTCTAAGAATACAGAAGGTGCTGAGACAGGGGTGATCATTATATCACCGAAGTATAAAAAGAGAAAGATGTCGTTTGGCTCGATTTCAAATGTACTAATAATTAGGCCGAATACGAGGCACTCATCATCGGACTAGAGATACTAAGTGAGATGGGGGCGTCATCTGTGCACATAAAGGGAGACTCGGGACTGGTAATCGGATAGATATCAGGGAAATTCCAAATAAAAATTTGGGAGTTGTGCCTGTTTCACTCAGTTGCCACTCAACTTATGGATTCATTTGATGACATAAGTGTGAGTTATATACCCCGGTGTATGAACACAGAGGCCGATAAGTTGGCTAAAACAGGGTTAGCCTCACCCCCCCCCCCTGAAAGATGTAAAAGATCAAGCTGTCACAATACAAGTCCGATCATTGCCATCTGTGGCAAAGAGAGGCTGGTATACCACAACCAATTCGGTCTTGATGGATGACAATGATTGGAGAATCCCTGTCATCGAATACTTAAAACACCCAAATGTTAGGGTAGACCGAAAGGTAAGACTGTTTGCAGTCCGATTTGTGGTGCTTGATGGGGAATTATTCAAAAAACTTATCGGTGATGACGTGATCCTAAAATGTCCTAAAATGTTTGGGCAAGAAGCAAGCCATGCAGGTAATGACTGAAGTATATGAAGGGATCTGCGGAGCTCACCAGACCGGTACCAAGATGAAGTGGCTTTTACGAAGATACAACTATTACTAGCCAGACATGTTGAAGGACTGCATCAGCTATGCTAAGTGGTGCCAAGCTTGTCAGAAGCATGGCCCGATTCAATGAGTGACAGCCAAGGAGCTTCAACCAATTATAAAGCTATGGTCGTTCAGAGGGTGGGCCATTGATTTAATTGGCAAGGTTCTCCCACCATCCTCAGGCTAGCATTGTTTCATTATAGTGGCTACATGCTATTTTACTAAATGGGCTGAAGCCATGCCCTGTAGGGTAGTAACTCAGGCCACCATCATTAAGTTCATTGAAGAGCATATAATACATCGGTTTGGCCTTCCAGAAACCATTACAGTCGATCAAGGGTCTGTGTTTATAGGAACTAAAACATTAGCCTTTGCAGAAAGTAGAGGAATTACGATTCTCAATTCTACTCCATACTATGCATAGGCTAACGAATAGGCCGAGTCAACCAACAAGATCCTTAAGGGGATCATTGAGAAAATGATAAATGAAAATCCAAAGGAATGGGACAAGCTATTATTCGAGGCCCTTTGGGCTTATCGGACGTCCAAGATGTCTAGCACTAGGGTCACGCCATTCATACTGACCTATGGGCATGATGCTATGCTACCTATGGAAGTCACTATCCGATCAGCTAGGAGAGCATTATAAAATCAGCTTGAGCCCACTAAATACATAGAGACTATGATTGCTGAGTTGGAAGGACTTGATGAAATAAGGTTGGCAGTCTTGGACTCATTAAAAGTACAGAAGCTACTTGCTGCCCGAGCATACAATAGAAGGGTGAAGGAGAAGGCCTTCTACATAGAGGACTTAGTTTGGAAGGCCGTTTTGATTATCAGAGACAAGGATAACCGCTACGGTAAATGCTCGGTTAACTGGGAAGACCCCTTCATTGTCCACCAAGTCAAGAAGGGTAGAGCATATAGGTTGCGCGATATAGATGGAACAGTTCATGTCAGATTAATAAATGGTCAGTACTTAAAGTCCTATTATCCTACTTTGTGGGAAACCATAGATCTAGAGTACAAACCAAATCGTAGATTAGAGTACGAGCCATACAATTATGAGCTAAACCTGAATGATCAAAAAAGCTCCATTGTATTAAATATAGTTGAGCACAGCATACTTACAAAATTAAATACAAAAATTACAAGAATACGGGTCGGTCTCTAGGCTGACTCAACTCCTAAGCTTGGCTATTAGATCCTCCCAGTTCCTCGTAGTTGCAGCCCTATCTTGCTTAGATTTGTCCAGCTTTTGAGACCAAGCACAGGAGAGGGGAATGCTGGCTTGTAATTGGTCACAACACTTCTGAGCATCCCTGCCGAACTGGGCCAGGAGTCCATCAATTTTTGGTAACAACCTTGGCCTCGCATTGCCCCAGTTGAGCCTTGAGTGTAGCTATGCAAGCTTGCAGCCAAGCATCTCGAGCAATCACCTGAGCCCGAGATGCCTTTCCACCTTCATATTTTATCTTGGCAGCTTGGAGAAACTGCACCGCTTTCTATCGGGCACCAAGATGAACTTCAGCCTCAGCCTGAACAGTAGAGGTCGATTGCTCCAAGAGACGGCAGCCCGACAGTCTTTCTTGTATTTCCCATATTAGAAAAAGCTGCCCGTCCGACAGTGAACGATTGGCCAGAAGTGCGCTCAAGGCAGCACCAACGTCGACATCAGATGGGAGGTTAGTGTCACAGCTCGGTCCCATAATAGAGGAACCGAAGCTCGTGGCACGCAACCGAGGCTAACCCAAATCATTAATGTTCCCAAAAATAGTTTTAAGAACACATGCAGCGGAAAAAAAACTTTAAAGATAACAACGAATAGTCGCTCCTTTGGAACAATACACCCGAAATTAGCAAAATTCATATAAATTTGAAAACGTAATTAGATTTTGAAACAAATGAATTTATATTCAAAGGGGTCCCAAAGGTGCCCTAAGAACCAATGAAAACATTTAAATAAGTCGCGAAAGGGGTATAAAAAGTTTTCATGCAGGGGTCAGTTCGACCAGTCGAGGTGCCCCGTTCGACCGATTGGATGACCCCCTTTCATCCTTTCTCGCGATAGGCCTCTACTTAACATCCTTTTAATCGAATTAATAATCTAAGCATGTCCTCAACTAATACATATGTATAAATATGCATTACAAAAGCATGTCTAAAGGGTGTAAAATTGCAAGTGATAAAATATCATTCAAAAATCACATAATTCAAGTAGCAAGCAATATGATATGCAAATAGGGAACTATATAACTTACCCGGGATCCATGCCGTGAATATTAAACGTGTAATGCATACGAATAGAAAGATCCTAAGAAAAGGCCTCTAATCATATATATTCATATAAGGCAAGATCCTAATTCTAATGTGTCGCGCATGAGATCATAAAATCAAGGAATTAAATAAACTAGAGAAAGGGTTGAGAAATTGTACCTCAAAGGCGCTACAAAATAAAGGTTTGTCCACATACTTTAGAAAGAATGTATAGTATCAAATAATTGTTCCTAAATGTCTAGCTTAATTCTATCATGTAGAAGAAATAACACAATTATGAATTCTAATACCAATCTACATGGATGAATGCATATGATTACATAGATGTGAACAAGAATGAGCTATCGGATTCTTCCTTGATTTGTATCACTTAGCCTCTGTATCTAAGCTTAACTAATCATTATTAATACATGGTTTAAGCCTTAGGTCATGGAAAGATCATTTGGACCATTGTTTGCAAGATATATTAAAATTGTGACAGAATTCTGAAAATTGCTGAGAGCAGATCAGAACTTCAAAGAAATAAAAAGCATGCTTCCCGTGGTTTGATCTTGATTATTATTGGACCCAAGATGCCTCTGTGAGTCTAGTTTCTAACCCAAAAAGAAAATCGAGATTTGAACGGTTAGATCTCTAGGATTTGGACAAACACTAGGCATCACTTAGGGACTTACAACTCTCTGTCCAGAGATTTTGTTTGATTTTTTAAAAATAGTAAAAGAATCAAAAACACTTTGATGTTTTTAGGGTATCCTCCTAACACATTAAACTACCCAGAAAAATTTATTTGGAGTCAAGAATGCTTGATTAAGGCTCTAATTCACTCATTTCAAAAACGTGTTACTGTTCTGAAACTCTAGACAGATTGTAGTTGTCTCACAAAACTCATGACCAAACCACTTTAAACATAAAATCTCCTAAAACAAAAATCACAGTGGTAGAACTTTGAGTTATAAATACTTTCCCATTGGTTTCATTCAGTTCCAACGGTTTGATGTTTAACTAAAAATCTATGATAAAAATCAGATTGTGAACTCACTGCATCATTTATCAAATACAACTTTGTTAACTAATTTGAGCCATGGAATTTGGCTTGAACCACACTACCTCTCCTACCATTTGATGGTCATGAAATATGGAGAGATTTCATGAGACCTAATCATAACAAATCTAAACCATTGAAGATAGGTTTAGATTTATTAATCAAGTGTACTAATATCAACTTCAACCTCCTTGTAAATTATGAGCTTACAAAGGAATTAAAGGATTTCAAGTCTAATGATTCAAATAAGACATTGAGAGTCTCATGAGTCTTAAAGACTAAAAGGGAGAGGAAAAGAAAATTCAAAGACTCTACGTATATTTGTGATTCGAAAGACTAATTAATTCAAAGTTTTACCTCCAAAATATCCTCAACTCTTTGATTTTGAAGAACTTCCAAAGACTAATCAAGCTTTCCACCCTCTTCAACTCTTCTAAAACTAGCTTCTAATTGTGTTTAGAGAAGAAATTTTGAAAGTTTTAGGACTTGGAGAACTAATGCAACCTCTAGATTCAAAGAAAATTCTAACCCCCCATGCAAGAGGATATTCATCCTCTATTTATAGACAAATTTGAAGGGGTATTTCAGTCCTTTCAGAGTAGAAAACCCTAATTTGGACTGTACTTTGGTAGTACAAAATATGATGTATTACAACTGGCTGTTGCAAAAATGCGGCACTCAATGGAGATGGAAGCGGCACTCACTGAGTACCGAAACGACACTTGGTAAATGCCTGCGCGACATTCACTGAATGTCGCGAACAACTCTATGAACTGCCGTTTTTTTAGGATTTCTAATTTTAGCGGCACTTGATGCATTTTAGCGGCAATAAATGACTGCCGGTGCGGTTCTCACTGAATGCCGCACCGGCAACCCGTGAGTGCCGCTTGTGGGCCCAGGTACCATTTTGCCTCTATTTTCTTTTTTTCTTTTCTTTCTGAAAAGAGCTTGAATCATCTTTGAAAGTCCTAGATTAGTTCGGACATTGTCATCATTGGATTTGGAGGTAATACTCTCCTTCATCTGACGTTTGCTCAAAATTGGGGTGTCTACAGTCGCCTTCTAAGTGAACTCCCAAGCCCACATGCTCACTTCTGCGATTCCTCGCGCGGCATTAACACCTGAAATGGTTATTTGAGTAACCACACATATTCGATTTGTTTAAGCTAATGCTTAGTGAATAAAACAACATAGGCACATGAATGATAAACATGCTCGCATTCACATCTCTACATTTCATACTAGTCGCGGGAGACTCACGTGCACATTTCATACTCCCAATCCGCGACTCCTCGCCAATAAGTCCACGCGAAAGGGTAAGACCCACGATTCTTTTCTTCAATCGTGCGATCTTAATGCCTATATCGGCTCCACAAAATGGCTTAGTAACCACGTGCCCCTTCTGACCCAAATAAGCATCTCAACATGCTCAAATACATTTCACCATACTCGCGAAAACAAAACATGTCACCGTGCTATTGGGCCTACCTAATAATATGATTGCCCAATATGAACTACACAATATATATCTATGAATTAATACATGATATTCAAACATAACATGAAATACACACCAAGCAATCATTCCATAATACAAAGTTGAATCACTCACCTCTGAATAACGCTCCTATAATTCGTTTCAAAGAAAACCCACTTACAAAAAACGTGTAGAAGTCCGTCTAGTACGATCCCTATGGATCCAAAGTCCAATTATCAACTTTTATGAAAAATTCTAGAAAAAAACTTTTCAGAAAACTTGGCCAAACAAGGCCTAATAGGTATCAAAATGACGGCCTTACCTCGAGGAGTTTGAATATGGAATTTGGTAAAAAACCAGCGAACGAACGGGCGTCCTTTGGCGTCGAGAAGCTCTAAGCAACTATATCTCCCTTTGGCCTCTTTTTGAAACTTAGGTTAGAAGCTTTATGAAAATATCAAGTTCATCTCTATCTATATATAGGCAATACTTCTGGAAATTGTGTTTACCTTCCCGCAAGTTTTCAAAACTCCTAAACAGTCTCCAAAACTTTCTGCACTGCTAAATCATAACTTTAGAAGTGAAACCTCCAAGTTATAAGAGTTTCTGACTAAGTTTCATTTGGTTGCTAAAACACGAATTCCTATATGACTTTTCCGAAGTTGCTAATCAGCCTACCAAATTAATAGCATGTTAATTCGTCCTCACCAGGATACTAAATCTAACAACAGAAAATATATTCTAATTCAGAAATAATACTGCAAAGCGGGGGTATTTGTAAAATACAACCGCGCTAAAAGGAAGAATTGCATTGGTTTTGATCCCAACTTCCCGTTTTATCTGTAATTTGCATTACAAGGCTAGTTTTCATACAATGTGATTAATCTATGATAAGTTGTATTGTTTTAGCTATTGTTTGTGCAGATCTCTGCTGTGTGGACTAGAAAGATGAACGTCAGGACAACTGAAATGCTGTAATGCAAACAAAAGAATTCAAAGCTAAAGTTTGAAGTTCGAGCGATCGATGATAGTTCGATCGATCGAAGGTTCGATCGCTTAAAGAAAGTTGAAGCGCTTGAAGTCCAAATTTTCAATCGATCGAACATGGTATTTTCAGAAGCTTTCGCGTACGCAGTAGTTGCAGAATTTTAACCCTAGTTTCTAGTTTTTCTATATATATGAGCATTGTATACGTCCCAAGGGACGCCCAACTTTTATTTTTTATCAGTTTAGAGAGAGAGAGGAGAATTTTTATTGTTTTCTTTGTAGGTTTTCCATTGATTACTCTAAGGTTTAATAAAGCTCATCGTTCCAGGTTACTTATTTATTGTTTATTTACATTCTGTACTTAGTTAGTCGTAGTTTAATCTTCAATCTCGTAGTATTGCATGCTAGATAAGTTAAAAATACTAGTTTTCATAGTTTTCATGAAAAACTTCCATCCAAACAAAGCCTTAATATTTTCATATGATAAAAACCGATCTGTGATACTCCAGACGATTTCTGAGTAGTCCTAGGGTTGGGAGAACACGATGAAACAGTGATCTCCAGCCTCTGCCATGCAGCAGAATAAATCCTGTGGTCGATCGATCGGAGGTAGTTCGATCGATCGAACTAGAGATAGTCAAGCGATCGAAGGACATTTCGATCGATTGAGGGATGAAGGCTTTCGATCGATCGAACGATCGTCGATCGATCGAACACTCTGATTCTTGAGGATGTTCTCTGCAGTATTCCAGGACCTTTTGTTTTTGAGATTCGTTATCATACTGTCCCTAAATGCTCAGTTTGTCAAAACAGTTTTCAAAATCAAGGCCCTAAGGCATTTTCTTTCAATACATTTTGCAAACCACTTACAATGCTAACACTATTGTAGGTGCGAGTCTTAACTATTGAATTAAACCGCTTTTACATGTTTCAAGTTAACTGTGATGATATAGTCCCGGTCATGAAAGGGCTATGGATTCTTTGTTTTTAGAGAAAAATGGAAAACTGTGGGTAACATACTCCTTAGTGCTTCAAAGTAACTGCATGGTAGATGGTTAGATTACTGTGGATTCGTGTAATCCCAACACTTTCTTCTTAAAGTTAAATCCTATTTTAGAATATTGCTTTAATTAGCTACTTAGTTCTTTAGTTTAATCTGACTTACTTTCGTTAGTAGTCTTAGTTTGTGGAACTCTGTGTTCTGCACCATTATTAAATCTTTTTGAATTTTTTTCCTTTCTTTTGAGTTTAGTCTAAGTTAATAGGTCAACACCTTCCCTGTGGATCGACCTGGTCTTACCAGTTACTACTTGCACGTCTACCTACACTTGGGTATTTCACAAGAGCACACAAGAATATTCTCGTGCCAAGTTTTTGGCGCCGTTGCCGGGGATGGCGACGATCAATTCCTTAGATTACCTCAATCTTTCCTGATCTATTTCTGTTTTCCTTTTTCTTTGAGTTCTCTAGGTTTCCAATCTTCTTAGGTTCTCTCATTTATGTCCGATAGTTCCGTCCACGGAATTTTCAGAAATCCTCTATATTCATCTAATTCTTCCAGTTCTAGTAACCCTGTCACCACTCCAACTGAATCAATGGATGACGATCAGAGTGAACATGGTAAAAATGTTGTGGTACCAGTTGATGATTCACTACGTCCGTTGTGCGATCTCATGCAACCAGAACACGCACCTACTCCTTCTTGCATTCTCATTCCCCCACACGCTGGCGAATTTCAATTTCGCAATGGGATGATTCAACTCCTCCCAACATTTCATGGGATGGAAAGCGAGAAGGCATATCTACACGTTAAGGATTTCGAGGATGTTTGTAAAACATTCTCCCAAACTTGTCCTATAGATGTGACACGCTTAATGTTATTTCCTTTCACCTTGAAGGATAAAGTGAAGGCGTGGTTACTCACCCTAAAACCAAATTCAATCTTCACATGGCATGCGATGAACACTGCGTTTTTGAAGAAATTCTTTCCACCTCGCATGACGATAGAGCTCAAACGCCAAATAAGTTCCTACAAGCAGAGGAGCAATGAAACCTTCACCCAAACTTGGGAGCGTTTCAAAGATTTGCTTCTCTCATGTCCCCACCACAGATATGAAAAATGGCGTACCATCAGCCACTTCTATGAAGGACTGAATGGTGAAACAAAAAAGTTGGTCGAAACTATGAGCTCTGGACCATTCCTTCGAAAGAACACCGAAGAGGCTGAAGCCCATTTCGAGTGGTTAGCTGAACATGCTCATGAATGGTCTAACTCTGAAGATATACCTCGAACTCAAATATCGAGTGTGGAAGATAAGAGTTTGTACCAATTGAAAAGTGAAGATCATCTGATGAACAAATACGAAGAACTGGCAAAGAAGGTAGAAGAATTAGGGATGCGAGGAGAGAGCTCTAGGCAGGTTATGCTTGAGGAACCATGCGGCACATGCAACATGTTGGGACATACAACTCAATACTGTCCCAATATGCTGTATTTTCAAGAGCAGGCCCCTATGGAGATGAATGCCATGCACGGTTTCCGAGGGGCGGGTAATTCCAACAATAACTTTTAAAGTAACAATAGATGGAATCACCCCGGTTTTGATTGGAGAAATAATGCTGGGACCCAAAATCAATATCAACAGCAGCCCTACAACAACAATCAATATCAAGGGCAAAACAATAGGCCGTCCCATCAATACAATCAAAACAGAACCAATAACTACAACCAAGCTCAACCCTCCAATGCACCACAGACCAATACCTATGTGCCACCACACAAGAAGGTGCAAGAAGAAGAGCCACTTGCTAATGCCAATCTAACGCAGTAACTCATACAGATGATGAGTAGAATGTCTGCCACGTTAGAAAGGATAGATGTACAGCAAGAGGGTTCAGAAAGAACATTCCCTGCCCAACCACTTCTGAACCCCAAGGGACATAACAATGGTCCTAACAATCAAGAACATGCTAAAGCCGTGACTACGCTGAGAAGCGGAAAAATCATAGAGAAAAGCATGCCTCTGTCTATACCCGGAGTGTACAAAGAGGAGGAAGTGGTGGATAATGAGCTTGAGCAACCATCTACTCAAGAGGAGGAGCCGTCTACTAATGACGAGGCAATAAAGGCAAACATTGAAGCTCCTAGAGTAGAGGAAGAAGTTGAGCAAAGGCCTGGAAAGAAGTCTGTTGAGGATGAACCACCAAAATGCCCTTTTCCTACACCTTATCCTCAACGGTTGAAGAAACCCAAGAATGAGTCGAAGAATCAGGAGTTTCTGGAATTGTTTAAACAAGTCAAAATTAACCTTCCACTCCTAGATGCTATCAAGCAAGTGTTGGCCTATGCTAAGTATCTAAAATATCTATGCACGGTAAAGAGGAGGCAAAGTGTGAAGAAACATGCTTATGTCGCATGCCAAGCAAGTGCAATCATTCAAAATGAGTTGCCTTCAAAACTCAAAGACCCCGGTACACCTACGGTCTCATGTAGAATTGGGAATCAAAGGATAGATAACGCACTCCTCGATCTAGGAGCAAGCGTGAACCTGCTGCCATATTCAGTCTATAAACAGCTAGGGTTGGGTGAACTCAAACCCACCCGAGTCGCTTTGCAATTGGCAGACAGATCTGTGAAGTACCCTAGAGGGGTGTTAGAGGACGTCCTTGTCCAAATAGACTCTTTTGTCTTTTCGGTTGATTTCGTGATATTGGATACAGAACCTGTGTCTAATCCTGGTGCACACATCCCGGTTATCTTTGGACGTCCATTCCTCAACACTATTGATGCCACGATCAAGATTAGAAGTGGTATCATGACTATCGTATTCGGGAACATGACATTGAATGTCAAAATTTTTTCTAATCCCCGACCTGAAGAATACGATGATGAGGAAGAAATTCATTACATTGACACAGTCATTGAAGATGAAGTTGACTTGGTCGACTACAAAGATTCTTTGGAAGTTGTGATGACTCAATTTGGCTATATCTATCAGCCTGCAGAGTCAACTCCATTGGATGCTGACCTGAACCAGATGTGTCTTATGATGGATACGATAGAGGAGGATAAAGCAGAAGGCATGTGGGTAATGCCATATGAACAATTGCCTCCTAAAACTAAGTTGGCAATGCCTTCTAGTTTTCAGTTTCCAGAGTTAGAGTTTAAGGAGCTACCCAAAGAGCTAAAATATGCATTCCTAGGGACTGGAAAAACGTATCCTGTGATCATTTCGTCTGCTTTAACTCATGAACATGAAGGTAAGCTAGTGCAAATGCTGACCAAGCATAAGGATGCTATGGGATGGACGATTGCTGACCTCAAAGACATCAGCCCATCTATATGCACTCATAAGATATATCTGGAGGAAGACGCTAAACCTTCAAGACAAATGCAAAGGCGTCTGAATCCCAACATGCAAGAAGTAGTTAAAAAGGAAGTGCTCAAACTACTTGATGTTGGGATGATTTATCCGATATCTGATAGTCCTTGGGTCAATCCAACCCAAATGGTGCCAAAGAAAGCAGGCATAACGGTCATCCCAAACAAAGATGGTGAATTGGTACCAACATGTGTCCCCACTGGATGGAGGATGTGTATTGACTACAGAAAGTTGAATACTGTGACCCGAAACGACCATTTTCCTTTTCCATTCATGGATCAAATGCTAGAACGTGTGGCAGGACACAAGTATTACTGCTTTTTGGATGGCTATAGTGGATATAACCAAATTGAAATTGCTCCTGAAGATCAGGAGAAAACCACATTCACTTGTCCATTTGGTGCATTTGCCTATCGTCGAATATCGTTTGGCTTATGTAATGCACCGGCTACCTTTTAGCGGTGTATGCTAAGCATATTCAGTGACATGGTCGAACACATCCTTGAAGTCTTCATGGATGATTTTTCAGTGTTTGGCCATAGCTTTGAAGATTGCCTCAACAACCTTGAGCATGTATTAATGCGATGTGAGGATAAACACCTAGTTTTGAATTGGGAAAAGTGTCACTTTATGGTGACCAAGGGAATAGTCCTCAGCCATATAATCTCTGATGAAGGAATCCAAGTGGATAAAGCCAAAATCGACATAATCTCCAATCTACCTGTTCCCCGTACAGTGAGAGACATTCGTTCGTTCTTGGGGCATGCGGGATTTTATCGTCGGTTTATCCAAAACTTCAGTGCAATCTCTCGACCTCTTTGTCAACTTCTTGTCAAAGATGCACCATTCGAGTGGTCAGAAAGTTGCCAAAAGTCTTTCGAGGATCTAAAAGAGCTCCTCACCACCGCACCTATAATACAGGCACCCGACTGGAGTTTGCCTTTTAAATTAATGTGCGATGCTAGTGATTACGCCATTGGCGCGGTCCTAGGCCAGAGAAAGGAAAGTAAGCCATATGTGATATACTATGCCAGCCGAACTTTGAATGAAGCTCAAATGAATTATACAACTACGGAAAAGGAGCTACTGGCTGTAGTATTCGCCTTGGATAAGTTTAGGTCTTATCTGATAGGGTCACCAATCCTCTGTTTTACAGATCACTCGGCCCTCAAGTATCTGCTGTCTAAGAAAGACGCTAAACAACTGCTAATTCGCTGGATACTCTTACTCCAAGAGTTTGATCTAACAATCAAAGATAAGAAAGGAGTAGAGAATGTGGTTGCGAACCATTTGTCACGATTGACTTTTGTCGATAATTCTGAATCCCAATCCATTAAGGATGAGTTCCCGGACGAACAGCTACTGGTAGTAAGTGGTCTGCCTTGGTATGCTGATATCGTGAACTACCTTGTAACGGGAGAAACCCCAAATCATTGGTCAAACCAAGACAGAAAACGGTTCCTATCATTTGCGCGTCATTTTTTCTTCGATGACCCATATCTTTTCAAGTACTTTGCTGATCAGGTTATCCGGCGTTGCGTCCCCAATGAGGATATAACCGTAATTTTAGCATCATGCCATTCTGAGGCATGCGGTGGCCACTTTGCTTCACAAAAGACCGCACAAAAAGTTCTACAAAGCGGCTTCTACTGGCCCACAATTTTTAAAGAAGCGTATTCCTTTTGCAAGACATGCCAACGCTGTCAAAAGCTTGGAACTATTTCTAAAAGGAATTCTATGCCTTTAACCCCTATCATCACAATTGAGATATTCGATTGTTGGGGCATAGATTTTATGGGCCCATTTCCCAAGTCAAATAACTGTGAATACATACTCCTTTCTGTAGAGTATGTGTCAAAATGGGTTGAAGCAATACCAATGAGACGCAATGACCACATAACGGTCATGTCCTTTCTAAGAGAGCATATCTTGTCTCGTTTTGGAACTCCGAAAGCTTTACTAAGTGACCAAGGTAAGCATTTCTGCAATAGGCCTTTGGAGTCACTTCTCAAGAAATACGGAGTCCACCATAAAATCGCTCTTGCCTATCATCCACAGTCGAATGGGCAAGCGGATTTGGCTAACCGAGAAATCAAGCATATTCTCGAAAAGACGGTTAGCTCCAACCGAAAGGACTGGGCATACAAGCTGACTGACGCTTTATGGGCATACCGTACTGCCTATAAGACGAATCTAGGTATGTCCCCGTATAGATTGGTTTACAGGAAAGCTTACCACCTCCCTGTTGAAATTGAGCATAAAGCTTACTGGGCGACACGCTCATTGAACTTTGATATCCAAGAGGGAGGTCAGTTACGCAAGCTCCAACTTGCAGAGCTAGAGGAAATACGACGAGATGCGTATGACTCTGCAAGGTTGCATAAGGAAAGGTTGAAGGCTCACCACAATCGTACGATCTGTCGTAAATCATTTGAGCCGGGGCAGAAAGTTTTGCTATATGACTCTCGCCTCCACCTTTTCCCAGGAAAGCTCCGTTCCCGTTGGACAGGCCCGTTCATTGTAAAAACTGTCTTTCCACACGGGGCGGTTGAGCTCGTCAATCCAAAGAACGATGATAGTTTCAAGGTCAATGGCCAGAGGTTGAAACCGTTCTTGGAGAACTTCCAAACTAAAGTTGAGCACATCCAGCTGGATGAGCCCAACTATTCTCCCACTTAAAATCCAAAGTGGAGTTCCATATTGTTGTTGTATTCCTTATCTTTCCCTGCATTTTAGTTTTTCTCTTTTGTTTTTAATTCTTTGTTCGTTCTTTTATGTTCGTTACCTCGTTCTAATCCGCTATACCTTGAACTACTCAATTGCAGGTGCGTAAATGCGAGGTGATGATGTTCATTCTATCGATTCATGGGCTGATTCAGAATGTCGTTGTGGCACCTGGACTGAGGGTGAACTCACACCCTGCCCCTTGCTTCATCAAGACCCTGAAGTTCACACTCTCATTGATGCTGCCCAAGGGTACCTTCCATACCCACCGGCCCTCCTTGACATCAATCCATATGAAAATATGGAATTTCATGATGACGATGATGTGGATGAGGAAGAAGACCTATACATGGGAAGAATGGTGGATGATGCACTCATGGCACAATGGGAAAATGATGATATGTGGGAGCCATGGGAAGATCATAACCTCCAGGATGTCGTCCCGGAACGTCACAATGCAGTCTTTGTTTTTGTTGACGACTTCCTTGTTCCCGAGTTGGTCCCATACCGCTATGTGTACCTGAGCTTTCTGCTATTCAGGCTCCAATGCCCCTTACCAGCTAGTGCATTTTGGGAATCTATGCCAATAGTGAGGTTGGAACTTAGTCACTTTTCTTTTTATTTTGTCATGTTCTTTGCTTTCTTTTCATGTTTAATCCTTGTTTCTTGTGTTCCGTTATCTTAATCTCGGTTTGTTTGTCTTTTGTCATTTCCTTGTCCAGGATTGTCACTATGTTTCTCAATGGTATTCCGCTGTTCCTTCCACATCAACTGTTCCATGGGGCTCGCACGCAGTCTCCTGGCACTCCACGGCAAGAGGAAGAACAACTGCGGATTTTCACACCATTATCTATGTCTCCACCGCAGTCTCCTCTTATGTGCATACATCATTCCCTAGCAACTCCAGACATGCTGAATGACACTCTTGCCGCTTTCAGATTATTTTGGGAACGGAAATTGTCAAGTTTGGAGTCCAATCTCGAAGATCTGGTGGTGTTCGAAGCAACGGAAGAAGAAGAAGTTTTCGTGTTGGAAGTTTAGTGTTCCACTTCAGTTTTGTTTTGTCATTTTCATTTTTCTCAATTAAAGTGTAATTCTGGGCAAATGCTTTTTAGTTTGGTTTTTATTTTAGTTTTTCTATGTAATAAGGTCTACAGATCACGTGGGGAGTTATAATTTTGCAAATTGACTGCTTTTTGAATCTTTTATTACTAAATCTTTGCAATTTTATCTTTTGGTGATGTCCATTCTGGCCTACATGTCTGTAATTGAACTGCTTTTAAGTATCTCTGCATGTCCAGATTTGTTTCTAATAGTTGGGGGTGTTTTGTGTTCGATCGATCGAACCTATTTCGATCAATCAAAAACCCTGCGTGTTCAAGCGCTTGAATGCTTTATTCAATCGATTGAGCGATTTAATTTCGATCGATCGAACGTTGTTCGATCGATCGAGTGTTGTTTTAAACGAGGCGTCTTCAGAACACCTCTTCAGTTCCCTCACTCTCACACACTCGAGCGATTGCACACAGAGAGAGGGCGACTCGGCAATTTTTCCATCTCTAGCATCCACACACCTCATTTTGGGGACTTGGATCATCACCCTCATCATCATCTCACCTCCACTGCGTGTTTCTACATCGAGGTAGGCTCCACGAGCCCTTTGTCTTTCATTTTGTTAGAAAAATCCCAAGGGGGTGTCCCCTTGGTCCTAGGATGTCCATTTTGTAGTTCTTTTTTCTTTCGTTTTTCGTTTTCCCATTCGGTTTTGCGAGCGCAGCACATCGCTGTGTTCGATCGATCTAACTGTTTTCGATCGATCGAATCTGACATGTTCGAGCGATCGAACTATGCTCAAGCGATCGAATCCTACTCTAGTTCAATCGATCGAACTAAGTTAGATCGATCGAACTAGAGCAGTAACAGTTTCTTTCTTTTTCTTCCCTGCTCTAATCTGTGTCGTGTTGTGTTCTATTTTCAGGGCTGCCACGATGAATCCAGTAACTGGCTACCACAAGTCCAAGCCCCTCAGCCTCACTATACCTGATCCGGTACCCGCACATGGGTTCCGGAATGATGAGGATCGGGGATGGTACGAGCGTTATTTCCGGGCGTGGAAGGTGATGATTGAGCGTCCTGTCGAGTCTATTTGGTCGGAGTACCCGTGGTTCCTGACACGGATTCGCTCCATGCCCCACTGGTTCGATTTACTCTCGCTTGCCAAGAGAGTAAATCTGTCATGGATACGAGGTGCGTGCGCGACGATGATACGCGACCCGGACGCACCATTCACATATCATGCTTTCTTCCGGGGTCGGGCGTTCGTCATCAGTCCCGCTACAGTTTCGGCCGCCTTGGGCGTACCAGAGGTACCAGATTATATTTGCCCCCATCGGCCTGACGCACCGGAGACACTACCATCTGCCATTATCCGCGAGCTCACCGGAGGCGCCGTTCCTTCTTGGAATGGCGAGGCTTTGATTGAGGACCACTTCCTTACTGACGACTACCACATGCTTCACCTGGTCCTCAGCAATTGTCTCTTGGTGACCTCTTATCGAGAGAAGATCGCGGCTTGGTATGCGCGAGTTCTATTTGCAGTAGGGACAGGACAGCCAGTCTGCTTACCCCGGCTTTATATCGACTTCATGGTCCATCCCACCCGCTTCATCGCCTCCAAAAAGCACCTGAAAGGTGCTTGGGCGATTCACAGAGTTATGGCTCAGGCCGACTTTCTTGAGCTTGCTGGAGACGACCTTCGTGTTTCCCCCAGCTGATTTGGCGAGGCAGCAGCTCGTCGCTCCGACGCCCAGAAGAGGAAACGAAAAGGAAAAGGGAAAGCGAAGGTGGAGGCGAAGAAGAAGAGGCGTGGTGGGACAGACACAGAGGCTGGAGCTTCAGGGACGCCCACCGAGGCTGAGGAGCTTGATACTGACGATGAGGAGGAGGATCCGGTTGCTGCTGTTCAGCAGTTCGAGTTGCGACAGCGGTCGCAGACTCAGGCCCAGGGAGAGTCTTCTTCCTCTGTGCCTCTCCCGACAGTTTATGAGCTACTATTGGAGGAGAGAGAGGCCAGGATTAGACTTGAGGGCTGGATGGATCAGCTGCAGACCTTGCTTGAGTCTATATTGATTCAGATTGGGGTCGATCAGGGCGTTCACCCTGCTCACCATCCTACGCCTACCCCGTCTGCACCGCCTGCTGCCGATCCATCAGTTTCTGCTGCTCCTACTCCTATAGGTCTATCCACTTCTTCTGCTGCTGCCGATCCATCACGTTCCGCTCCACTTACTGCTGATCTCTCATCCCCGTCTGCTGCTGTTACACCTGCTACTGCACCATCGCCATCTGCACCCATTAACATTCCTTCTGACGTGGCTGACGATGATCCGTCGGGAGCCGTGTAGCATTTTCTGGGAAGGGGGTGGTGTTATTGTACTTTTGATCATATGTTTATTTTTGTTGTACCATTTTTGGTGGGTGTGTTATGGTTGGACACGTGGGACAGTTCTTTATTTTGTTTAGTTTGGTTATGTATGAACATTATTTATTACTGCTTTTATTTTATTCCTTTACCATTCCAATGGTTTGTATTGTTTGGATCATGGTTTTATTGCTTTATCTTTATCTATTGATCCTTGTTGTTTTGGAGATTGTGTTCTATATTTCTATGCCAGGTTGCTATGCTTGTTATCATCGCGTTGCTCTATACAGGTGATACCCATCTATTTAAATTATTGAAAATCAACTTCTGGGGACTTTGTTGTTTTCAGTTGGGGGTAGGGGATACTAATAGATAGGTATACACCCGTAATGATCATATTTTACACTTGGATATGTCTTAAATGTAATTAGAATGCGGTCTGGTAAAATTTTGAAAATTTTTAATATTGAATTTTATTGATAAAATAACTTTGAATAATCTCTCCTGCCTGTTAATTAGGCGATGACACATTTGTAGTATTCTCATCTTTTTATGGATTAAGTCACGCGTTTTCTGTTATCACTGAGATGGATTGCATATGTGAAGCTATTATGTACCCAATACTTTTATGCACTAATTGGCAGCTATGTCGAAAACCTAAAAACTGAGTTAATATGACTATTGTGCCAAAGGAACAAGTAGTGGAAGCTAATAACCCTTAGTGAGCTATTGAGCCAACCGTCATTTCTGAGGGAATTCTCATACAATTTCGAATGGTCTTTCTTGTTTATACTTAGTAAATTCGTTGTAAATGTCTCAGTTTTTCTTTAAAAGTTTTGACTGCTTGTTAGAGGAGAACGTTTAGGATTTACCAATTACACTCAATGAACACTTAAGTGCTAAAAATTGAAAGTTGAGAAAATGATTTAAGCCATCGTTTACCCATTCTTTAACCTGATATAGCTTTTACCTACATTCATTGAAATGTTCATCCCTGATCCTACACCAACTAAATATTTCCAATATGATTACAAAGAATCCAAGTCCTTGATCTATACCTTGACCTCATTGAGCCATATTATACATTTATTAAAAATGAAGTCATCAAAGTAGAGGAAGTGGAAGGAAGAAGTTGTGGGTCAATCAGGTTAAAAAAAAAAAAAAAGATGAATGATGAATGAAGGAAAAGAAAAAGAGCATATGAAATGAATGGGAGATTGGGTTGAGAGATGAAAAGAATAAAAAGAGAAGTTGAAATTCCATCACATACTGAAAAGCACATTCTTCTCTACAACACCCTTACCTACTAACTAAAAGCCGAAATTCAAAGTCTTAAAGATTCTCAACAATTAATTTGAACATGGAAGTGTGAATTGAGTTATCCACGGTATTTCGCTCCTCTAGTAAGTAGTGTTCTATTCATGAGACTGTATACTCTTAAATGTCCGTTTTTTATAGAGTCAAGTATGGAAGCATTAGCACCCAGAATATCAGCCTTATCAAAGCTTTCATATAATGTGCGGTCATTGTAAAGCAAGTTTCTGAGAGACGTTCTTTTCGAGTGTGACCAATGTGAGAGTTGAGCTGAAACTGCGAGTTTTTCAAGGTGCAATAGTCTAAATAACTCTTAATAGGGTTGGACGTATGGTTGTTAAACTCACACACACACGGGTGCATGATGGTGATACATATTTTATATTTTACTTGGTGTTATAAGGGAGCATGTGGATTTCTTTCATGGGTTGATTGAGGATAGTATATCTCTGTAGAGTTAAAGTAACAGTTTAATGGAGGGGGAATTCTACAAGTTATTCTAAATCTTTTTGAGCATAAAATTGGAGAATTTTTGTGGGTATATTCACTGCAAACCCTCACGAGACAACACTCGTCCACTAGGGGGAACCTAGGGGTTTAACGGCTTGTTGCATTAGCTAAATGCAACCGCGATTCCTGCGAAAGTGAGTTACGAATTTTCTCTCTATCTTAGTTTGGGTTGTTTTTAGTTTTTCTTTGTTTTTCTTAGTCATGGTAGTATTAGTTTAGTGGTTTTTATTTTCGCTTTATCGCTAGGGACTAGCAATAAGCTAGTTGGGGGTTGTGCAAAGCGGGGGTATTTGTAAAATACAACCGCGCTAAAAGGAAGAATTGCATTGGTTTTGATCCCAACTTCCCGTTTTATCTGCAATTTGCATTATAAGGCTAGTTTTCATACAATGTGATTAATCTATGATAAGTTGTATTATTTTAGCTATTGTTTGTGCAGATCTCTGCTGTGTAGACTAGAAAGATGAACGTCAGGACAATTGAAATGTTGTAGTGCAGACAAAAGAATTCAAAGCTAAAGTTTGAAGTTCGAGCGATCGATGATAGTTCGATCGATTGAAGGTTCGATCGCTTAAAGAAAGTTGAAGCGCTTGAAGTCCAAATGTTCAATCGATCGAGAAATGTTCGATCGATCGAACATGGTATTTTCAGAAGCTTTCGCGTACGCAGCAGTTGCGGAATTTTAACCCTAGTTTCTAGTTTTTCTATATATATGAGCATTGTATACGTCCCAAGGGACGCCCAACTTTTGTTTTTTATCAGTTTAGAGAGAGAGAGGAGAATTTTTATTGTTTTCTTTGTAGGTTTTCCATTGATTACTCTAAGGTTTAATAAAGTTCATCGTTCCAGGTTACTTATTTATTGTTTATTTACATTCTGTACTTAGTTAGTCGTAGTTTAATCTTCAATCTTGTAGTATTGCATGCTAGATAAGTTAAAAACACTAGTTTTCATAGTTTTCATGAAAAACTTCCATCCAAACAAAGCCTTAATGTTTTCATATGATAAAAACCGATCTGTGATACTCCAGACGATGTCTGAGTAGTCATAGGGTTGGGAGAACACGATGAAACAGTGATCTCCAGCCTCTGCCATGCAGCAGAATAAATCCTGTGTTCGATCGATCGGAGGTAGTTCGATCAATCGAACCAGAGATAGTCAAGCGATCGAAGGACATTTCGATCGATTGAGGGATGAAGACTTTCGATCGATCGAACGATCGTCGATCGATCGAACTCTCTGATTCTTGAGGATGTTCTCTGCAGTATTCCAGGACCTTTTGTTTTTGAGATTCGTTATCATACTGTCCCTAAATGCTCAGTTTGTCAAAACAGTTTTCAAAATCAAGGCCCTAAGGCATTTTTTTTCAATACATTTTGCAAACCACTTACAATGCTAACACCATTGTAGGTGCGAGTCTTAACTATTGAATTAAACCGCTTTTACATGTTTCAAGTTAACTGTGATGATATAGTCCCGGTCATGAAAGGGCTATGGATTCTTTATTTTCAGAGAAATATGGAAAACTGTGGGTAACATACTCCTTAGTGCTTCAAAGTAACTGCATGGTAGATGGTTAGATTACTGTGGATTCGTGTAATCCCAACACTTTCTTCTTAAAGTTAAATCCTATTTTAGAATATTGCTTTAATTAGCTACTTAGTTCTTTAGTTTAATCTGACTTACTTTCGTTAGTAGTCTTAGTTTGTGGAACTCTGTGTTCTACACCATTATTAAATCTTTTTGAATTTTTTTCCTTTCTTTTGAGTTTAGTCTAAGTTAATAGGTCAACACCTTCCCTGTGGATCGACCTGGTCTTACCAGTTACTACTTGCACGTCTACCTACACTTGGGTATTGCACAAGAGTACACAAGAATATTCTCGTGCCAAATACTGATAGTGAAATACACAGGTAAACATTTATTTTCAGATAAACATTTAAAGTATTCTGCAATGACCGTCTCATACTCGGAGAGACGTCACAACAACAAAATGCTCATCAACACAGTCTCAAAGGGTTCTCTAACACAGATACCCAAATCAACTCGTGAGTCAAAACTCACTCAAACATGTGCCAAAAAAAAAAAAGCACAACACATCACATTATCATACATGATAATGTAATGCAAAGCAATAACACATATGCGGGTGTTATAGTTAGGTAGGTCCTGATTAACCAGCCCAAGGAAAATGTCCTTTGGTCATTGAATGCTTATAGGAGAGGCAGCTTCGAGCTCAAAGGATCCTATGTCAAAAGCTCCCAAGTCTAGGCTAGAGAAAAAATTATCGAAGGGAATGAACGGTGCGGGACCCAGCGGGATGGCCTGTTCAAAGATTCAAAGTTTTAAGGGTTAATACTAGAGGAAAGAAAAGAAACATGTCCAAGCGTAAAGCTAAATACCTGGGCAGGTGATGATGTGGAGGCCGATGCATCCTGAGGAACAACGGCTTCGCTGCTCAGTTGAGAGGTAAATGGCTGGGATGAAGCTAGCTTGGCTCAGGAAGAGGCGCCACAGAAGTTTCCTCCATTGAGCTTCCAACGCCCAAACCTGTAGTAGCTTGAGCAGCTTCTACAGTGGCCGGAACACCAACCAGAGCTTGGTCCCCAGTGCTTGGGGCTTGGTCTACGAGAGTAGAGGCAACATGATCGACCTTAGTCTCTTTCGCATTTCTAGTGGCCGATCCCATTGCTGCAATAGGATTGGCCTGATCTGTTATAATGTCATAGACACTGTCCTTTCCTTGTTGGACCATTTGTTCTACTTCTCCTCCAACAATCTCATGGACGTTGCTATCGTCTGGAAGATCCTCACTGTTGAAGAAAAGGACCACTTATTCTGGGACGTTGCCCCCGGTAAGGTCAACATCATCATCCCCATCAGAGGGAGTTGGGGGTGGCATAAATCTCGAAGGGATAACCCTCTCGGTAACTCGTTCAAGGTAGGTCACCGCCCGTTCAGGAGAGATTGGAAGATCGACAGGTAGGACTTGAGGTCCGGCATCAGAAGGTTGGTTTGTTTGTGGCTGGAGTGTCTGCCCAGTCATCAATATGTCTTCCCCAGAGTCCTCGTCCATAACCTGGAATGGAATAAGAAAGTAAGAATAGGGGGAGAGTGGACCGACCACAGAAAACGAGAGAAATTAATACCTGAGTGGATGGGGCAGCAACTTGTTTCTTCTTTTTGGACGGTCCTTGGCTTGATGCTTTCTTGGGGGCCGATTTCTTCGCTGCCTATTTTTTGCGAGGTACCACAGGGGCAACAACGGTTATGTCGGCCTCGGCGGCTAGTGATGCAGTAAATTGTAGAAGTACTTCAGAGGCAGTACTTCTGAATATCTGGGCAGCTCGATCAGACCACCATTTTTCAAACTCCTCGGACACTACCGGTAGGGCTGAGAAGGGTGTGAAGGCGAAGGCTGCCTTCAACCTGTCCGATCTATCTTTGATCTTCTTCACTTAACTGTCGTTCACAATGAGGCCGCGTTTAACCCAGTCAACATTCACAGTAATGGATGGTGGACAAGCACCATTTAAGAAAGCCCAAACTGACGGGCATAGAGAGAAGCGAAGTAGTATTTTTCCCCACATTTGTTGTTGCTAGCAGGGAAGCTCGGGCTAAAAATGATGTCTTTAGCCACCAAGTAGCTAGAGAAGATTTCATTGTACGTGACTCGGGTGCCCGGACCCCAGTTAGCGGGGTTATTGGGGAGTTGCAGAAATGTAGGAAAATGAAGTGAGGAGAAAGGCGTGAAAAGGGAAGTAGTCCGATCTGAACACCCCTCGTAAAAAAAAGTGAAACACTCCTTGAAGGAGTGGGAAGAAGGGGCAACTTCCATAAAGTGGACGGCAAAAATGGGAACGTTAGCCAGTGAATGGGCAGCCGACCTGAATTGTTGAAAATACGAGTACAGCCAAAGCTGGAGAATCCATATCTGGCTGCCTCTAGCACTGAACCCGGACTGAACAAAATTGGTCACATCGTAGACTAGGTACGCTCAGACAAGAGTGGCCAGAGATAGATGCTAATCGGAAGCCAAGGCCAAGGCAAAAGTGGTATACTCTTTGGTAATGGCTTGACTGGCTGAGCAGAAGAGATACATGTTCAGCCATATGAGAAAGGCGGTGTGCTTAGCGTTAGTCACCTCGGTCCCTTCCTTGCCCATGCAAGCAGTCAGAAAACTGCCGAAAGCTGTAATCGGCCAATGAGACATGGCCCCATCTCTAATAGACTCTTGTTGGGGATAGGAAAAGCTGGCCGTTCTGACGTCTAGACTGAGAATAACCTCCTGTCCATGGGGGTGGAGCCCGAGCAAGTAACTAATATCTTTTATGGTTAGCGCCATCGGGCCACAATGGAGGAGAAACCCGTTGCATGAAGAAGACCAAAAGAGAAGGGCAGCAAAGAAGAGTGGTCGGTCTATTTCCAGTTTAGACCAGTTGAGCATAATGGCATCATAGATACCTATCCATCTCCAGAGTTCGGCCTTTAAGGCCGAAACCCTTGTTACCCATTTGTCCCAATCAACAGTAGGTGTCGGCCAACTCCTGATTGGGTGGGTGGCTGTCCAGATCTTGTTCCAATTTACAGGGATTTGAAGGAATGACTCATTTGCTACTGGAGGGAAGTAGGGACCGAAAGCTGCTGGAGGGTCGCCGCAAAACACCGCGCCAAAACCAGGTGCTACCGGCGTTCCGTCGACAGAAGAGCAGTCGGTGAAAATCTCCGTAGCATGGGTCTTGGCTAGTGCTCTCACTTCCCTGCACCGATTCTAGGGAGGAGGGGTATCTAGAAACGTTTTCTTGCTCTTGGATGATGTCGCCGGAGCCGTCTTGGGAGCCATTGATGTGGGCAATAGAAATGGGGTTTACTTGCCGAAAAAGATGGAGGTCTTTAGAGAGAGAAGCTCTGAGTTTTGGTTCTAGAGAGAGAAAGATGCAACTATTTGGGAAAGTGAAGAGATTTTGTGTCACACCCCAACCCACCCCGGCGAATTAGGACACGTGTAACAAGACTATACGCGTCCAAACTACATCAAATAGCAAAAAAAAAAATAGTAAATAACCCTCATTAGAAAGCTTCGCTGTGACAAAATAGACCCAAGGAAAAAATGGTCATTAAGAAAGTATAGTAGTAGCATAGAAACCTGATGAATGATTCAAGTAATCAAACTATTACTTTTGTCAAATCTAGTAGTAGCATAGAAACTAGTTGGAAATAAGTTAAATACATTTACAAAACACTTGTTCAAACCAAAATACAACTCTTTTTATAACTCAAGGTGAAATCAAGTTTCATTATACAAGTACAAACATTCACCAACATGACTTCTAACTCAAACACCACTTCATATCTATCAACATGAGTTCAAAAGCTCAAACGACTTAAACTCAATAGAAAACATCTGACATACCAACAAGTTCCAAACCACATCTTAAAGCATTAAAGGGTAGTGCTAAATATTTTACAACTTACAAAAGGAGTTTGCAAATACAACTTGATCCCCAACAAAACCATTTACAACTACAACATTACAAGCAAGAGTCTCATCTTCACCAAGACTAACATAATTACAAGTCTATGAACTCGGATTCCCGATTACCTTCTTTTCCCTTCGCGATCTGTACCTGCGGCAGTTATTCAATAACCACACAGAAAATAGTTTTGCTTTAAGCTTACGCTTAGTGAATACTTTAACCATGCCATTGGAGTATGAAATGTGGCATATGCAATATCTAAACAACACAATGATAAAATTAGTCGCCGGTATGTCAAGTAGTTAATCACCATCACAACAGACCCAAAATTTCGGGCCTTTTTTCACTTCAACGTCACATATAGCGAAAACACACACTCTCACGTGACCGTAGTCAAATCGTTGTGGTCGTCACCACCGTCCCCTTTTTCTTAAGGAAAACATTGTCCCGTCAATACAGGCTAAATAATGGTGATCATTACGTGACATCCATTAACCTAATTAACCAATTTTCACAAAATTTGACATGTTAAGCTCTAATTAACACATGATTTATCTACAAATTCAAGAACTAAGCATTCTACCATACTCAATATCACATAAGCATCATTTAACACCCAATTTAGGATTAGAGTACTCACCTCACAAATTGCTCCAATTAAAGACCAAATTTCTTGTAAATTTTGGCCCTAGTTATTCCCGGTGATAATCCTACATGTAAATATCACGTATATGTATCGTTACCTCAAAAAGGGTCATGGAAAAACGTCAACGAAACTGAAAAAAAAAGGTATGTAAACGATCCTCTCACCTCTACGATTCTGAATACAGCTTCGGTTCGCAAAACGGTGTACCGACGGCGAAAAAATAGCGTAGTCGATGAAGCTACCGTCAATGGCCGAAATTTCCTTCTCCTGTATCTATGTTTTTGCTTATTTTGATATGTAGGAGATGATGAGTCACAATGGAGGTGTCATCCTCCTAGGCCTCATGCCAAATTTTATTTATTTCTATTTACACCCCCAATATTTCTTAAACTTTATTATGAAATCCCCTAAACAATTATATTAACTACCCAATATCTAAGTAGGTATTTGTTTATGTCACGTGTGGGTCCCAAACATGATCCCACATGTTTTGTGAAATTATTAGTTAACCTACCAATTATGAATCGGGTTCCAATTCACTCTCACACGGGTACCCAAACTGGCATCATAAAAGATCGTAAATTAACAATAAAATATTTTAACAATTAAACAAATATTCATTTAATCATATAAATGCAACTAAATGCAATTTATTTAATCCAGACTTTCCGTGGGTCCCATTACATATTTGTCCAACTGTGCCCTTTTCGAAACACTTATCACGTCGGGGTAACTGAAACTTACCCAAATTATCACATGCTATTAATTATACTAATTAATGCATGCTAAGCAGATATTATCTCATTTCTCCGGGTACAGGTATTATATTTTGAAACCTCCTCACTTTATACGCATCAACATTAAATGAGCAGTGACTGGTGTGATTCTCGAGATCTGACAATCTCTCTGCATGATGGACACGTGGCATTTTTTTAAATTTAAAACGCCACATCAATCAAGGGCGGGATGATTGACATAAGCTTTTGGGGTGCAATTGTTTGTACCCAAAAATCACCAAAGGTTTTTGAGCTCGATTGGGTTGTTGGGGTGGGCATGGAACTGGTCAGCCTAGGCCTTGTCTTGGAATGGCTGGCGCAAGACGGCAAAAAGAGATTGGTCTCAAGGAAAGACAGCGTGGTGCTTGAGCCCGAGAGACATGAGCTACCATCAGGAGGAGCCCGATTGGTTGATTTAGTATACATAACGTCAATCGGGCTCATAGGCTCAAGAGGATGCAAAGTCAAGGGTAGAATATAACCTGATGAGCAGCCCGATAGGCGATGTGGGTTAGTTGCTGACCAATCGGGCACTGTCATTGAAATAAGTAAACAATAGCGCGTAGGAGCCAGATTGGGAGGCTAAGCATGAATAAAAGTGATCAGGCATCCGAGAGGCATTAGCTGGCGTTAGGGAAGCCCGATGAATGATTAAGAGAGTACACTTAGCGATCAGACACTGTATTCAAAGAAAGGGAAGGCTGATTACATGAGCTCAATTGATTAGGAGCATTCGTAATACCATCATCGGGCTCATGGGTGTCAAAGAGCATGACAAGTGGAGTCACGTAAGTCCGATGGTATTACAAGTGTGGTTCAGGATGCTGGAGTCCAATTGGTAAGGGGTTTTTGTTCGTAGCTATCATGGTGACATCACCTTGAAATTAAGAAGCCAGAGTCCTTTTTGGAAAAGATCTGACCATATACAGCTGGTGATGAGGGTATCCCGAGAATATTGGGATTGATTCAATCAGGATAAAGATAAGGAAAGAGTTTGAGCTAGGGAAGGATTCTACAATCAAAGTCTTACTTGGGAAGCGATTCAAGGAGTCCTTTCCATATCTGGACTGTTATAAGCCGCTATAATAGTAAAGGCAAGCCAACCAAGCAACTGACTCCACGTCATTTCGAAAACAGCACTCATACAACATTTAAAGCATTCAAACCTTTGTTCTTGTTATTCTGCATTCATAGCATCTGTAGCAAATAAGTTTGTTCCTCTTTGTTATTTTTCTGTTTTCGCTATGTTGAACAATTAGAGCATATTCTGATCCTATTCTTTGGTTCTTGTATTATTTTTCCAAACATTCAATAATATACATTCGTATTTTGTTAATCGTTTGTAATTGTTTACTTGGTAAACTCTTGCACTAATTGGCTTGTGCGCTTCAGTACTACCATAGGGTTTTTGGTGAGGGTACTTTCCTACTCATCACACACAATCACATGTTAGAAGTCAGATCTAAAGCCTTGTGTATCATTCCACTCACACAAGCGATATAGGAAATTAGTTTGCACACACCGAGCCCGTTTGGCTCTGGCACGCCCGCGCAAAACTACAAGCAAACAGCTATCCACTTTCCTAAATTAGTACGCAAATTTTACTTAGTTTTCCAAACTACCCTTCCTTGCAATCCACACCAAAACAAAACAAAAAAAGAAAGTGCAATATTATAGGCAATTGTGGAAAGTATGTGTAGATTTTTTTTATCCTCTTAATAGTTGGATTCTCCAAGAGGAACTCATAAAATGGGACGGAGGGAATAATTATTCAATAAGTTTTTTTTGTCTTTTACTATTTTGCCCTTTTATGCATTATCTATAATCTACCTATCTTTTATCTTATAGTTATCTTGAACTCCTAATCAATACTTTGATGCTTTGAACAAACTAGTTAAGCTTTTGGAAAAACTGATAACCTTACGTGGTACCATATATAACCTCATTTGTGGAGAGGTCTCGTGTTCTAGTCTCTATCTCTATTCTAGTTTGCATATAGCATTGTTATTGTTTGTCTTCATTATGTTAGTTCATTTGTTGCTTCCTCCCACATTCAAGAGAATCAAGACAAGGTCACACGCTAGGAAAGTTGTTACAATTTTAAATGTATATTGTTGTACTTATTTTCTAACAATTTAAAATTTTGGAACAACTTATAACTTTGACGGTGGCAAATTTGCTACTACTTTAAAAGGGGATGTTCATTTAGAAAAAAAGGGGATGTCAAAATTTGACATGGATTAGAGCCTTTGTATCCTAGATGAAGAGACGAGTTTGTTGCTCGATCGTTGGACATGGTCTAAGTCCCTTCATTGGATGACAATTAGGATCCCTTAAACGAATGTGTGCAAAATTTTCCTCTCCCTAAGAAAATACATTAAGACTTAGTTTGACCTTCATTTTGATGCTTCTCTTTTTTTAAAGTACAATTTCATGTTAATTCATTTGGTAACTAGTTTATGAGCTTTATAAAAATTGAACTTAGGGGTTTTTTTGGTGGAGCTTTTAAAAGCTCAATGTTCTTTATGGCTTTATGATGTTTTTTGGAAGAGTAATATATCACTTGTATAAAATTATCAAACAACTTAATAATAAATTTCATAAGCTACCCGAGGACCAAGATCATGGCCGACGTGGACTACTTGAGGACTAAGATCACCGTCGGATCTGTTCTCTGTATCGTCACCGCCAACGCTAGGCAGAACCCCGGCGAGTCTAGGCTGAACTTGATACAGAGGAACAAGGCCATGTTCTCAATTATTGTGCCCCAACTTGCGAAGTACTAGCCCGATTCGATTTTGGTGATTGTTTCGAACACAGTTGATGTTTTGACTTATGATGGTTGGAAGCTTTCTGGGTTTCAACAACAATGGCAATACCGGATCTGCTCTCTTTCAGTCTATACAATGGAACCCGATTGTATATTATGTTGTGGTTCAAAGATTGTGGTCCAAAAGGTTGTAGTGTAAAATTTAACACTCTTGTTCTTGCTTCAAAAGTTGTGATGTGAAACTGTATACTATGTTGTAGTTCAAAGGATATGGTTCAAAAAGTTGTAGTGTAAAATTTAACACTCGTGTTCTTGGTTTCACATGTTATGGTACGAAAATTGTATACTATGTGAATGAAAATTGTGATGTCTATGAAATATTGCAGTCAGTGTAAAATGAATGTGCAAATGAATTTGTGATAAGATAGTGTTCCTTTTGTTGAATAACTCGAATATGAGTGTGAAATTTAACACTTATATTCATTCTAGTGTGAAATTTAACACAATTTTTTTTTTTTTTTTGTGTGTGTTTTGTGATGGTGATGAATGACTGTTAGATCACCCAAGAATGGTGAAATACGAAATTAAAAAAGATATATGTAATATTAAACAGATTCTAAAGTATAAAGCACTACAATCATGGTATTTAGTAACTTAATTCCTAAAATATATGCAAGATTTAGTGACTTCCCAAAAATATATGCAAGATTTATGGGATTGAGTTTGACCGAAATATGCATATCATTATTATATATATATATATATATATATATAGGTTAGGGGTAAATTAGTGTGAACTTTTGCACTTTTGCATTGTTAAATTACACTACAAACTCTAAACATTATAGATATACAGTGTGAACTTTTGAATTGTCAAATTATACTACAAACTCTAAACATCTAGTGTGAACATAGTATGAAAATCATACTGATTTAGATACATTCTTCGATAACTTGCAGTAACAGATTGTGTATTCATTGTCTGATGAATGAATATTAGATGAACATGGAATGATGAGATATCAAACTACAAGATGTGTATAATATAATTCCTACAATTATGGGATTTTGCTATTTCCAAAAAGATATCCCCAATTAATGGGATTTTGTGTAACTGAAATACTTCCCTAATATCTGTATATATTTCTTATATACGGTTCTGTATATATAGGTAAGGGTAGAAAAGACATCTAATAATTCTAAAATAGGAAAATTTGGATTAATCTCTAACAACATTTACAATTATAGAGTCTCTCATTGAGAAGTACCAATTGGTGGGTCTATTACAATAAACATTGGGAGAATGAGATTTTCTACAAGATTTTTCTTATTTTATTGGGTAAATAAGCAGCCCTTATTTATGTTACGAGCACCCAGTTTTTCCTTTTTTTTTAAAAAATAAATAACAATCTTATATTTAAGTTTAAAGGCACCCACCTAAAAAAACTCTTTATTCTCTCATATATCTCTCTCCATTGTTTTCTCTCTTGTTGGTGGCTCTTCTTCTTCTTCTTCTCCGTCGAATCCATACGTGGATGCCAACAACACACTATCTTCGTAATCCTTCTCTCTAATCTAAAAGTTTTAACTTCTTTTATTCCAATATCTAGAATAAGTGTTCTTTCCGCTAGAGGAATTATTAGGGTTTGTGTTCAATTGATTATCAAATATGGAGATGATTAACATACTCAACTGATCCAATAGTTGTGTGTGAATTTTTTTTTTGGATATTTGGTGTAGAAGTTTAAATTCTTCTGCTGAGTTTTTGTGGGCTTCAAATCAATTCATAAACACCAACTTTGATTTTATTAATAAACAGAGTCACCATGAAACGATGTCAACGACGCTTGGCCAGAGAAGAACACATATTGTTCTCAAGCAATTCTTATTCTTTTAATCACGTCCTAATCCTAATCAAGCGACACTATGACTTATAAATGAAACTAAACTCTTATCATTTGTACTTTTTAATCTATCAATACTCTTAACTTAGTTTATAGTCTCACAGTGTTTTCCCTACTTTAATTTGGTGGTTCAATACAAAATAACAATTTCATTTGAGTTTGATGGTCTCCAATTGTTTTGGCTTTACATATATTTATTTCTCTGGAAGACCATCTCCAATGGTGACTCAAACCCAAATTTTATTTAAAGTTTTAGTCACAATTTTTAAATTTTAGTTGGTATAAAATTTTTCCCAATTGAGTTTAGGTTTGAGTTTTTTCAATTTGAGCCTAGGTGTGAGTCATCATTGCAGATGTATTTTCCTTAATTTTGACTCAAATTTATATTGAGTAATGCTATGTTTTGCCAAAAAAAAATTTCTCTACCACGTGTGATCGTGGGCCTAATTGATTTTGATTAGTTGATATTGAAGTGGTCCTATCATTATTGAAGTGTTATGCGTTTGAATATGGAAATTAGAGAAATTTTGGGAGAAACATTTCTAAAAAAAAAAATCCTAAACTGTTCAGAGTGCGTTAAATTAAACTGAAAATTAAATGCTGAATTTGAGTACTGAAAATTTTAAGTTATTTGTATTTGTAATACTACAGCAGTGTTTCAAGAACTAAAATAGACTGCATTCAGTGATTATTTTCATTAGGAAATTTTCACTTAACGTTTTCAGTAGATTTCTGACTGCTTTTTCAATTAAGTAATACATTATCAAACGTATTGAAAAAAATTAACTGCTAAAAATTTTGATTTTCACCGCTTAATTAGGTTATCAAACACACCCTATGTATCATAGTGTTTTATGTGTTAAATTAAAGGAATGGAAAACAGAACTAATCTGGCTCTGATTGGTGTTATTTTAAGATATTTGGAGTCAAGTAAGAGAAAGGGACGTCTGAATTCAATTCACCCACAATTTCTTTTTTGTTTCTACGTACACTTACTTATTAATGATGATAGTTGTTATAGGTTATTAGGTTTTAGGGTTAACAGGATACGCGCTTCCAATGTGCACCTGAATTGAGAATGACTCTGTGAGTAATCAATTGATTATTAGAAACAAATCAAGACTCTTTCCTCGTATAAATATTAAATCCCCCTAAATCTAGTAGATTAAACAGTAGCATATTGTGAGGTTATTTTGTTGACCTCCACTACCTTCTAAATTATTACTACTATATTCATTAGAACTCTACGTACAATGAAAACAGCGGATTGGTTTGATGGTTTGTGGCGGTTGGGGGCTAATGATATTGTTTGTTGTTGAGCACTTTTCTTATGCTTCAAGTGACTCCCAACCTTCCTCCTGTCGACTAGGAAGCTTTTGCCTCTGGTTGGTGAAAGTATGGATTAACCTCTTGATTGGATATGCTTGCTGAGTTGTAATTCAATTTTTAGAAATATACATTTAAAGTATGATTAACCTCTTTATATGTTAGTTGTAATTCTATCTTTAGAAAAAGAATATATATATATATATACACACACAGAGTCTCTAGTATGGACGTCCGTTTAAAGACCTCCGCTTTTAGTGACGAAAAATTTGTCAATAAAATGAGGCCATTTACCGACGTTCGTCCCAGAGACTGCCCATATGTGTATATATACTAGTACTTACCCGTGCCCGTGGGCACGGATAAAAAAAAGGGCTATGGCTTTAGCAGTGGTTCGATCGCGACGACTGCGTGGTATAAAGTGGAGATCAGGGAGATGAATGAAAAATCGAGTTATTATGGAGGAGGGGGAGGGGGATTTGAAAACTCATCACTTGGGGATTTGAACACTCACCATTTGGGTGGGGATGGTGGGCTTTTGCCACCGGGGTAGAACCGTGGTCCTAAAAGCAGAGTTAATTAGAAAATAAAAAGGGTAAATTACACCTTAGTCCATTAAACTATACACCTGTTTTCAATTGAGTCCATAAACTATTTTTTTTTTCAATTGGGTCCTTGACCTTCAAAAATTCATTCAATCAGACCCAAATTCTGACAGTGTTAGCTTAAATTATTAGAAATTATCACGTACGTTGCGTATAATGCTTACCTATCACATGTTAGGTTAAGATAAACACGGGAGATTGTGAATGGCTAAAAAATGATGCAATTTTGGGTATGATTGAGAATGTGTTTTCGAATTTGATTGAACGCGATTTCGGATCTGATTGAATGCAATTTTTCACACTATTCACAATCTCTCGTGTTTGTCTTAACCTAACATATAACAGGTAAGTATTACGAGCAATGTACGTGACGATTTCTAATCATTTAAGCTAGCAGTGTCAGAATTTGGGTCTGATTGAATAAATGTTTAAAGTTCAAGGATCCAATTGGAAAAAAATAGTTTATAGACCCAATTGAAAACATGTGTATAGTTTAATGGACTAAAATATAATTTGCCCAATAAAAAAAAAAGCTTTCCAAACTTGAATCCCAAATTTGATTTCCAAATGCTTTAATAGTTGTATTACATGACATCACACACACGTTATACAATTATCAAAGCATCAAGAAGACATTTGAAATACAAATTTGAAAATCATTGATTTATTCTAATTAAAATATTCAACTCTTATGAAAAATCAGACAAAAGAGAGGAAGAACCAATTTAAAGGCAACCTAAGAAACCTTCTGCTATCTTTTGACGACATCATCTTATTTACACTGTTATTGCCTAATCAACCAAGTTGAATCCATTTTCATGATTTGCAATGCAAAAAAGCCTTCTAAGAAAATTCATTGCCAACTACCAAGAAGCATGAGACAATCTAAAAAATTAGGGCTCTGATTTCAGTAAAACTCAAAAAGGTTTTGTACAAATTTGTTCGGGTTCTCACTTTTGGTTTCGTTAGTTGATTTGATTTTTGAGAACACTTGAGATTAATGAGATGAAATAGCCAAAATTTATAGGGCTCCCATTTTAGCAGAACTTTTAGCTTTTTCGAACTATTTTCAGGGGAAAAAAAATATCAATTTCACATAAGTAAAATTCTACATATCCAAATAAGCAAAGCTACAAACAGTCTCAGACCAAACAAAGTGAACTTTCAGTCAATTTAGAAAGATGAATGCACTGTCCATGAAAGATGAAAGGACTGTATGGCTACTACAAAAAATAGTCTCAAGTGCGAGTCAAGTTAGATGCAAATGCAAACTACTAAGATTGAATGAGTAGTGTATAGATACAAATCAAAAGCAACTATAAGGTTGTTCTTTGTCCTTGGGAACCATAGTAGCTTAAAATGACAACAAAGCCACACCACTAAGAACCTATAACGCAAACGACAGAAAAATACAAGTACAAAGAGAATATAAAACAATCGGTAGTTCAAAAATGAGCACATCTTATAGAAGCAAAGAATTAAGACCATTGGGAAAAATTACTAATCATACTACTTTCAAGTTGCTTGGGATTTGTGTCCAATTTACTATCGTATCCTCAAAGAGGAGAACACAAACACACAGACACAATATTTGCATCCTAAATAAATAAACATTAAAACAGGAATACTGACATACATAAATAAACAGCTACTAACCATTGGTGCTAAACTGCATCTTCACTCAAAAAAAAATCGTACGAAATAATACCTTTCTTAGCAAAGAAAATAAATAAATAACAATACCTTTTGATTAGAGAATGTAAATAGCTGCTTTATTCCTTGCCCGTATTCCTTCAAAAGAGACAATGAAGTGCCATTTCACTACAAAAAGAAACTCAATGGACAGATCCTAATACTCTAAAAGTTTCCAATCCTTGTAAATCTTGTATAGGACATGAAAACGCTCCCAAAAAAAAATTGAGTTTTATTTTTAAAACTCACAATATATATGTTTTCTTTTAAAAGAAAAAGGGTTTTCTTTTTGTTTGCGTTTCTTTTTTTTCTTTACAAAAGCCAATATTAAGGTTCTTTTTTTTGCTCTTTTTCTTTTTCAGTTTTTTTCCTCTCTAGTTTCTAGAATAACAGAGGATGTGTTTGTTTCAAAAGAAGGGGCTGTTTAATGAGGTCTTTGGAGGCACAAAAACTTTGTTAGGTTCAGTTGAGTTTGCAACGAATACTTAACGAAATTTCAACCATTTCTGAAGCAACTCATATGGATTTCTTGAATAAAAAAAAAAATGATATAATCAGCATCTTGTGGAGCTATAGCGCAGGAGGTGAGAAAGCTAAGGCATAAACATAAAGTATGAAATTGGCGACAATAGGAATGAGTAAAGCTGGGGATCTCATTGAAGGAATGAAACATTGCGACTATGTGGCTGCAATTACAAAAAACTAATATGTATGTATGAGTACATACTGTTAGAACTGTAAATAGAATAGGAACAAAATCACCTAATCAGTAGCCTCTTAATAAATCTTGGGTCAAGTCGCGGATCTCGCTCTCTTTAAGGCGTTTCACGGCTCCGCCCAAAGTGTGCAGGCAATTCGTACTTGCCACGTCGTCCCTAGGATAAAATAGCCCAGAATTTTCTCTGTCTCAAATTTTTCTTTGCACCAAGAAAAATTGGTAAACTAAACACCCTTCGGATTTGTTGCTCGGTAATCACAAAAATGGAATACTCCTTTTTAATTTGGAAAACAAATGACTCACTCATTATATAAAAACTCTTTTTAATCTGTTTTAGAAACCATCAAGGATGGGAGAAAACAATATGTAATGTTCACTCACAATGGTTCACAACAACAATGTTATATATATATATATTATGTGTATATATCTACACGTATGATCAGTGGGAGACGATCCCTTTATATTTATATAAAGCTTCCTATTAAAGAATTGAACCAATTAGTAAGAAACACACAGTCACTCCATGTATATATGTATATCACCCAATTATAAATATCCAAATAATGATATATAGGTAGCAGTCAAAGCCAAAAGCATAACAGCTAGCACATGTTATTCCAACGGTTTTTTCAAATAAATTGAGCTCCCTTGATCACTATAAAGATAGCAGTAGTTACAACATAGTAATAAAGGTTAATAACATGTATTTTAAGTATCATAATACTATAATATTGCACTATGTTAAAATACAATTTTATAAAACAAAATTTTATTAAAATATATTACAACACATACCGTGGCTATACCCATCATCCAAGCGGTCAACTTCACTCTAGCATGAACTTGCCCACTACTCTACAAAAAACCATAATATAATTAAGACAATCATACTTCGATTAAGAAAACCATGACTTCTGAACAAAAAGTACTTGGCATAAGACTTAAAACATAAATATAGCAAGATACCATAAACTCCAAGTTAAACATAATCAATAGGGACTGTTTGGGACTTGGAGGGTGCCACTCAAGATTAAGAAAAAGACATGCGGATGAATAAAGGAAGAATTGGAGATTCCCATTCTTTATGCTCTTCAAGAAACATTTTTACCGAAGCACTTGAGAAACATTTTTTTTTCTTTCCTTGAAGAAAAATTTTTACTTGAGAAACAAATTTTTTTTCTTTCTTTCTTTGAATAATGAAAATGGTATTAATGTACTTGGAGAAGAAAGGAAGAGGACCTGCTCTTAATGCTATTAATGAAGTGCGCGCTTACAGAATAATCAAAAGCATGTAAATGAGTGAGCTTCACTTACTGACAGCATCAAGTGAAGCCAAGACCAAGAGGACCTATCTAGGAACCATGGCTAGGAATGCCTTTCCTGGTTGGGATTGAACCACGGTCCCACAAATAACACACATTCACACACACACAAATCTGTGAATAACCTTGTATGTCCTAACCCCAGAAACCTCTGTAAATAACCCAGAAAGTATTACTCCAAAAACCTCTGTAAATAACCCTCAAGAGACTTTAAAAAACATAGAGGCCCTTATAACAATTAGGTAAAGGGTCAGCTAAATCAAGCAAAATGGAATAAAAAAATCTGTATAAAGAAAATCTGTGCTTAATTTAAAAAACATAGAAGCCCTAAGAACAAAATAAGAACAAATATGTACTTATCGTGTACACCTTTCGTTGCCCTTTTATGTGAAACACCTCCCTATGCACCCGCCTGAGCAGCAAAAACAGCCTTTCCCTATCATTGAGATATGAATCACATAAATTAGGTAATGTACTGATGTGCAAATTGAATATCTGATGCGCAAATTCTACTAAATATATGACCACAGAAAGTTGGAATATTATCTTTATAGCCTTTTTGTAACATAGAAATTTCAGCTAAGAAAGTATATGCAAATAATTTGTGCAGAGGATAAAGTAACAGCCTAGTATAAGAGGCCCACGTGAAGTATCGGTTCAGAAAAAATTTACCAATTCAGCGAATAACCTCTAAAAATAACAATAACAATTTGACATTCAGAAACTCTGCATTTCTCAAAAATATATGGAAAGAGGTATTCAGTGAACCCGAGGCAAGGAATTGAAACAGGATGAAGTAAGAATATTAGGACTCAATCTACCCCACCCAGCTAATCCAATTAGCTAGTATATGCTCTCTATTTTTTTTTTCGCTCTTCTCAATTGTTTAGTTGTTCTCAATTCAATGCATTTAAAACCCAATGATCATCTCTCTTCTACTGTGGTGCATAGCGGTGATCATTAGAAAGCAACCATTAGTTACAAATCACCTAAGACTAAGAGTCTTTAAGCCATTCTTTTCCAAATTTAAAAACCTAAAAACAATACTGTAGCTATATCTAGTGTCTATCATTTCTGTTAAGTTTACAACAAATTTTTCAGTAAATGATACAAACAACAATGAACAGGATAAAAAAAGGTTCAAATGAAACAAAGTTCCTTACCAAAGAAAATGCGTTAGAACTAATGTCACAGAATAATACTTCAAAGTAGCCTGAAAAAACCTTCTCTACTGATAAGAATCATAAGATTAGTTAAACTTCAATCCATCAAAAGGTATTCCATAAGCATTTTAAATACAAAACAAAGTTAGAAGCATTATGTTAATCTGAATCTGATAAGATTATCATACACATCAAGCTGAAGAAATTCAACCAAACAACAGTCAATCACAAAATTATAGAGAGGCCGTGTACCTACGTGTACCTTTCTTATAACAATTAGGTAAAGGGTGAGCTAAATCAAGCAAAATGGAACAAAAGTGTACCTACGGAAAAAAAATTATAATAATATAATGAACAAAAGGGTACCTCTAAAGCCCAAAATGGACTCCATAATTACTTCATGAGATAAAAAATATAAAAAAAATTAGAAAGATCTGAGATATATACCTGGAGAGCAGTTTGTGTATCAACTATGAAGCATAGAAAAAACCTACAGTACCAAACAAAAGAGAAATTAAAGAAGAATATGGGTTGGGGTTAGGGTCAAGGAGCTAGGGTGAAGTTAGGTTCAGGTCGTGCAGTGGTTGTGGTAGTGGCCATAGATGGGTGCCGCCATGTTCAGGTCATTGTGGATATCGCATTTTCTCTTACCCACAGCTTTTTTTTTTTAAAATCTTTTTCATATTTTCAAATACGAGTTGCCACTTTATTTTTAAACGGAAAATTAAGAAACCATTTTAAAAGCAAACTGATCTTTTGCAAACCAGAGATTTTTAGATCCGGGGATAATAGAATGAGAGGGGAAGGAGCCTGGTAGACTAAAACACCCCCTCTCATCCTATCTCACGATAGGCCTCTACTCAACATTCTTTTAATCGAATCATTAATCTAAATGTGCCCTCAACTAATACATAGATATAGATATACATCTAAAGAGGTGTAAGATTGCCAATGGTGAAAATATCATCCAAAACCACATAATTCGATTAGCAAGCACTATGATAAGCAATGAGGAACAAGAGAACTTATCCGGGATCCAGTTGTGAATATTTAACGTGCAATGCATACAAATGAAGATAAAACCTAAGAAATGGTCTCCAATCACATATATACACATAAGACAAGACCTAATTCTAAGGTGTCGCACATGGAGTTGAAAATTAATTAAAATGTACTACAAAGAATACAATAACAAAGGGTTAGTCCACTACAAATATAATCAAAGAATACAATATACTAAAGAGGGGTTTAAGAAATCATACCTTAATAGCACTACAAAACAAAGGGTTAGTCCACATGCTTTAGGTAAGATATAATACGAAAATCTAAATAACATCATTAAGCTTCTAACTTAAATCTATTAAGTATGAAAGAATTGACATACCTATAAATTCCTTTTAATTAGTTGGAAATGCATCACTTCTATAGATATGCAAGTCTCAACTAGGAGCCAATGTAAAGTCTATATAGAGATGGTGTAGTCCCAACATGGTCATAAGGAACTCACAATTAGGTTCAATTAAGTGCATTTTAATCCTAACGCAAAATGAATTCTAATTACAAGTATTAACCTACATGGATGAATGCACATAAATACATGAGCGAGAGTAAGTTTATGAAATATTCATTGGTTTGGATCACTTAGCCTTTGAATTTAAGTTCAACTAATTATTATCAAATCGTGGTTTAAGCCATAGGTCATAGGAAGGTCATTTGAACCATTATTTACAAAGTTTATCAAATCTGTCACAAAATTCTGAAAATTACAGAGAGCAAACCAAAACTTCAAAAATAGAAAAAGCATGCTTCCCATGGTTTGATGTTAATGAATTTTGGACACAAGACGCATATGTGAGTCTAGTTTCCAACCCAAAAAGAAAAATTAAAGATCAACAGTTCAATCTCTGGGAATTGGGAAAATTCTAGACATCACTCAGAAATTTACAACTCCCTGTCCAGAGTTTTTGTATGATTTTCTAAAAATAGTAAATAAATCCGATTGACTCTAATCTTTTTAGTAGATTTCATTAATACATTAAAATTCATAGAAAACATTATTTGAAGTCAAGGATGCTTGATTAAGGCTCTGGTTTACTTTTTTCAAGAAGGTGTTACTGTTCTGAAATTCTGGACAGATTATGGTTGCTTCATAAAACTCATGACCAACCCACTTAAAACATGAAATCTCATTAAAACAAAAACCATTGTGGTAAGACTTTGTGTTATTGACACTCTCCAATTAGTTTTATTCAATTCCAACGGTCCATTATTTAACTAAAAATCTTTGATCAAAGGTGGTTTGTGAACTCACTGCACCATTGTCAAATTCATCTTTTATTTGTTAACTCTACCTACTAAGCCATGGAGATTGGCTTAACCCAAACTACTTCTCCTCCCACTTGATGGTCTTTGGAGACTAAGGACACTTGTGCTTATAGATTTCAATGGAGTATGGAGAAACTTCATGAAATCCCAAGACAATGAATCTAAACCATGGAGATAGGTTTAGACTCATTGACCAGACATGCTACCACCAACCTCAATCCTCTTGTAAGTCATAAGTTTACAAGGAGATTAAAAGATTCCAAGTCAAGGGATTCAAGTAAGACATTGAAGGTCTCATGAATTTCAAGAGATGAGCATAATCAAAAGAAAAGAGAAAAGAAAAAGGAGATCAAGGTTCAAGTAATATCCAAGTTAACTTTAACTTCATGATTTGTTTAATCTTAAATCATAGGTTACCTTGATCCAAACTCACAAAAAGAAAATTCAATCACAATATTAGTGGTGTGTGATGAAATAAGGTGAGAAGGGAGTTTTTGAAAATGTGTAAAAGGTCCTAAAGAATTCTATATATATTGTGATTGAACTTTTGAATTAGAGACTAATTAGCTAGAGGTTACCTCCAATTATCCTCAACTAAAAAGTCTTTGGAGGTCTTTCAAAGGTGGTTCAAGATCTTTTTTTCTTAAACTTTTCCAAGTCTTCTTTCCTAATTGAGTTAAAGAATTTGAAGAGAAAACAAAGAGAATCAAGATAAGATTCAAGCTTAAAAATTGAGATCAAGATGAAGGTCAAGATTCTAGATTCAAGAAGAAGGTCCTTTTTAATGGTATAGTCATCCCCTATATATAGGCAAACTTTGGAGAGTTATTTTGGTCATAACATAGTGAAAACCCTAATTTCAAACATCCTTTTGAAGGTACAAAACGTACTATATTAAAGCAAACTGCTAAAAAATGCAACACTCAACGGAGATGGAAGCGGCACTCAATAAGTGCCGCAACGGCATTCATTGATTGCCATCGCGGCATTCACCAAATGCCGATGCAGCACTCATTAAATGCTGCAGACAACTCCGCGTACTGTCATCTTTTTATTTTCACGGTATTTAGATATTCTTACGACATTCAGTGGTTGCCGTTGCGGTTCTCACTGACTATCGGTGCGGCAGTCTGTAAGTGTCGCACCGGCATCACGTGACTGCCGCAGGCCTCTTTGTGTGCCGTTTCTTCATCCTTTCCATGTTCTTTCTTTTTCTCTACTTTCTTTCATTTTCTTTGAAATCTAAGAGCCTTTTGAAGAGTTTGAATCACCTTGGAAGTCTTAGGTTTGTTCAAACATTATCATCATCGGACTTGGAGGTAACACTCCCCTTTATCTGACGTTTGGTTAAAATCGGGGTGTCTACAATTTTCCCCTCTTCGACAGAGCTTGTGGAGTAACACGTGTCACAAGTGAATGTTAAAGTCTATGTAAAGACAAGCCTTTGACCAAACTGTCGAATTTAGGTAAAAACAAAATGCGTTGCAAAAGAAAACAAGCGTGCGACAAGTTCTAGTCAATCGTGCTCAATGATGAGCTACCTACGTATCCATTCAGGAATCAGACCGAGACGTAGTTCGGGCAAGGGTCAAACACACAAGTACAAGTTGTCATATGGATGAATGCATATATCCTGTCGTAATGCACGTGTTTATGCAATGATGGCTATAATTGCAACTTTATGCTCTATAAATGATGTGATTCGAGATCATGCTATCTCGATGTATCTAGATGCAACTCTATGCTACCTAATGCTTGTGGTTACTCTAACTTAAAGATGAGTTATCTTTAGAATTCGGAGCTTCTTTGACTAATTATGAGTTGTGTCACGCCCCGACGTAGCATAAATAAGGAAAGCATTTAATTTCCTTTATGGACCCGTAGGTCGCGACAGTTTGAAGGATCGATTCCGTCCCAAACGTCAAACAACAAAACATAATAATCAGAGTAAAGCAATCAAGGTTTACAAAAATTTTCTAACTTATTACATCTTATGAACCGGGGTCAACTAAGGCACAGACCGCCTTGAAAATAAAATAATAACTTAGTGTCTGTTACAGTCATCCTTATAAAACAAAATAGTTCATAACTTAAAACAGATAAACTTAAAGCATATGATAAACAGTTTCTTTATTCCAGAAGCAGCCATTCTCAATTAGCATAGTCGTATGATTCCTCCTGATTATAACCTGAAAAGCCTGAACACGAATGTCCAGGACGCATCAACGTCGTCAGCTTCAAGAAGCTGGTGAGTATTAAAAACATGACTTTAAATGTAAAACATACCCGTTTACCTTTTTCCATTTCCCATTTAAATCTACAAGTTTATACTTGAAGTAAGGAGTTCATTTAGAAAACAATCACAACATTATTTAAAGAGGGTAAATTTACACAGATGGGACCGTGTATGAGAACAATGCACCACACTCATCTTGCCGACTCTTTTCTCTTAACAGCCACAACAACCCACTATCCTACTCCTGGTATCTTTGAAACACTCAGATAGCCACACTTTAGCAACGGGGCGCCAGGGAGTGTCCAGTTTGCCTCACACTTTGATCCGGGGTACCAGGGAGTGTCCAATGCCTCACACTTTGAATACCCTAACCGCCATGCAAATACCGGGGCAACCCCTCACACAGTATCCAGACTCGAGTTATCAGGGAGTGTCCGTAGGCCACACTTTAGCACTACCATGGGTGCTAGGGAATGTCTGAGTTCGGCTTCACACACTTTAACGCTTCCATGGGCGTCAGGGAGTGTCCATATTTGCCACCGTCGCATTTCAAAGATACCCTCTCCACAATACCAACCACAACCACAACCACAACCACGACCACAACCACGACCACAAACACAAACTCATACTCTTTCCACACTACCATTACTCTTTTCCACACAGACTGACACCCCTATGCATGTACCACTGACCCACATGAATGGTATGCACTTAAACGAAAACCAAAATGCTGAATTAAAGGAACAACACGCGTACGGGGGTTAATGAGTCATACTACAATGTTTTAATCATTCAAACATAACCAAACAGAGTTCTGATTAACTAAATATCCCAAACAGAGCCTTAACAGTAATAAAAAGTTGAACCAAACAGACCTTAAACACAAAACAGACAAAAACAGAGACTGTCAGAACTCGCGCGCGCGGGCCGCTCACGCGAAGTGTCGCTCGCGCGGGCCGCTCGCGCGATATGCCCATTTTCCTTTTTATAATATAACTTTTCTGTCTGCCTGAGAAAGCCAAGGTCGCGCGCGTGGATCGCTCACGCGAAGGGGTTCTCGCGCGACCCTCGCTCGCGCGACCAGCCAAATTTTCATTTATATGTATAAACTCTTACGTCTGCCTGGGAAAGCATACCTCGCGCGCGCGGTCCGCTCGCGCGAGGGGTCGCTCGCGCGGGCCGCTAGCGCGATTCTCGCGCGCGCGATCGTGGCGCGAGATGAAGCTGAGGCTTCATCTTCTCCGCAGGAACTGTTCTGTTTCAGCAAAACAGGGGTCTTTTTGACCCATTTCCATTCTGTAAGTATATATATCATGTTATATATGGATCTCTTCCTTTTTAAACAAGGATTAAGAATCTATGATTAGTTTAACATGATTCTAACCATAACTCTCCAATTTTATGAAAAACCAAAACATGTCAAAATTTATTTTCTTATATACTTTTCCATATGAACAAATTAGGCTTTAAAACTTCAAACATGGCATGTAGGATGTATAATCTACCATATTCATCTCTATAAACGAATTTAGATTAAGGTTTGAAAATCTTGATTTCAAGCTATGAATTTTCATACGTAGGATCAACAATGGTGTATTACAAAATTGAACAAACACACAGTAAATAGACATGTAATTACATTCTTAGTGAGTTAGTAATACTCACTGTGATAAGGAGGTGTGTGATTGTTGAGAAAGATAAGCACAAAAATAAAATACTCCAAGCTTTGGCTATGGAGTCTTGAAGCTTCCTCTCTCTATATAATTTCTGAACTATAACTCTCTGCACTCTCTCTTTTCTCTCAAGTTTTCAGAATGTGAAATGTGAGAGGTGTGTGTATGATGGAGTACATATAGGGAGCCAATTGGGAAGAACTTGGGGACCAAGTTCAACCAAGTTTACTCCATAAAATCTTATTCTTACAATTTCTAATATACTCAAATGAAAATACGTAAATGGATGTATAGAATTGCTGTGAATTAGAGTAGGGGCCAAGTAGGTTCATAGGGGTCAATGTGAAGGTGTTTGGCAACTTAGCTTATGGCACAACATTTGCACATATAAGTTGTATGTTCCCAAACAAGGCACAAGGCAATCATCACTTGCCATAATTGGAAATAAAGCAAATGTCCAAATCGGTCACTTCCAAAATCTGGGAAAGTTAAACACAACATGGACAGTTTTGAACATAAACTGGTATTTTCGGGGCGCGGTGGTCACCACAAAAATACAGGAATTTCATTTTAACGTAAGAATTGATTTTCTGGTTTTATAAAAATACTGATTGAGTCAATAGAAGTTATTTTCACCGTTTTGAAATACAGATTTTGAAATCCATACTGGTATCACTAACTTTATAAAAAATACAATTTAACCCCAACAACATTCTTAGCTTGCAATAATTCAAGAAATAAAATTTAGAACATGAGAAATGTAATTTAAATGAAGCAGTCAATACCCAATGAAATTAAATATACAATGCAATTGCCTATTAAATATGAAAATATAATTTAGGAATAAATGGAAATGCAGGTTATTACACCCTTCCTCCCTTAAACAGGATTTTGCCCCCGAAATCAAGACTGACTAGTCCTGAAATAACTCCGGGTACTTCTTCCTCATATCAGCTTCAACTTCCCACGAGGCTTCGTTCTCGTCATGGTGATTCCACTGAACCTTCACCAACGGGATATCTTTATTCCTCAACTTCTTGATACTCTTATCCAAAATCTTCACAGGTCTCTCCTTGTAAGAAACGTTATGACTTGTCTCAATGTCGTCATAACTAACCACATGTGAGGGGTCTCGTATGTATTTCCTCAACATACTCACGTGAAACACGTTGTGAACCCCCAGACATCTTTGGTGGTAGCGCCAGTCGATAAGCTACTTTTCCGACTCGATCCAAAATCTCAAATGGTCCAATAAATTGCGGAGCTAACTTCCCTCTCTTGAGACCAAAGCGTACCACTCCTCGGGTTGGTGAAACCTTAAGGAGCACGTGGTCTCCAACGCTAAACTCCAAATCCTTCCGGCGTCGATCGGCATAACTCTTATATCGGCTTTGAGCGGTTCTCATCCTCTCCTTGACCAAAGAAATCTTCTCGTTGGTCTCTCTAACCAAGTCTGGTCCCAACAATTCTGAGTCCCCAACCTCTGCCCAACACAATGGGGAACGACATGGTCGTCCGTACAATGTTTCGAACGGAGCCATACCGATACTCGCGTGATAACTGTTGTTATAGGCAAATTCAACCAACGGCAAGTGTGTCTCCCAAGATTCTTCAAAATCGATAACACAAGCCCTAAGCATATCTTCCATGATCTGATTAACACGCTCAGTTTGTCCATCTGTCTTAGGGTGAAAAGCAGTGCTCATCTTGAGTGAGGTTCCCATAGCTTCTTGCAGACTTTCCCAAAATCCAGAGGTAAAACGCGCGTCACGGTCTGACACAATCGACACAGGTGCACCGTGAAGTCGCACAACTTGTTGTATGTACATCCGGCTCATCTTCTCTACCGGGTATGTCATACTATAAGCAATGAAATGAGCTGACTTCGTCAATCGATCCACGATTACCCAAATGGCGTCATGATTTTGCTGCGATCGAGGTAATCCTACTACAAAATCCATCGTAATGTGTTCCCACTTCCAACCAGGGATAGGTAGCGGTTGAAACAATCCTGACGGTCTCTGATGTTCAGCTTTGACTTGCTGACATGTCAAACACTTGGATACAAATTCGGCCACGTCTTTCTTCATACCTTCCCACCAGAAATTTCTCTTCAAATCTTTGTACATCTTTGTTCCTCCTGGGTGAACTGTATATCTCGACTTATGTGCTTCTTCCAGGATATCCTGCCTTAACTCTTCATTACCTGGCACACATAATCTATTCCTGCACCGATATCCTCCATCGACTCCCACTTTCCATTCTGTCGGGTCTTTTTCTGACATCTTCACGAACCATGTCTGGAACTTCTCATCTTCTTTCTGAGCTCCAATAATGCGGTCGATAAGGACAGGCTGTAGGATAAGACATCCGAACAATTGTCCTTTTCCTTCTTCAGCACTCTGTACATCGAATTCCGCCAAGGTCTCCAATGCTCGCCACTCTCTAACCATTAAGGAGGCGATCGTCTCACGAGTCTGTCGACTCAAGGCATCAGCAACCACATTAGCTTTACTCGGGTGGTATTCTAATGTGAAGTCGTAATCTTTGATCAACTCCATCCACCTGCGTTGCCTCATGTTCAACTCTTTCTGTGTGAACAAATACTTCAGGCTCTTGTGATCGGAGAATAAATCAAACTTTTCACCGTAGAGATAGTGTCTCCAAATCTTGAGTGCGAAGACTACTGATGCCAACTCCAAATCATGAATGGGGTAGTTCAACTCGTTCGGCTTCAGCTGTCTGGATCCATAGGCGATCACCCTGCCATCTTGCATAAGTACACACCCTACCCCTTGATATGACGCGTCACTAAAGATAGTGAACTTCTCATCAGGCTTGGGTATTGCTAGTACTGGCGCGGTAGTGAGTCTCTCTTTCAACTCTAGAAAGGCTCGCTCATGCTTCTCTGTCCACTCGAACTTCAAATTCTTCTTCGTCAACCCAGTTAAAGGTGCTGCTATCTTTGAGAATTCCTCAACGAATCTCCTGTAATAGCCTGCGAGTCCAAGAAAGCTCCGAACTTCTGTAGGGTTGCTCGGTCTAACCCAATTTGATACAACATCGGTCTTGGACGAATCCACAGAAATTCCTTGAGATGACACCTTGTGTCCCAAAAATTTCACTTCTTGCAACCAGAACTCACACTTACTGAACTTGGCATACAACTGATGGTCCTTGAGCGTCTGCATCGCAATCCGTAGATGTTGCTCGTGTTCTTCTCCTGACTTAGAATAGATCAAAATATCATCAATAAAGACGATGACAAACTGATCTAAATAAGGCTTGAACACTCTGTTCATCAAATCCATGAATACTGCCGGGGCATTCGTCATTCCAAACGGCATCACCAGAAATTCATAATGACCATATCGGGTTCTGAAAGCAGTCTTAGGTATGTCTTCTTTTTGTACCCTCAACTGATGATATCCCGACCTAAGGTCTATCTTGGAAAATGTCGTAGCTCCTTGTAGTTGATCAAACAAATCGTCAATCCGAGGCAAGGGATACTTGTTCTTGATAGTCACACGGTTCAGTTCTCTGTAGTCGATACACAACCTGAGCGTTCCGTCCTTCTTCTTCACAAATAACACCGGTGCTCCCCAAGGCGATGTACTGGGACGCACAAAACCTAGGTTCTCGAGCTCTTGAACTTGTTCCTTTAATTCCAATAGTTCCGTGGGGGCCATTCTGTAGGGAACCTTAGTGATTGGTACGGTACCCGGTATAAGTTCAATGCAGAACTCTATACTTCTCTCGGGCGGCAAACCAGAAACGTCTTGAAATACTTCTTCGAAGTCCTTGACTACAGGTATAGATGAAGCTGTCACCTCTGTACTGACGACTTCGATGTTGGCTAAACATCTCGTGAGGAACATATCTCCCGTAGGGTTACATTGAAAATTAAAGGGTTGATTCTCATTGTCGGGGAATATAATTCTCTTCCTCGCACAATCCAACTTCACTTGATTCTGAGAGAGCCAATCCATTCCTAGGATTATGTTGAACTCCTTCATCGATAGGACGATCAACCTAGCAGGGATTTCTCGGTCTCCTAACCGTAAGGGACAATCCTTGCATACGTGTCCTAATCTGACTGCAGCTCCTAATGGCGAAGTAGCCTTCAAAGCTTTCTCTAAGCGATGAGGTAAAATACCCAATCTCCGAATTGTATTAACAGATATGAACGAAAGAGCAGCACCCGTATCAAATAACACTTTAACATGGGAGTTAAACAGAGTTAATGTACCTTCTACTGCTTGCTGATCAGGTTGAGCTTCTCCATAATCTCCTTCTTCATACGCAGTTCCATCATATCTAGCGGCATCAGGGATAACAGCATTCAAACGAGTCTGACCCTGTTGACCATAAGTCACCTGCTTAGGAGCAGTACAGAACCTGCTGATGTGACCTGGTTCACCACAGTTGAAGTAGACTATCCCTTGCTGGGTAGCACGCCTTGGTGCCTTACAATCACGAGCCAAATGACCAGGGTTGCCACAGTTGAAGCACTTTCCACTACTACTTCCTTCGCCTACTCGAGGTTGAGTCGGATAGGTAATAGCCTGGGTCTTCTTGCTTCCGTTGAAATTCCTCTTTTGCCCTTGGGTACGGTTCATTGGTGGTCTATTCCCAAAATTACCCCTTTGAGGCGGTCGGAATTCAAATTGTTTTCGGCTCACTCGGGCATCCTCTTCCAGATCAGTAGCCAAACCAACAAGTCCTTCAAATAATTTATCCAGGTGGCCGAGAGTCAAGCGGCGAATCTGCGATGTCAGCCCTTGATTGTACTTACGGATCTTCTTCTCTTCAGTATCAACCAGGTGTGGAGAAAACCGAGACAGTCTTTCAAATTGTGTGGTGTACTCTTGCACCGACTTGGTTCCTTGCGTCAGATCCATGAATTCCTTCTCTCTTCTGTGCCTCTCCGTAGCCGGGAAGTACTTCTCCAAAAATCTCCCTTTGAACGCAGTCCACGTCATTCCCGTTGCAGCTCCATTCCCGATAGTAGCTATGACCGAATCCCACCAATCTGCGGCAGCATCGGTCAGCTGAAACGTAGCCAATCTTCTCTTGTCTATCTCGTTGCATTGGACAGCTTCGAACATCCGGTCCATCTGTCTCAACCACTGTTCCGCCTTCCAGGGTTCCGCGGTACCCGCAAACTGTTCGGGCCTTAGAGCACGGAATCTTTCTAGCAACTTGTCTCCCGTTTGACGGTCTCTTCGGTTGTCGTTCGTATTACCGATTCTTTCTAACCGTCTGATAAATGCTTCAAACATCCCTGTAGGATCAGCAGCCTCGGGCGCTCCCTCGATCAGGTTCCTGTTTCTCCTGACTCCTCCAGCCATTCTATGCATGATAGTGGTAGTAGAATGAGAAACATGCATGCACAGTGCTATGAAGCAATTTAAATGACAACAACATTCAAAAAGGGGTATATTTTATATATATCACTTCTGTCAAGTAGATACAAAAAGCATGTATGGTCAGATCAATGCCTACCCTATCTATATGGGTTAGGACGCATGCAAGAGTTAATGTTACAAAAATGGGGTCATTGCCTTACACTCTAATGCATGTAATTACAGTTGCAAAAAGAGACAGAGCTAATAGTCAAAAGTGGTTAATATGTACAAGTCATAACTAAAACGTCAATCATCTCCATAAGCAGCTATCAGGAGATCTAGCGAATCGATAGGGCGAAATCGCTGGACAACGAACGGTCCAACCCCGTCATAGCTGTGAGAGGTGGACGATGAAGCAGGTACAGGAGCATCCGCCTCATCTACCATCTCCTCAGGCAGGGCTAGCTCAAGTGCTAGCTCAGCCTCTAGCTCAGCGGCAAGATCATCTAGACCTATGCCGTCCTCTAAAATCTCCCCACCTACTGGGACCACATGAACAACCTCTACATCGTCCTCAGCAATGGGAACCACCGGCGGAGGCATCTCCAACTGAGCCAGATGGGCATGCACAATCTGGATCTCGAGGGGAAGGTAGAAAGCATCGCTATCGACCAACCTCAGAATCTCGACCAAAACCAAACGCTGAGCCTCTGCGAAATAACGAAGCTCTAAACGGATACGGGTCAGGTCAACTAGGCCTACCACGTGAACTTGGTGCCATACCTCAGATACTACCGTCGTCACGGCCAACTGCTCTACGGCCGCCTGATATAAGTCGAGAAAGGCTGGGATCACTGCCCCAGGTATCACGAAGTGTCCTCCAAATCTGTCTGGTACATAAAGTGGGGGAGCTGGATCCATACCTGATAAAAAGGTACTACTTAAAGTCAGAACAGCATAATCTTAGGCGTTTGGGTTCTGAGTCTATCCTCCCTGTCGTATCATCGGGTGTGTAACACTTAATGGAATGTGGAATCGGGTCTATACTGGTAAACCCTAACCTGGCTAAACTATTTTGAGATAAATAATAACCTGGCTCTGATACCACTAGACCCTGTCACGCCCCGACGTAGCATAAATAAGGAAAGCGTTTAATTTCCTTTATGGACCCGTAGGTCGCGACAGTTTGAAGGATCGATTCCGTCCCAAACGTCAAACAACAAAACATAATAATCAGAGTAAAGCAATCACAACATTATTTAAAGAGGGTAAATTTACACAGATGGGACCGTGTATGAGAACAATGCACCACACTCATCTTGCCGACTCTTTTCTCTCGACAGCCACAATAACCCACTATCCTACTCCTGGTATCTTTGAAACACTCAGATAGCCACACTTTAGCAACGGGGCGCCAGGGAGTGTCCATTTTGCCTCACACTTTGGTCCGGGGTACCAGGGAGTGTCCAATGCCTCACACTTTGAATACCCTAACCGCCATGCAAATACCGGGGCAACCCCTCACACAGTATCCAGACTCGAGTTATCAGGGAGTGTCCGTAGGCCACACTTTAGCACTACCATGGGTGCCAGGGAATGTCCGAGTTCGGCTTCACACACTTTAACGCTTCCATGGGCGTCAGGGAGTGTCCATATTTGCCACCGTCGCATTTCAAAGATACCCTCTCCACAATACCAACCACAACCACAACCACGACCACAACCACAAACTCATACTCAACCACAACCACGACCACAAACACAAACTCATACTCTTTCCACACTACCATTACTCTTTTCCACACAGACTGAAACCCCTATGCATGTACCACTGACCCACATGAATGGTATGCACTTAAACGAAAACAAAAATGCTGAATTAAAGGAACAACACGCGTACGGGGGTTAATGAGTCATACTACAATGTTTTAATCATTCAAACATAACCAAACAGAGTTCTGATTAACTAAATATCCCAAACAGAGCCTTAACAGTAATAAAAAGTTGAACCAAACAGACCTTAAACACAAAACAAACAAAAAAAGAGACTGTCAGAACTCGCGCGCGCGGGCCGCTCGCGCGAAGTGTCGCTCGCGCGATATGCCCATTTTCCTTTTTATAATATAACTTTTCTGTCTGCCTGAGAAAGCCAAGGTCGCGCGCGCGAAGGGGTTCTCGCGCGACCCTCGCTCGCGCGACCAGCCAAATTTTCATTTATATGTATAAACTCTTACGTCTGCCTGGGAAAGCATACCTCGCGCGCGCGGTCCGCTCGCGCGAGGGGTCGCTCGCGCGGGCCGCTAGCGCGATTCTCGCGTGCGCGATTCTCGCGCGCGCGATCGTGGCGCGAGATGAAGCTGAGGCTTCATCTTCTCCGCAGGAACTGTTCTGTTTCAGCAAAACAGGGGTCTTTTTGACCCATTTCCATTCTGTAAGTATATATATCATGTTATATATGGATCTCTTCCTTTTTTAACAAGGATTAAGAATCTATGATTAGTTTAACATGATTCTAACCATAACTCTCCAATTTTATGAAAAACCAAAACATGTCAAAATTTATTTTCTTATATACTTTTCCATATGAACAAATTAGGCTTTAAAACTTCAAACATGGCATGTAGGATGTATAATCTACCATATTCATCTCTAAAAACGAATTTAGATTAAGGTTTGAAAATCTTGATTTCAAGCTATGAATTTTCATACGTAGGATCAACAATGGTGTATTACAAAATTGAACAAACACACAGTAAATAGACATGTAATTACATTCTTAGTGAGTTAGTAATACTCACTGTGATAAGGAGGTGTGTGATTGTTGAGAAAGATAAGCACAAAAATAAAATACTCCAAGCTTTGGCTATGGAGTCTTGAAGCTTCCTCTCTCTATATAATTTCTGAACTATAACTCTCTGCACTCTCTCTTTTCTCTCAAGTTTTCAGAATGTGAAATGTGAGAGGTGTGTGTATGATGGAGTACATATAGGGAGCCAATTGGCAAGAACTTGGGGACCAAGTTCAACCAAGTTTACTCCACAAAATCTTATTCTTACAATTTCTAATATACTCAAATGCAAATACGTAAATGGATGTATAGAATTGCTGTGAATTAGAGTAGGGGCCAAGTAGGTTCATAGGGGTCAATGTGAAGGTGTTTGGCAACTTAGCTTATGGCACAACATTTGCACATATAAGTTGTATGTTCCCAAACAAGGCACAAGGCAATCATCACTTGCCATAATTAGAAATAAAGCAAATGTCCAAATCGGTCACTTCCAAAATCTGGGAAAGTTAAACACAACATGGACAGTTTTGAACATAAACTGGTATTTTCGGGGCGCGGTGGTCACCACAAAAATACAGGAATTTCATTTTAACGTAAGAATTGATTTTCTGGTTTTATAAAAATACTGATTGAGTCAATAGAAGTTATTTTCACCGTTTTGAAATACAAATTTTGAAATCCATACTGGTATCACTAACTTTATAAAAATTACAATTTAACCCCAACAACATTCTTAGCTTGCAATAATTCAAGAAATAAAATTTAGAACATGAGAAATGTAATTTAAATGAAGCAGTCAATACCCAATGAAATTAAATATACAATGCAATTGCCTATTAAATATGAAAATGTAATTTAGGAATAAATGGAAATGCAGGTTATTACAAGTTGGTCCTCTCTAGAACTCATAGCCATTTTGGCTAAACAGATAAATGCAATCTACTGGGTTGCGCTCGTGACTTAGGCCCTTGTGCCAACACGGGTTTGCTTTCTCGACGCAATCGACTAGGCGGCGTTTCATGACTTAGACCTCGGTGTCAATGAGAGTTTTCTCTTTCGACGCAATCGACTGGACGGCACTTCGTGACTTAGGCCTCGATCTCTAGGACTGTGTAGAATGTAATTGTGGATATTTTTGTATTCATTCGACCATTATGTAAATATACATTATTGATAGTTTTAGTTTAATGCTATTGTATTTGGTTAATGCCATTTACTTATCTGTGGTATAATGTATTATTTACAACTAGCACAATTTAACAAGTGTGTTAATAGACTAAGATTGGCTTACTCACGCAAGCAATTGCCTCTAGCGCTATTGGAGTGATCAGAGATGAGACAATGTTAATTTTGTTGCTGAGAAAGCGAACTTAATTCAAAACCCTTATTGTGTCGCCTTGGTGAAAACCAAGATGAGGTTTATTATATTCAAAGAACTAACATGAATGTTTTTTTCCCACCATTTATGGAGCCTATATGTAAAAGTGGGTGTGAGACCTTTGTTTAGCGTTGTTGATAGTGAGCAGATAAAGGACTCAAGTTAGATGCTCTCGGAGCAACTGAACTTAGATCTGTACAATGTTTAGAGTGAAGACATACGCTTTGTGAAACAAAGATTCTCCACTGTAGCATGCATTTCATACTGCATGTGCTGAACGACAAATTAGGAAGTGAGTGAATAGATCCCTACTTCCTCATTGCGTGAGTCCTACAGATTGTGAATATAGTCTCAGTTATACCCTTTGTAACTTTTAACTATGTCATGAAGTAAAAAAGTTAACATCAACTACTCTAGTATGTTGCCTATGGTTATGAATGATTCAATCTAAAGGAACAATACTGAGAAAGCAGTTGACTTAGATCAGAATGGCATTAGGGTAAAAGGAAGACAAATTTGGAATTACACCACTTACTTGTATTCATTGGCTAGCCAGTTATGCTGTTACATAGAGACTTGACATAACTATGGATACATATGAAGTTAGAAGGGTTAAGTATGTTCTCTTGAGGGATTGAGAAATGTTTAACATGGTGTAATCAAATCAGTCTGGGGTATGTCAATACACAATGATTATATATATAGAAATATTTTGGGTTTGATGTCTCCATCCTGGCCCTAGCGGGTTTCTAGTTTGGAACTCCCAAGTACAAGTGTATCGGTGGTCACACGACCCATTTGTCTGTATGAAACTCAAGATTTAGCAATATGGAATAGTTGAAAATTGCTTGGTCATACCAAACATGTGTAAGTGGGAGATGTTGAAAAATGGGTCTTGGACACCCATGTGGGTATGCCCGACCCATGTGGCAGTTGCCACATTATACACAAACTGCTAAAGCAGTTTTTTTTGTTGTAAATTTTGAATTGTAAACTGCCAATTAGTTACCCACGAATTAGAAGTGGAAAACTTCTATGTATGTATAAATATATGGATGTTGTGTTAACATAAGGTGAGACACATAAGAATGCGAAAAACACAGAACATGGGTTAATCCATATAGTGCTGAAATTCTAGAGAGAGGGAGAGAAGGACATTTGGGTTTGTGAAATTGTGATTTCAATTCTTGTAATTGGAATTCCCAATCGCGGAAACAATTCATCGGAGTCCGAAAACGTGTAATTCTAATTGCAATAACAATCCTGGACAATTTTATTGATATCTTCAATCATGTAAGTTATTTTTTGCTTTGGAATTTTCCGCTCATATACAAATCAAAAATCCAACAGTTCATTTCCTTTTCACAACACTATATGTGGTCTTCCCTTGCTCTCAATCTTCTTCCAAACTGCAAAAAATAACAAAAACCGATATACAACTTAAATCACATGCTTTGTTTAGATATATACAAATTAAGATGAAAAGTTGATATTGGACTACATAATAATAGGCTAGCACGTAGGAATGTTCATTTGTATCCAATGCAAACTGTCCAACAACCGATTTTCAAAAGCAATCATTTAAATCATTATTCTAGCTCACAAATAGAGTAATCCTCTTCAATAATTTGGCTATGTAGAAAAAAAATAAAGAAGACCATAATAAATTCAAAAACATTTAACACCAAAAATAGTGACGGCCTCTTTCACTAATTACCAATGGAATTAAGCTTGGTTTTGTAAATGCCAGCATCAAAATTAGTGACAGCCTCTTTATAGGTGTGCTGGCTCAGTTAGTTTATCTAAGATCAATCTACATCTATGTGGATAACTACAATTTCAATTTATCTAGAATCAAATGTAAGTACATACTGAAAAACCAAAACAAATCCAATTGTTCACAGTTTTACAATCTCTGATAAGCTTAGCATCAACAATAGAACTACATACTTCTAAAAAACACAACGGTATGGTTCCCAAATGCTTTGATAGTTTACCATCTAAAGCAACTTCAAATGAAAATCCAGCCGTACCTTAGTGGGAACAACTGGATTTCAATTAGAAGTTGTACAACTATCAAAGCATTTGGAACCAAATTTGGGAACCTAGTATCACAACTTGTTGAATGAATTAGTGTAGTTATACAACATTAGTGATAAAAACCTGTTATGGAAATAAGTACATCCAAAACTTGAAGGAATGTGCACATTGAACAAAAAAAAAACCCATAGTGCTCCATATAATTCCACTATCCCATGGAATATCAATTTCAAAATTGAGGAATGGGCTAAAGTTGTCACGCCCCGGATCCATACATATGAATCTAGGTCACGTGGCACGCCATCAAGGCTTACCAACGATGATTAAAGTTCCCAAAAATGACCTTAATAAAAGTTTTGCTACAAAACAACCAACTTCCAAATAGTTTTTCAAAGGTTATATTAAACGCGTGTCCAAACACTCCTTAACGAGTTTTGTTTTCAAAAGTAACAGTTTCATAGGTCAAAGGGTCCCCAAAGGTACCTCCGTGCCTAATTAGAAGTTGTTCCGAACATTGGAAGTACGAGTTTGAAATTTCTGGCAGGGGGCATTTCGACCGGTCGAATTGCCCCGTTCGACCGGTCGAATGGGGTCTGTGCAGAATCCAAACCTCCAAAAGACCGTATTCACAATTGCCGGCGTTTTTTCGCAAACGCCGTTAATTACCGGCGCTTCCTACTAACGCCGTTAATTCCCGGCACTTCCGCGACAAACGCCGTTAATAAATCAATACCTCTTTCACCCAAAGAAACCAACCCAATCCATTTTAAATCAAACCAAACAAAACCATTTCCACCAAACCTTTTCAAAACCAAACAATTCAAAGCTTTGCTAAACATTCAAAGAACTACCAAAACATATATATATCCATTTATACAACCACCATAAACCCATCTCGGATTACAAGTATCAAAACTACAAGTTTCACACATCTTGGCAACCAAGGTCCTAAAGTGAACCAAGCGCCGTACTCGCATATATAACAAGTCTTAATACAAGTTGCACGGTTAAACAACCGACAAGAGTTAAACACATATTACAAAAGTGCTACAAGTTCTATAAACATTAGGAACTTCCAGTCTTTCCTCGCCTCATTACCCGCGATTCTCCCCTCCAGTCCTTGCACCTGAATGGTTATTTATATAACCACATATATAGATTTGTTTAAGCTAACGCTTAGTGAATAATATGAATCAAGCATACGGATGACAAATATGTTCCAATCCATCATAACACATAACTATTGGTCTCTAGGGAATAAGTGCACCTTCACCGATCCAAAGTCTTAAGACTCAACCACGACCCATGCCCCTTCGACACGTCGCGTAAATGCCTTTCTCGGCAAGTGACCGTCGTCACTACTAATCCTCCCCCTTCGAGAGGACGTCTCACGGTGAATTAGTACAAATCTCCCTTTAACCCACATAGGCACATAAACATGCTCAACTAGCAACTCATCATGCTTTTCATTTCAACATGCCTTGGGCCTACTTTACACATTAGTTTTGCCCAATATGAACTACACATGTTATCTATATAAGGTTCCTAGCATATCAATGCATTAAACCATAGAATCATCCAAAACTCAAGATTAATATCACTCACCTCCGATTTACGCTCTTAAACGCCGATCCAAGGAAAACTCAAGCACAAAGAACGTGCAGTACTTCTTCTAATACAATTTCTATTAATCAAAAGTCCAATTATCAACTTTGTATGAAAATTCTATAAAATGAGTTTTCGGAAAACTTAACCAAACATGGCCTAATAGGTATCAAAACGACGGCCTTACCTCGAGGAGTTCAAAACCGGCCTCGGATCGAAGATTGGATGTCGTTTGATACTCGGATCGTTGAGAAATCCACAAAAGCTCAAGACCTCCCAAGCTCTCTCTATCTCTCTATATGATATAATGAAGATGAACTAATGAGTCATCTCTTTCTCTCTCCTCTATATAATATCTAAGTCATAATATGGGTATTTCTAGTCACACCCCCACTAGTTTTGATTCATTTTAATTACAACCCCACTAGTTATTAAACATACTAGTTAACTACTCAAAAGTATTTAAGTATTCATCGAAGTCCCGTGTGGGTCCCACACGTGGTCCCACATGCCAATTTTACTAGATTGCCAATTATCCTACTAATCATGCAACTTGATCAAATTCCGTCCTCACCGGGTATCTAATGACTCCGATGAGTCGCTATCAACAATATAATAAACAATTATATTCACATATGCCTAAATAAACATTTAAGCACATAATCATGAGTTGTTACTCATTTTCCCAACCGTAGGGAATTCTCACATGCCCACCTTCTGGACTGCCTTCAAGGCCAAATACTGGGTTCTTAAAAAGACACCCTCCAACAACTAGTGGGTCATTACTCACTTCACACGTGTTCATTAACACAACAGTAAGCATAACATGCATGCTAATATAATATAATTACATGCCGCGGGAGCGAGTATGACATCCTCTCCCCCTTAAAGGAAGTTTGTCCCCAAACTTTCAGTACCTCACGCTTCAAACAGAAATGGATACTTTGCCTGCATCTCATCCTCTCTTTCCCACGTGGCTTCTTCCACTGAGTGATTTCGCCACAAGACCATTACCAATGGAACCGTCTTGTTTCGTAATACTTTATCCTTTCTATCTAGGATTCTCACTGGACGTTCAACATACGTTAAGTCTTCTCTGACTTCCAATGGCTCTGGAGTAATCACATGACTTAAATCAGATATAACTCTTCTCAACATCGACACATGAAATACATCGTGTACATTAGCCAACTCTTGTGGTAACTCTAGTCGATAAGCTACTGGTCCCACTTTTCCAACAATCTCAAACGGTCCAACGTATCTAGGATTCAACTTCCCTCGCTTTCCAAACCTCGTAATCCCCTTGGAAGGTGAAACCTTCAAGAACACACGGTCACCTACTTCGAATTCTAGTGGCCTTCGCCCAGTATCCGCGTAGCTTTTGTAACAACTCTGAGCTATTTTCAACCGTTGTTGTATCACCTTTACTTTATCTGCTGCCAACTGAACCATCTCAGGTCCTTCTAGCCTTCGTTCCCCTACCTCTGTCCAACAAATCGGTGATCGACACTTACGCCCATATAGTGCTTCATATGGTGCCATCCCAATACTAGCCTGAAAACTGTTATTGTAGGCAAATTCAATCAAAGGTATATATTTTTCCCAGTCACCCTTAAAATCAAGAACACATAGTCGAAGCATGTCCTCCAATATTTGAATTACACGCTCGGACTGCCCATCTGTCTGTGGGTGAAAAGCTGTACTAAAGTTTAACTTTGTACCCATAGCTGCTTGTAACCCTTTCCAGAATCTAGATAAGAAACTACTATCCCTATCTGAAACTATAGACACTGGTGCTCCATGTAGTCTCACAATCTCTTTAACGTATAACTCCGCGAGTTTCATCGGTTCCTTTGTCTTAATCGGCAAAAAATGTGCTGACTTAGTCAATCGATCTACAATTACCCAAACACTGTCATTCGATCTTGTAGACCTTGGAAAACCTGATACAAAATCCATGGTAATCTTTTCCCATTTCCATTCTGGTACATCCAAAGGTTGCAATAACCCTGCAGGCCTTTGATGTTCCGCTTTGACTTGCTGACAAATCAAGCATTTAGCCACGTACTCGGCTACCTCTCTTTTCATTCCAGACCACCAGTACACCTCTCGCAAATCTCGATACATCTTGGTACTACCTGGATGAACTGTATATTTGGTATTATGAGATTCTTCAAGTATTAACTCCTTAATCCCATCCACATTGGGTACACATACCCGATTATTGAATTTCAGAATATTGTCCACTAACGTAAACTCTGGCTGTTTATCTAGCGGTATTTCATCGCAAATCTTCTTTAAAACTGGGTCTTGAAGTTGTTTCATTTTTATCTCATCTATCAATGTCGGTTGTGTGACAATAGCTGCTAGCAAACCTCCCTCGGTTGTTGGAATCACCTCCAGTTCCAACCTTTCCATTTCACCAACAAGTTGTTTCTGTGAAGTCAAATCGTAGGCCAAATTACTTGTAGACTTTCTGCTTAATGCGTCAGCAACTACATTTGCTTTCCCAGGATGGTAGTGAATCGACAAGTCGTAGTCTTTCATCAATTCCAACCATCGCCTTTGCCTCATATTCAGTTCTTTCTGTGTAAACAAGTACTTCAGACTCTTGTGATCTGTGTAGATATCACACTTTTCCCCGTAAAGATAGTGCCACCAGATCTTCAATGCAAAGATCACCGCTGCTAACTCAAGATCATGAGTCGGATAATTCACTTCATGTACCTTTAACTGACGTGAGCCATAAGCAATCACCTTGCCGTTCGGCATCAGAACACATCCCAGTCCTCTATGTGAAGCATCACTATAGATTACAAACCCCTCCGTACCAGACGGAATCGTCAAGATCGGTGCTGACATAAGTCGAGTCTTCAGCTCTTTGAAGCTCTTATCACATTCTAAGTCCCAATTAAATACTGCGTTCTTTCTCATCAGCCGAGTCATTGGCATCGCTATCCTGGAGAAATTTTCTACAAACCTTCTATAGTAACCTGCCAATCCCAAGAAACTGCGAATTTCTGATACATTTGTTGGTTTTGACCAATTAGCTATAGCCTCAATCTTCTTCGGGTCAACTAAAACTCCATCTTGCGAAATTACATGCCCCAAGAAAGCTATCTCAGTCAACCAAAACTCACACTTCTTCAATTTCCCATATAATTTTCTCTCTCGCAGTCGTTGTAAGACCAATCGTAAGTGCCTTTCATGTTCTTCAACATTTTTGGAATACACCAAGATATCATCTATGAACACAATCACAAACTCACCCAGATATTCCTTGAATACCCTGTTCATCAAATCCATAAACGCCGCTAGTGCATTTGTTACTCCAAATGGCATGACCAAAAACTCATAATGGCCGTATCGAGTCCGAAACGCTGTCTTTTCTACATCCTCCACCTTGACTTTCAATTGGTGATAACCCGATCTCAAGTCAATCTTTGAAAATATATGGGCCCCTTGTAGTTGATCAAACAAGTCATCAATACGTGGTAGTGGATATTTGTTCTTGATCGTCAACTTGTTCAATTCTCTATAATCTATGCACATTCGCATTGTCCCGTCTTTCTTCTTAACAAACAATACCGGTGCTCCCCATGGTGAGACACTTGGTTGTATAAACCCTTTATCAAGTAGCTCCTGTAGTTGGATTTTCAGTTCCTTCAATTCCACTGGTGCCATTCGGTATGGTGCCTTCGATATCGGTTGTGCTTCAGGTATCGTATCAATGGTAAATTCAATCTCCCTTTCAACTAGAGTATCAGGTAACTCCTCAGGAAACACATCAGGAAATTCTCTCACTATTGAAATATTTTCAATCCCCGATCCGGTGACTCTTGTATCAAGAATACTACATAAGAATCCTTGACAACCCTTCCTCACTAATCGACAAGCTCGTGCAGCCGATACAATATACGGTGGTGACGTGATCCCCACCCCATGGAAATAAAACTCTTCCTGATCTGACATTTGAAATACAACTCTTTTCCTTACACAATCAATTGAAGCACAATTCGCTGATAGCCAATCCATTCCCAAAATTACATCAAAGTGATGAATGGTTAAGGGTACCAAATCAACAACTAAGGTCTTTTCATTTACGTTGATGTCACATGCTTTATATACCAATGAACTTATTATAGGATTTCCTAACGGAATTGAAACGGATAAATCAAATCCCAATGGTTCTGACATCACATCCAAGCATTTAGCAAATTCATGTGACACAAATGAGTGTGTGGATCCTGAATCCATAAGTACACGTGCAGGACGTGAGCAAATAAGTAGTGTACCTGACACCACAGAGTCTGCGTTGGCCGTCTCTCCTGGTAAAAGGTTAAATGCCCGCGCTTCCCTTTGTTCCTTCTTTCCTTTGTCTGGTTGTTGCACTGTTCTTGTTCCACTAGAAGCCACAGAACCGGCCCCACGTTGTCGCTTGTTCAGGCAATCCCTCTCCCGATGACCCGGCATACCACATTCATAACATTTACCCCTCATATCCACATTCACACTTTGGGTTCTTGTCTGTGTACAATTCTTGGCAATATGTCCCGATTGATTACAAATATGACAAATCGTATTTGCCATAAAACAAACACCCCAATGTTTACGGCCGCAAATAGTACACACCGGTTTATCTCATCCAGAGAATGAACTTCCCCCTTGATTTCCTGAACCAACACCAGGTGCCTTTGAATAGGATTTCTTAAAGTTACCCTGGTTCCTTCCTTGATTCTCATTTTTCCTCTTCCCTTGTTGGCTAAGCTTGTAGTTCCTAATATCTCTTTCGGCTATTAGAGCCACATCTAGAACTTCAGCAAATGTTGGAAGACGAAATGTATCCACACGACTATGGATATTCTCCCTCAGACCTTCTTCGAACTGCCTGGCTCTATCCACTTCTTCCAAAACTATACCAGGTGCAAATCGAGCCAACCCATTAAATGCAGTCGCGTACTCATTTACCGTCATATCCCCTTGTTTCAAGTTCATGAACTCTCGCTTCTTTTGGGTCTTCACTGAATCCGGAAAGTACCGCTTATCGAATTCCTCTATGAAACCTACCCAAGTAGTCGGTGCTCTACTTGCGAGGATACCAACCCACCAATTTTGAGCTCCCTCTTTCAACGTATCAGTGGCATTGTCTATTTTCTCTCTATCGGTGCATGCCAGGTTACGGAATATACGTTCCATATCCATTTTCCAAAAGTCCGCCACATCTGGATCCGATCCCCCAGTGAATATTGTCGGATTCTTCTTTGCAAACTTTTCGGCAATTGATTGCCCAGCCCTTGGTGCCAAATTTGGATTTTTCGGCTCTATTCTCCTTGGTGGTACTCTGTCATCCACTGCTCTAATAAACCCCTCAATAGCGGCCTCTATTCGATCCATTCGCGCATTCGTTGCATTGTCATTATTGATATCCATACTTTCCACCACTTATCCCTGATAACCACTGGCATAACGATATCATGCATGTCATGACATATATCTCAGAGTATGCATGTAAGATACGATGCACACAACCATTATTCATATACATATGTAATGCAATAATCCAATTTTCGCACACATTATTCAATATACAAACTCACGACGTCGTCTCTCGTCCCCAAGGCTCTAAACCTACACCTATAGTTCAAGGTCTATAGCCTTTTGCTCTGATACCACTACATGTCACGCCCCGGATCCATACATATGAATCTAGGTCACGTGGCACGCCATCAAGGCTTACCAACGATGATTAAAGTTCCCAAAAATGACCTTAATAAAAGTTTTGCTACAAAACAACCAACTTCCAAATAGTTTTTCAAAGGTTATATTAAACGCGTGTCCAAACACTCCTTAACGAGTTTTGTTTTCAAAAGTAACAGTTTCATAGGTCAAAGGGTCCCCAAAGGTACCTCCGTGCCTAATTAGAAGTTGTTCCGAACATTGGAAGTACGAGTTTGAAATTTCTGGCAGGGGGCATTTCGACCGGTCGAATTGCCCCGTTCGACCGGTCGAATGGGGTCTGTGCAGAATCCAAACCTCCAAAAGACCGTATTCACAATTGCCGGCGTTTTTTCGCAAACGCCGTTAATTACCGGCGCTTCCTACTAACGCCGTTAATTCCCGGCACTTCCGCGACAAACGCCGTTAATAAATCAATACCTCTTTCACCCAAAGAAACCAACCCAATCCATTTTAAATCAAACCAAACAAAACCATTTCCACCAAACCTTTTCAAAACCAAACAATTCAAAGCTTTGCTAAACATTCAAAGAACTACCAAAACATATATATATCCATTTATACAACCACCATAAACCCATCTCGGATTACAAGTATCAAAACTACAAGTTTCACACATCTTGGCAACCAAGGTCCTAAAGTGAACCAAGCGCCGTACTCGCATATATAACAAGTCTTAATACAAGTTGCACGGTTAAACAACCGACAAGAGTTAAACACATATTACAAAAGTGCTACAAGTTCTATAAACATTAGGAACTTCCAGTCTTTCCTCGCCTCATTACCCGCGATTCTCCCCTCCAGTCCTTGCACCTGAATGGTTATTTATATAACCACATATATAGATTTGTTTAAGCTAACGCTTAGTGAATAATATGAATCAAGCATACGGATGACAAATATGTTCCAATCCATCATAACACATAACTATTGGTCTCTAGGGAATAAGTGCACCTTCACCGATCCAAAGTCTTAAGACTCAACCACGACCCATGCCCCTTCGACACGTCGCGTAAATGCCTTTCTCGGCAAGTGACCGTCGTCACTACTAATCCTCCCCCTTCGAGAGGACGTCTCACGGTGAATTAGTACAAATCTCCCTTTAACCCACATAGGCACATAAACATGCTCAACTAGCAACTCATCATGCTTTTCATTTCAACATGCCTTGGGCCTACTTTACACATTAGTTTTGCCCAATATGAACTACACATGTTATCTATATAAGGTTCCTAGCATATCAATGCATTAAACCATAGAATCATCCAAAACTCAAGATTAATATCACTCACCTCCGATTTACGCTCTTAAACGCCGATCCAAGGAAAACTCAAGCACAAAGAACGTGCAGTACTTCTTCTAATACAATTCCTATTAATCAAAAGTCCAATTATCAACTTTGTATGAAAATTCTATAAAATGAGTTTTCGGAAAACTTAACCAAACATGGCCTAATAGGTATCAAAACGACGGCCTTACCTCGAGGAGTTCAAAACCGGCCTCGGATCGAAGATTGGATGTCGTTTGATACTCGGATCGTTGAGAAATCCACAAAAGCTCAAGACCTCCCAAGCTCTCTCTATCTCTCTATATGATATAATGAAGATGAACTAATGAGTCATCTCTTTCTCTCTCCTCTATATAATATCTAAGTCATAATATGGGTATTTCTAGTCACACCCCCACTAGTTTTGATTCATTTTAATTACAACCCCACTAGTTATTAAACATACTAGTTAACTACTCAAAAGTATTTAAGTATTCATCGAAGTCCCGTGTGGGTCCCACACGTGGTCCCACATGCCAATTTTACTAGATTGCCAATTATCCTACTAATCATGCAACTTGATCAAATTCCGTCCTCACCGGGTATCTAATGACTCCGATGAGTCGCTATCAACAATATAATAAACAATTATATTCACATATGCCTAAATAAACATTTAAGCACATAATCATGAGTTGTTACTCATTTTTCCAACCGTAGGGAATTCTCACATGCCCACCTTCTGGACTGCCTTCAAGGCCAAATACTGGGTTCTTAAAAAGACACCCTCCAACAACTAGTGGGTCATTACTCACTTCACACGTGTTCATTAACACAACAGTAAGCATAACATGCATGCTAATATAATATAATTACATGCCGCGGGAGCGAGTATGACAAAAGTAATTGAGCCCTTGGATTCAATTGAAAAGAAAGAAACCAAGACAGCACCTTAAAACTTTTAAAACACTAACCAATCTTTAAGAAAATTGGGACACATTAAGTAGCTAGAAAGATTATAATTGCCATAACACAGAAGGAAAAAGATTTTAAAACCTAATCCACATTAATAGAGAGAGAATACCTTTGTGAGGATGATATCCAACAACTCAGTCCTACCTTTTGAATCACGAAGCTGTGTTTGATAGCTCTTGATAGCTAAGCAGGAAACATATAGCTAAGCAGGAGAAATTTCAATACTTCAGCATCTAAAAACACAAATAACGAAAGCCAATATTGTTAGGTGTTGGTGACAAACTTATAGATAAGCAGGAAAACCTTTCATAGTTGAGAATCTACAAAAACAAATAACAAAAGCCACTATTGTTAGGATACTTTCAAGTATTAATGACAACGCGAAACAGAGAGATCAACTCATCAGAAATCATTTAGAATAAAAGAAATCAATTATAAACACACAAAATTTGCAATTCAGTTGAAATACAAACTATCATCATAGGTTAGGGAAAGGACAAACATTTCATGGTCTTGTATGGTCATTTACCCAATGCAAATACAATTTCCAATGAGAAACAAAATGTGACCAAACATGGATGGCATGTGTGACTGAGGCCATTTGTAACTTGCAAGGCATTTCAAAGTAAAACTTAGGAATGATCACATCTAAAGATATCTGATAAAGTCTTCTATTTTTCTAAACGAATTAATATAAGATGGATTAGTGCTATGAATTTCAAATTTATATCCCAAATTTTGGTTCGAAACACATCTGACAATGGGACCATACAAATTAAGTGGTCCTAATGTATATATACAATGTGGTACTACTTTATCTATAATAGAAAGCTTTATAGGCCCTGAATCAACTAATTTACTCAACCACAATTTGTCAATTACCAATTAACATTAATGCTTGGAATCTCTAGTGAAGTGCATGTGATGATAGGAAATAGTTATCTTGACAAAAAGTAAAGAAATTAAAATGATTTCACTAAATATGAACCCAAGTTTCAAGGTGAAAAAACGAACATCTGTGTGTAAACAGTGAAGCCAAATGGAACAGAGGAATGTGCGAGCAGTGAAGCAAAACAGAAGCCAACAGAACACTCAACTGCACTATGATATGGTTCCCAATGCTATGAAATATGATAACCCTAAAGTACTTAATTATTCATTTGTAGGTGCCAAACAGTCCTTAAGCCATTATGCCAAACAATTATTAAGTCAAAAGCAATTAAGCCAAACAGCTCCTTTGCAAACAAAACAATTCCACAACATAGTATGAGATCAATAAAAGACTAAGAAACATAACCCAACAAAGGTTATCCTCTCTGTTTTCTTTGTCTTCTCCTCCCCAACAAAGACTAAAAAGAAGTAAAGGAAGACTGCAGATTACAGGAAAAAGTAAAGGAACTTAAATTGGAGCTTTAATTTCTCACAAATTACCCTGTGTTGTGTAAGTGATGCACAGAAAAATTTGGGATATAAAATTTTGAAAATCAAGCAAATCCCATAAATAATCTGTGATTCATCTGGACCATTTTTATCTCCTTCTAAACTTAATCTCAGTCCTTCTTTATCTTTGTCTTGAGTGGAGACAAACACCTTTCTCCCTTATTGTATAAACTAGTATATTGTCCATGCCCGAGGGCACTACCGACCTAAAAAAAGGATTTATAAGTTGAAAACTGGTTTTAATTCTACAACTGTTATTTCAACATGTTAAAGTTAGGGTGTGTTTGATATTCCAATTAAGTGCTGAAAAAGAAAATTTTCAGCAGTTATTTTATTTTCAGTGCGTTTGATAATGTACATGAAAATTTCTACTGAAAATAATCACTGAATGTATTCAATTTTAGTACTTAAAACTATGTTGTTAGTATTGCAAATATAATCGCTTAAAATTTTCAGTACTTAATTTTCAGTTTTATCAAACGGACCCTTAGTAGGGAAGACTGGTCTACTTTGTTATTTTAACATTAGACCCAACTCATCTATAAGTAGAGAACAATAAAACTGTGGAAGGAAAAAAACTAAATAAGCCGTAGCAAGCAAAAAAAAAATAAAAAAATCCAACGCGTGGTAAAATACTTCTTTTGGATTGGATCTAACACCATATCACACATACATATTGCCCGAGTAAAAAGAAAAAAGAATGAAGAAAGAAGAAAAGGAAAGAAAAGAAAAGATAATATGACTAAAATACCGCAATAGAATAACATTACAACAAAACTTCCGGGTAAACAATGTTTGTAGTGGTATTTTGTCCATCTTCTAAAAGAAGGATACTGATACAATCGGAATTTGTGCATCTGGATAATGCAACATATAGTTGTCCATGACTAAATACTGGTGTGCGCAAATCTACCCCAACAACTTTCACAGATTGTCCTTGAGATTTATTGATTGTCATGGCGTATGCCAATCTTATTGGGAATTGACGTCTCGTCATTGTAAAAGGAAATTCCAAAGATGATGGAGTCAAGGATATTCTTGGAATGAAGACTAAATCTCCAGATTTATCTCCGGTTAGAATTTGAGCTTCAATTATACGCGATGCACACCTGATAACCATCAATCGCGTTCCATTATAAAGTCCATCCTTCGGGGCAATGTTTCTCAACAACATTATTGGACATCCTACTTTTAAGTCCAACTTGAAGGGTGGTAATCCAGTAGGATCCAATGAGTTTAAATACTCATTAGGATATCGAGTTGTAATGGTACGATCAACTTCATCATCTTCAGACAATTTGTCAGCTGCGTGATAAGAAACCATATCCCCAGGATAAAGATTCAATGCGGCAATATTGATAATACTCACATCATCATTCCGTGCTGAAAGAATCGTGCGTTCAGTTAGGAAGGCAGGGGTCACAGTACTCGCAACATTCAACTCCGGATAGACAACAGATAATAGTTCATTTATGCTCTGGCACCTGCGTATCATTGATGGAAGTTGTATGACTTCTTCTGGATTGGATCCAATCTATTAAAAAAAATACTAATTTGTTCATGTGAAATGATAACTAAATGTGCCACAAACACCACAATATCTTATATAAATTTAACATGAAAAAATATATTACCTTCATCAAGAAAGTTGGGAAGTTAGCATTTTCATGGTTGGTGCTATTCAGGCGCATGTTCACGTCCAAAGTCAATATGTGTATATTGTTCCAAAGATTAGAACGCCTCAATGATTTAGCCACAATTTGTTCACGAAGTCCTCTTGGTATAACTGGTAAGATTTGTCGAAAGTCTCCACCAAGCACAACAGTGATCCCTCCGAATGGCTTCCCATTCTCACAAATATCTTGCAGTGTTCGATCAACCGCTTCAACACAATATTTATGTTGCATTGGTACTTCATCCCAAATTATTAGTTTTGTTTCTCTAAATAGCTCTGCATTAGCCGATTGCTTGGAAAAACCACAAACTGAATTATCTAGCACATCCAATGGAATGCAAAATGTTGAATGTGCAGTTCGACCTCCTACCAATAACAATGATGCAATACCCGATGAAGCCACCATAACAACAATATGGCCAAGGCTACGACATTTCGCTGCAACTGTATTGTACAAAAATGTCTTTCTTGTTCCAGCACCCCCATTCAAAAAAAAAGTATTACCTTTATTTCCTAATACTGAAGAAGTGATTGCACTATAAGCACTATGCTGAGCAAAGTTAAGGCGATCAACATTAATTTGTGCATCTGTTTGAAGCGCATCATAATGGAGTTGTCGATGTTCCCCTATTAATCGGTTACCAACTATTGTACTCCAATTTTGTACCGATTCTGGCATGGGTGGGAAGTCAATTAGACTTTTCCCCGATTCTTGCAACAAACTATTAAGAATATACAACGCATAATCTTCCACTTGACCATTAGTTGGATCAGGAATGGCAAACAATGTACGAAGCTTGTGTGCAAGATCATCGCATATAGACACTGAGAACTGATTCTACAATTTGAGTGGTCGTATTGGTTGGCATTGTTAGAATCACAAAAAATAGTCTCCTCAACTGGTACCTAGTGTTCATAATTGCTGCCTCTTCTAGACATTGTATCCATTCTTCGTCATCCTCTAAGAGGCCTCGTGCAACACATGCTGATTTAAACGTATCATACAAAACATTATTGACAGTGCGCAAGTCCTCAAATGACGTTGGTCCTCTAACAACAGTTAGCAACAAACGCAGATAAAATCTTTCACCTAAATTAGGGCTAGCGAAGTACATTCGACCAATCGCATAACCCCTTTGTCTCGGTGTCCATATCTTTAATGTTTCATCCCAAACAAAATATTGTGGAAACTCTTGGTAAGTGAATTCACGTGCAGCTGGGTTAGAAGCGCAATATGCAAAAAATGTAGTTAGAGTTGACGATTGGTGCTCAGCTCTAGAAATAATTGAATCCATAGAATCAGAAGGATTAAAGACAACACGATGCATTCTAGGTAAATGAACTGCCAATCGTACAACTGTTGGAACTTCTGCATGCATAGGATGACCAAATAGTCATCGAGCAGCTTCCGGTGGTCCAATATACCTCGCGTCAAGATATTGTTTGATCTCATCTACTCCTCCTAACACCATAGTTATGCGATCATGCCCTTTGTAAATGTAATTGTGGATATATTTTACATATCTCATTCCTGCGCAAACTTCCACAATCGTATGACAATTAAACATTTTAGAAAGGTATGCATTATACGGTACGACATCTCGATTATCAACATCATGATTGTTCACAGTATATGATCGACCATTATCGCGACGACGATAAATAGGATATCCATTTTGGTCCATAGTTGTTACTTCCGAATATGCTCGTGGATATTTCTTAGTGCATCTACCATTTTCCATACTTGGTGCTCCGGAATTTCGGGCACCACACGGGCCATGTACCATGCATGACTTGACAGTTTGAAAAAGAGCAGGATCCTCCACTGGATCTGGAAATTCGGCGCATACTGCTTTGTCAACCTGAGCACATGTTCTAATTTTGTCAGGACCTTGAAGGAAAATTAGAGCGTGCATATGTGGAAGACCCCGCTTTTGAAACTCAATTGTAAAAACATGTGCAACTTTGGTACCAAACACTTTCTTTTTATCAATCTCTTTCATCAAACAATCTCTCTTTAACTCAAAGACACGGGCCACTAAATCTGGACGATCAGTAGATTTTTGATGAGGTAACAAAGCAGAGGAAATTTCAGGCCAATTGGGATTTGCTGTCATAGTGAGAAAAATATCTGGGTGTTGGTTGTAACGTGTGATTGCCATTGAATCTTGGAAGATTTCAAACATATGCCTTGGACTACCAATAAATGATGATGGCAAGATCATTCGTTTACCAACTTGATCTAGACCCAGCCCATTTGCAGCAACATCTGTAAGACTTTGGTAAAGTTCAGCACGGAGCTTCGGTTGGTTAAGCCGAAAGTATGTCAAGCGATTTTGCTCAGTTGCAGCCCATGCATCTACCAAAAACTCTTGAAATAGTTTACCCGCTCTTAAAATTGAGGAATACTCCGTAGGACGTTCAAACATACGATAACTATAATATTGCATCTGTTTTATACGTATAATTATAGTTCTACCGTGTACGACGTCCCACTGTTTCATCTCGGGATCCCATCCAAGCTCACCGTACGGGAACAATAATACATAATGTAATGGCAAATACGCTGGGTGACATTCATTAATTTGCATAAACTGATTATTTTCTCTTAGATGCAAGACAATATCTCTCATTCCCCTCATCTCAGTTCCTTCTCCTGGTATTATCACCGCAATCTCTTCTGATGTTGGGAGTTTGTACCTTCTTCGGTCTGTAGCTGAATTGTAATGAAGATAAGAAGATAAATTTTGGTCTTCTGAATTGGATTGATTTAAAATTGCAGAAACTTGTCGAAATTTATCTAGGAAAATATTATATTGTAACAAACAATCTTGAATTGTTTTTAGAACATCCATTCTTAGACGTGGATTTCGACGACAACGCACATCCAAAGCCGAATCAGGGTCATAAATGTACAATTGTGCATACATTGGTTCCTGCCCTGTTTGTGGTAGTAATGATCCTGTTCGATGTCGCAACTCCCCATGAATAACGAATGGTCTGGGACCTCTTCCAATAACCCTCTGATCCATATTAACACCCAGACTCGTAAAAGCATTAGCTGCATTGTATTCTCGAGTATAACGTCGAAATGATTTTGATTGCATGCTAACTCCATCATATAGTTGTTGAATCTGTGGAGGCGGTGTTAAAAGAAGAGGCAGCTGAATTTTTCCTTGCAAACAACATGTTCCAAAACGGGAATTCACCATGGATGAGTTGACTAATTTTTCATCAATCCAATGTAAGGCAGAACAATTAGGATACATTACATCCATACTACCAAGAAAATGTCGACCAAGGTCAACCTGTAGCCGATAATCAACTCTTACACTTAAAGTTTGACCTTTTAATTCATCATCACTGCCAGAATCTTCTTGGATTTGTTGATTTGCTGTATTTGGCCTACACATTTATTTATTTACATCAATTAAAGATAATGCATTAATTATTACTTTAATTATTAGTTATTACAACATAATATTTACCGAATATTGTCGGGAGGTAAGAATGGTTCAGCATGCGTTGTGATGCCTTCCATCAGTTCAACAGCAACAAATTCTTCACCAAGATTTCGTGGAGGAAACATAGTATGTGAGGCCACTTGATTTGGAAGTTGATGACTTGCCACATTATCCTCTGTCGTCAGTGGAGTTTTTTCACGAACTGGATTATGAGCCAGATTAGGTGTTCGTGAAAATATTGTGGTCATAGAAGATGACAGAAAAGCACTTGCAATGCATGGTCGTTTTGGAGCATTTTGAGGTTGCTCTATCAACACGGACTTTAACTTAATCATTTCCCGTGGACAACGGCTCGGCGTCACAGAAGCAAAAACAGTAGGTTGTTGAACACATTCTTTTGACTTCTCCCTTTCTCGTCTTAAGCGTTGGGCCAATTGACGTGCAGAACACCCTTCCGTTCTCGTTCTCGTCGAGCGCGTTGGATTAACGTAATGTTTGATATAACATTACCAGACGTGGGTGCCTATAAATTATAAATTAAATGATAAATTTATTCTTACACGATCTTCTACATGCATAAATACTCCACTTATTAAAAAAAAATTAGTGTAATCTTGAAAAATCATACCAACAATTGATTTGGAAGTTGATGACTTGCCACACTACCCTCTATCTTCCGTGGAGTTCTTTCACCAACTGGATCATGAACCAGATTAGGTGTTCGTTGAAGTATTGTGGTCATAGAAGATGACAAAAAAACATTTGCAACACATGCTCGTTTTGGAGCATTTTGAGGTTGCTCTATCAATACGGACTTTGATTGAAGCACTTCTCGTTGATGCCGACTTGGCGTCACAGAAGCAAAATCGGTAGGTTGTTGAACACATTCTTTTAATTGTTCCCATTCTTGTCGAGCGCGTTGTACTAACATATTATTGTCTGATATAACATTATCAGTGGGTGCCTATAAATTATGAATTGAATGATCAATTTATTGTTGTTTGATACAACATTATAAGTAGTCTTCTACATGCATAAATGACAACGATAAATTTTTTTTTTTATGTAATCATGTGAGAACTTTCTCACATGACAAACTTGCACAACAATCTAATTACTTATGAACGTAATTACCTACCTCCAATTCCTTTATTTTTAAAAGTTCAAAATTTTGGATGTTTCATTGATTTTAAAATAAATACAAATAATTGTCGACTTTTCATAACCTTCGTTTTCCTCTTGAAGTAGTTCCTAGATAATGTTGTACACTATTTTTTAATTGATTGTCTCTTTTTTCGTTTTCCTTTTAAAGAAACGTATTGGTTTTAAGAAAAGAATAGACAAAATGAAAGAAGTTTGTTTGGTAGAACATTATTTGACACCCAACAATGTAAGAACTTTGTTCCTTTACTCAAACAAATTTTTGCTCCTTTTTTTTTTTTTTCAAACTGCAAATTTAATATTGTTTGAATAGGTTCCCACTTTGAAATTCTAAGAGTATCAACCATCAATAGAAACAAAGCAACATAAACAAAACATAATTAAAAGGCTTACACGTCAAATATAATAGAAAAGGCTCGCATGCCAACCATAATGCTCAAAGAAAATATTACAACTGTAATAGTAATACAATGTCCAAAAGTAAATAATTAACGTCAAACCACATATCATAATGCTAAAAAAATAAAAATAAACCCTCATAGTCATAATTAAGGTGAAACTACATATTGTTTTGGTAGCAACTTCAATAGCACCAAAAAAACAAAAAAGGTTATGATTAGTTTCTTCATCACTCTACAGAACATCGGGGTCTCAACCATGTAGTTTCTTCATCACTCTACAGAACATCTTCGTATCCACATAAACAATATGATTAGTTATGAAAATCATTTAAATTAGTACAAAAAATACCATTATATCTATATCTAAGTTGCATAGGTGCATCTATGTTACCTCACTATTTCCTTGCCACTTGTATAACTTCGGTTTGTTTATACGTTTAATGTCTCTACACAATCTATCCCAATCCTACAAATATTCAAATGGCATATAACTTAACGCTTCTAACTTAACACAAATGACTAAGCAAAGATGAAATGCTTATTTCTTCTATAAGCATATAAAAAACCATACCAATGTGTAGAGACCAATTTAATAAAAAAACCATACTTGATTTTCCTTGCCCTTGCCTTTCCCCTTCCCCTTGGTGGAAGTGCTTGCCTTTGCCTTCCCTTTCGCAACCCTTTTTGCATTTTCCTGTAATATAAGCAGTATTAGAGAAAAAATGGTAGCAAAACGTTTTGTTGGTCAAGAAAAAAATATCCAATTGGTCGGCTAACCTCGTTAATGTGTATGGCGTTCAGTTCCCTCTCATCGCGAAACTCTATACCTATGTTTCTTGTGTGAAGAAAATCAACCTATATATACATAGGAACTTATTGAATACATAAAGGGGGAAAAAAATCAAACTGGAAAATAAGAAAATCAACCTGTATATACATAGGAACTTATTGAATACATAGGAACTTATCTTACAGTTTCTTCTAATTCTTTCTCCATCTGTAAAAACATATAAAAAGGAATGATATTAACTGGTAATTGAAAAATGAACAGAATATATGATATTAACAAAGAATATAACGAAATTGTTGCACGATACTAACTTACAACAGTTTCGTAGTTCTTGAACACTGTAACATCAGTAATTTTATTCAAATGTTTCTTTAGACTACAACCAAGACAAAAACACAAAAAAGGATACAAAAAAGGTATAAGGAGAAGGAAAAAAAATTCATATCAGATTTTTTTCATAGTTTTCGTAGCAGATTTTTTAAGAAAAAACATTGTTAGGGACCTTAAGATAGTTTTTTAAAAAATAGGCATTTTAAACTGAAACTGTAAATACCAAAGTATCGAAAGCCAATAAAAGAGATAGATTCTCAAAAAGAATTTGATGATTCAAATGCAGACTCTTCAACCACCCAATTTTTTTTTTTTTTTGATATTCTAAAGAAATAAGGATTTTTTAAAAGAGTTTTCAAAATAGTTTTGAAACAAAAACATAAAAGTTTTTTTTTTAATGGCTAAAAAAAAAGAGGTATTTAAATAAGCTTTTTCCTAAGGGATAGGAAATGCGTTTTTTTTTTTCTTTTCAAAAAGGGTTTTTTTTTTGTCTTCTTTTTTTTTCAAAAACCGAAAAAGGTGTTTAAAAAGGTTTTTTTTTTTGGTAAGGGAAAGGGTTTTTCAGAAGGAAAAAAAATTGGTTTTTGAAAAAGGATTTTTTAGAAACTAAAATAGGGGAAAAAATAAAAATAGAAAAGAGTTCTTGAAAAATGGTTTTTAAAAAAGGACATTTAAAAAAAATAAGAAAAGAAAAAATGAGGTATTTAAAAAGGTTTTTTGTGAGGGTAAGGGTTTTTCAGAAACTAAAATAGGTTGAAACAAAAACAGAAAAGAGTTTTTTAAAAGAGTTCTAAAAATGGTTTTCAGAAAAAAGGTCATTTCAAAAACTACTGGAACAAAAAAAAAAACATAATAGAGTACATAATAGAAGCAACAAATGAAGAGTAAATTGTCTTGGCGAAATGAGCTACCAACTTACATGTTATTGGTTTGAAAAATTGTTGAAAAGGTTGTCTTATTAGTCTTACTGATATGAGCTACCAACTTTACATCAAAGCCGCAAACCATTAAAAAATACCATATTCTTGGGCACTTCAACTATTCTTGAGAAGCATTTAAGTTCATGATATAATCATAACAATCATAAGATTGCAAGGCATATTCAAAACATGGGAAGCTCAACATTAATGGCTTAATGAAGACCGATTAAAAAACAACTCACTTTTTGAGCTAGAGAAAAGAAGAGAGAGCGAGAGCAAAGAAAGATCAGACAAAGCAAAATAAGTATTGGACAACTATTATGAACGTAACTTGACTATAATTGTAACATAAGTCTTGCATCCACAACTTCAAAATATTCAAATTTAAAGGATCGAAGAAATTAGTTGCAAACAGGCGCAATAAAAAAAAAATTTTCAGCATTAGAAGATTTTCAAACCCACTTGCAACATTGAGAGATGGTAAGAAAGCAGGAAAATATAAAGGAATGACAAAGAAGTTTTAGCTGATACATTTTAGCAGGGGAAAAAAATAGAAGCTGAAATGAGCAGCTCTATAATCTAAGTAAAACTGAAATGAGCAGCACTATCAAGAAAAAGGATGATCAAAATTAGAATGCAACACAAACCAACTAAGAATATTAGCTAAAGAAAAAGGACAACTATTACTAAAAAGGATGAGCACCAAACAGAAGCTTTTAGCCTTTTAGGAAACTAAGAAAAAGAAAAAGAAAACAGCAACAACCAAATCAGAAAGATGAATGATAATTAGTGATTGATAATACATTAATACCTTTACAAACTTTAAAACAATGCCATTTTTGTTAAATGCTCGAAGAAATTATACCTAAGATGCTTTTCATTCAAGGCCGCTCGTATGAAGAGAAATTATACACAGTGTTCCTGAGAGCAAATTGAACAAATTAACGGTAAAAGTTAGCAAAATTTGACATCCATTTAGGGGCTGATTGGGATGGTTTCAGCTCTAAAAAACATGGGGTGTGACAAAGACTCTAAAGTACTGAGACAAAGCACCGACTCACTGCTATGGAAAGAAAGAAAAAATAAAGAGAAGAAAAGGAAAAGAATCAATACTTTGCGACAAACCAATGACGTTGAGACAAAATTTAGAGACTTTGACAAAGAACTGACCCATGACGTTGCCACTAAAATAACAAACCAAAAAGTAAATTTAATGTTATTCAAGCATGGAAGGAAAACTCCTAAAAGCAGGGAACATACTAAAAATTTGGTGGTGTTATTTTTATCCATAAAGCTCAAATGATATGGTGGTGTTATTTTTATCCATAAAGTAAAGTGCATTCTGAACCTTGGACCAAATAACCTCTAGCACAATCTCAGTTTCAAAAACAAATCTGAAAAAAAAAAGGTGCTAAAACAAAGAAAACAACTTCTTCTTTCAAGCAAGAAGCCAAATACCTGGACAGGATGAAAATTTTGGATTTTACATTTGCACCTTTAGAGCAGATAGACCAAAAATATACCAAAGCAAACATAAGTGAATGAACTAAAAAACTAAGGTATTTAGAGGTGGAAATATTAAAAATAATCAACAACAATGATAACACTGAGATGCAAAGTCACAAAGTCTATGATAGGCCTTTTTGCAAGAAAATTGGAACATCATAATCTTGAGATGTACAATCATGAAGGGAAACTTGGAACATCAAATCCAGCATAGAACCAAAACTCACTTTTGGTGTATTTTTAAATTATGCAGATTCAAGAATTTCTTATTTCTTGCAAATGTTGAATCTAAAACTTAACTAATGGGAGGAAACAAAAAAACAACATTAGAACACACTTGTAAAATAAAGTTAGTAAACAAAAAATCAGTAATTAAACAAAACATCTCAATTGCAAACCATTCAACTAAATGCCAGAACAGATTAGAAGTAAATGCCCACGGACAGAGATTTTATAACTTTGACAAACAAAATTGGAAGCCCTAACAACAGGGTTAGGGTTAGATTTTTATAAAGGTTTAGGGATAGAAACACTACCAAGAGATGAGAAATTGACAGTTTCAAAGTTTTTTCTAGGGGTGGTTAGGGTTAGACAGTCTCAGTTATGGTTTACACAGCCAAGCCTCTAGTCGTAATCCCAAAATTTGTCATATCATATTTCCAAATTCACCCAGAATCCCATCTTAAATGGTCCACAACACCACATTAATAAAATAGTGCGAAAAATTGAGTGCCTCAATGAAGTAAGAGAATCTGAAGGCAGACTTTAAAAGATACCAAAAAAAAAAAAAATCTTAGTAGCCCAAATAATCAACTGCTCAACCAAAAACAATTTGTCATATCATAATCAACTGCTCAACCAAAAACAAAAAACCAAATAATCATAATCCCAACCAAACTGAAACTGATTGTGTTTACCAAACTTCAAAGCCCACTTTATTCACATGTTCTGTCTCAGACAAAATCCGTAAAAACTAACACATTAGAACGACATAAATATAGTCTAATGACTCAAAAACAACCAAAAGCAAGAATGCAAATCTAGTAACATCAAACTAATGGAATCCATATTTCCGCAATTGTGTACCAACACATATGGGGACCAAAAGCATAGAACCCACCTCTCCATCTCCCTGTTTTGCTTTAGACTAAAATAAAAAAGGAAACTACTTGGTACTTCTGCAAAGCTCAATATTACTAATTGTAGCACAAAGTGGGAGAGAAAGAGAGAATAAATGAAAGCTTATATAGAAAGAAAAAAAAAGTCTCATTTACCTCTAAAATTCTTGTTCTTTGCAAACAAAGTTGCTCCTCTATAGATCACGAATAGCAAGAATGCTGAAAATTGAGTTTTGATTTCAATAGGTCTTTTTCTTCCTACAAAATGAAAAGAGAAAATTATAATTTAGATGGTTCTAGTGTAATTTGATGAAATTGTAAAAAGATCAAATTGTATTTAAGGATTAATCACGCCCAACAGACAGACTCAACAACTCTCGGAAACTAAGTCTTCGTTGGACTCTTGGTGTTAAGGAAGAAAAGGAAAAGAGAAGAGGAACTATTACCCTCATGTTATAGCTGACACTTAAAACTACTTCCTAGCGTTTATCTAACATGAGAAAATATAATTTTTTTCAAAACATTATTTCAACTCAAGAAAACCCAAAACTAAAGGTATCTTCTAATTTGCTGCACAGAAACCCAAATCCAATTACTATGAGAACAGAAAAACCAAAGTAAATTAACGCCTTGTCAAATTACGCCCTATTTGACTGCTATCAAAGCACACGAAAAGAAACAAACCAAACTTTCAACATAGCATTAGATTTGATTTATGCCTACTTTATGTTACTCCACCTATTAATTACAAAATAGGTGAGATTGAGATATGCAAAAGATGAACTAAAGCCAAATAACAATTAAAGAAATGAAGAAGGAAAAAAGGACAGGGGAGTCCCAAAGTAAAAATAGATTCAGATGTGGTCGGAACAAAAAACAAAAAACAAAAGTTTAGAAAGAGGAGAAAGTGATATGCAATGCATTGCTTTTGATAATGGACACTCATTATGGGGGCCAAAAGAATGGAAAGATTTTAGTTGATGGAGGCTATTGAATCTCTCTATGAATCTGCATAGAGAGATTTTAGGAGATGGATTGATGGAGACAAAAAAGAAAATGAAGAGGACTAATCAAGGGTTTCAAGGTTCTTCCAAAAAAATAAAAGTGTTTTCGAAGACACATTTTGACAAAAGTCTTGAGAACCATAGTGATTACCTGAGATTGAAAAAAAAAAAAAAACAACAAAAAAACCCATGAGCTCAATAGGGGGGCTGTTTTGGAAAGCTATAGAAAAAAATGGTCCAAACTGAAGTAAATATCATGATACAGTAACTTGGTTCCATGTCATCAAAGTGACCCCCAAGTGTATCACTTGAAAGATTGAAGCAAAAAAGCGCAATGGAACAGAATGTTAGGCCAAATCCATACACACATTAAAAAACCATTCATTTAGGTTAGCTTTGATAGACGAAACCAATTACAGCAAATGGAACAGAACGTATGCCTCCAATTCTCTTTCTGGCACGAATAAAACCACATGAGAGGAAGGCTAAAAGTTGATTAAACAACTAAAACATGTAAAAAAAGATTAATAAAGGATAAATGCCAATTGTTCATTAATCCAAGACTAAATTTTAGAAAGAACCACAGTAATTTCCAGAGGCTGAAAAAAAAAAAAACACACACACACACACACCTATTAGCTCAAAAATCAACGAATAAAAAATAAATTAAAGAATTATTTTTGTGAAAGAGAGCCAAGTATGTGTTTGGAAACATAATATAACTACACACTTCTTTAGCCTCCAAAACCGAAGATGGGTGTGTATGTGTTTGCAAATGTTGAAGCTTTTTTTGCAGAAAGGAATTTTCTTTCACAGCTTCACAAAAAATAACAAAGAAAAAGACGTAAACCCTAAAAATATCACCTATATGCAACCCATATCAGACTGAGCGATTCGTCGGAAACTCACGGCCCGAAGCCGAGGGACGCCACGACTCAGACAGATTCTGTGTTTTTCTTGCAGTAGGTCTGGTTTCTTACAGAGGGTTATACACAGAGAGAGAGAGAGAGAGAGAGAGAGAGAGAGAGAGATTTGCTGAGAGGTAACGTGAGGTTCAAAATTGGAAGCAGAGAGAGATTCAAAAAAATTGAAAAATGAGAAGCGATAGAGAGAGTGTATGTGATAACCTGGGAATCGTGAGAGGACAGGACAGAGAAACGTGAGATAGCAGTAAGCAGACAGAGGGAGGGGTTGTGTGAGGAAGTGAAACTGAAGAGTTTGTTCAAACCAAAACTAACCTTGGCCATCCGATTAAAGCTAAGATTCAATCCTAGCCTTACAATACCGGTCAAATCAACATCTTCCTTGCTTATTATATAGAAGATTAAAGCTAAGTTTCAATCCTAGTCTTACAATGTTTGTCTCTCACATATACCGGTCAAATCAACACCCTTGCTTATATATATATTATATAGAAGATCGTTTGGATTCGATTAGGCCGTTTCCCTGACCGGCCCGGCCCGGCCCAGACTAAACATTAAATCCGTAAAGGGTGGTGGGGTGGGGCCGCAGTATAGTACTACAAAATTCAAAAAAATCTTCCCATTTTCATTTCAGCTCAAGCCAAACGGAAACCAACAAATATAAAATAATAAATCCATTCAAGAGAAGTAACCGTTACAAAACACACACTCTCTCTCTCTCTCTCTCTCTCTCTCTCTCTCTCTCTCCAGTCTCCACTAACAGAAAAATTCTCCCAAAACCCACCTGGATCTCTCTCTCACTCTCTCACACCCATTCTTTCACTCAAACGTTCTCTCTCTATTCACCCGGGGTGGGTGGGGGCTTCATTTGCTGGACTCGACTCGTCGGAGTTTCTTGAATTTCCATAATTAAATGCGCCTACTTCTCTCTCTCTCTCTCTCTCTCTCTCTTAGCTCTCAACATCTGAACTGAAAAGGGTAAGTAAAATCTAATCCAACATCTCTTCCTTTTTAGCGTTAAAAACTCTTTTTTTCCGTACTGGTAACTACTAATTTCTATACTGTCTTTCCATCCAGATTCATGAGTAGCAAATCTGCTTTCTATGTACACCATTTCCAGATTCTTCACTTTTCTTAAAAAAAAAAATTTCCCCTTTTCATCATGATTCGTTTAGGTGGCAAGGTTTACCGCTTTTAAGGTTCTTGATTTGCTTCATGTTTTTCCTAAAATTTTCCAGGTTTGTTCAATTGACAAGAAATGTTAGGACGATATATTATATAGTACAGTTCTTGATTTGTGTTGGCGGTCATGAATTAAACACATTGATATGTTATATATATATATATGTGTGTGTGTGTGTGTGTGTGTGAGACTGTTCAACGTATTGATTTGGCTTGGTTAGGGTTTCACTACCCCCAGTTTGATACTATTTGACATAGTTAGCTGTATGTAATTTTGCTAAACAAATTTGGATTCAAAAGGGTTGGTGTGGGAATTTAGAGACACAAGTTTAGTTTAGCTTTTTATTGATAAGCTTTTCGGTTTGCACTTGCAGCAAAGATGGTGGAGGGGACACCGTTCACGCCAGCATCATCAAAAATCAGGAGGACCCCCTCCTCATGTACTACTACTACTCCTGGTGGCCCAAAGGTGGTTCGTGAAGAGAAGATTCTTGTCACGGTTCGACTAAGACCACTCAGCCCAAAAGAACAAGCAGCTTATGATCTTCTTGCCTGGGATTGCCCCGATCAGCATACCATTCTTTCCAGGAATCTAAATCATGAGAGGCACACTGCCACATACACATTCGGTATAATCTCAATTATTGTTCACTTTTCTGCTGTTTCTGTTTCAATATATCATTTGTTTATGTTTCATGCCCAACTCTGACTCGAGCTTTATATATGATTATATTCATTTCTTCCTACGTATGTCAGACAAAGTTTTTGATACAACCTGCTCAACTCAGAAGGTTTATGAAGAAGGTGCTAGGGACGTTGCTCTCTCTGCTCTAAATGGAATCAACGGTAACCAGACACTTGCCTATAATAATTCATTGCCCCATTCTCCAACCAATAATTGGATCCCATACAATCATCCCATCGTTACCCTGATCTGATATACTGTCCTGCAGCGACGATTTTTGCATATGGGCAGACTAGCAGTGGTAAAACATTTACCATGAGAGGGATCACTGAAAATTCCATCAAAGACATTTATGAACACATCAACCGTGTAAGCTATGTACTCTTCATGTTATTGACTTTAATTCATTTGGGTTCGAGCATGCTGCATCCTTAACATCTTGCGGTAATTTAACTTTCAATTTAGTTGAAAGGGGTACCTATTGTGTCTCTTTTGGGAATTTTTTTTTTCCTTTCAAAAAAGGGTGAATAAATAAAATGAAAAGCCTTACAACGTCTACAAAAAACACAAGGGAATACCCCGGGATAGACAAGAAGCAAAAATCAATGGTTGAAGAACCAAACATGGGATGGAACACTATCTACTCAAAAACAAAGAGAGAATCCCATCCCTAACATCCAACAGGGAAAACAAGGAGACGTGTCATCTGTGACGACCCTTGGGCCGACTAGCACTGAACTTCATCTTCGCTTCCCATTTCCTCTGCCCGGAAGAAATGGGAGTACCTAAGGCAGCATCATCCTCAACATCCAAACACCCTGTACCATAATCTCAACATCACAGAGATCCTCCTCCAAGTGGGTATCCAAATTATCAAGTTGATGCTCAATCCCAAGGGAAGTGGGTTCACTGGTGTCGTACACATAAGGGATAACTCATTAAAGGAGTTACTTATTTTAATTTGTTGAGCATCAGACGAAGCAGAAGCATGCATCCTAGATGAACTGGCATCATTAAGCAACTCCCTTGAGGCAATAGCCTTTGCCTTCCCCTTACTACCCACCTAGTGTCCATTGCCCTTCACCATGAGAATTATCTATAGAAGTATTGCTGTCATTTAGATCAGTCGGCAATTTCTTGACGGGAACCCATTGTTGGGAACCTTTTTGAACTGGCATCATTAAGCAACTCCCTTGAGGCAATAGCCTTTGCCTTCCCCTTACTACCCACCTTAGTCCATTGCCCTTCACCATGAGAATTATCTATAGAAGTATTGCTGTCATTTAGATCAGTCGGCGATTTCTTGACGGGAACCCATTGTTGGGAACCTTTTTGAATACTGGGCCTGGGACAGGCATATGTGTCCTAGGTCTTCCTGTGATAGTCATGTCTGACACACTTGCAAACATTGCATCTAACGGGAGTCCATTGGTACTCAATTTGAATGGGATTTTTTTTGTGTCTACAATAACTCTCAGAGTTTTAATGCTTGCTTCAAGTCTCATTACCGGCTAAGTGTAACCTTCAATTGACCGATATAGCTTATTAGAAAGGGAAGGATCTTGATAGACGTATATCAGAGGTGAAACTTGATCCGTAGCAACAACTAGAAACGCTGTATAGGAAAAAAGGAGAAAGGAAGCTTTTCCTCTTATTACTGTTTTATGGTTCACAAGTTTTTGGCTTTCAGTATGAAAGAGGATACGGTCACTCCCATAGTCTTCCTAGCATGCATGAATAACTATTCCTCGACTCTAAACCTCATCAGATAATTTTTCCTTTTCTGTTACCTCAAATTTATGAAAGTTGCAACTTCGGAGAGTACGATTCCAAGGAAATTCAGAAATTCACATTCCTAAGTCCCAAATCCACTGGGATCTAAAAACAATTTTGCTGCAAAAAGGAGGATTTTCCTTTATCAAAGAACATAAATTAATGGAAACAAAATTTATTGGATGACATAATTTTTTTCTGTATGTTTTCAATGTTTTACCCTGTTAAATAGTTAGAATCAGGTTTCTCACGTATATGATGGGTCAATTTTGACATTTCCAGTCACCAGAGAGGGACTTCAGTCTTAAACTTTCAGCTCTGGAAATTTACAATGAAACTGTAGTAGACCTCTTGAATCGAGAATCTGGCTCCCTTAGGCTTTTGGATGATCCTGAGGTAAATCCAGTAGATTTTCAGTAATAAAAATGAAAATTTAGATTGCTCTTGATATTTTATATTTTATTTTATATTGAAATTATCATTCTGACTACAGAAAGGGACTATTGTGGAGAAACTAATTGATGAAGTTGTTAAGGATGGTCAACATTTAAGGCACTTAATCAGTGTTTGTGAAGGTACCATGCATGTTAGCTGTATAAACATTTTAGGAGTAAAAACTCCTTTGCCTTGCATTGCTACCCGTGCAGCAATGCTAAGGACATTATCAAACAAAACTTAGGTGTTTACACATATATCTCTCCTCTCCAGATTTATCTTTATCTCTTATACAACAAAACAAAATTATATAAAATTTGTGCTGGATCCAGCTGCTGCTCCTACGTGTTTAGAAAAGCAACTAGAATTTGTTGTATAACACCAAGCAAATACAAATTCTGTAAATTATTTCCCCTTCTGCTCTATCTATTTTTTAACTATGATCCTTTGTTTGCACAAATTCACCTTTGCAGCTCAACGGCAAGTTGGTGAAACGGCTCTAAATGATAAAAGCTCAAGATCACATCAGATAATCAGGCTGGTAAACTTTACAAGTTGTTACAAGTTTTAGGAACACTATATTGGGTGTGGCATCCTTTCCTATTTGCTTCAAATCCTATTGTTGGACCCCAAATAGGATAGGTTGTGCGGACTAAACTAATTTCGTATGTTCCACGCAATCAATGAATCAGGATAAAAAACAACTGCATGTGGTATATATGTTAGTTTGTTATTGACAACAATAGCCTTCTTTTTACACTAGTGGAGGTGTATTAGTACTCCTGGTCTCTCTGATTTTTCCGTGCACTTTTGGTTGGCTATAATTCTCTTTCACTCACATTGATATGATTGTAGTCATTGGTTTATCCATGCTTGCATATAAATCTGTTGGATTGTTCCTCATCGCCCGGGAACAGCCCCCCACCCCCCCCCCCCCCCCCTCCCCGGGTCTGTGCTTCTTATAAGCCTGGGTAATCATCCCCTCATAAGACGTCTTTTAAGGGTGAGTCAGGCCCATTGGTCTTTCTATTAAATCCAACTTTTTCCAGGGGTGACCTAGGCTTCAAGGAACTACCAGAAAACATGATAAAAAAATTTAATAATAATAATAATAATAATAATAATAATAATAATAATAAAACCAGGAAAAAGTGAAAATTACAAATTTGTATTTTTAACCTTTTTTTTTTTTTTAATTTGGTAAGTCATCCTTTTGAGATTCATACATTTGAGCACAATAGATGCATTATTTCTCATTTCAAGGTGTACAGTAAAGAAACCATCCGTGCGACTCCTTTTCATAGATATTTTATCACTTGTTTGCCAGACATTCTCCTTCACGTTCCATTTCAGAATGGTTCTTTAACTATTATTATTTGTTCTGGTTACTCAAAATGCATTGTCATGAAATCTTGAATTGTCAGTCCATGCACATTTCAAAATAATATGTTCATTTTTCTTTTTCTTTTCTTTTTTGTCTCTTGGAGTATTTCATATTCAGATGCTTAGAATGCAATGTACAAATCATAAGTCAGCATAACAAAGGTGCTCCTTTTTTCCTTTCTTCAGATTTAGAACTTTTTTTTATTAATTAATGATGTTTAGCAGGTAGGTACTCTTTTAGTGCAATTATCCACGTCTTATTTACATCTCTGATTTGGTTTAATTTTCTTATATCGAATCTCGAATGTTCCAGTTTATGCATAGTATATTGAATACTTAAATGCAATTTCGATGTATCAGGTTCTTTTGAAGAAACTCTATCCCAAACTTTTCATTCTTCACCTAGATTCTCTAGTAGTTCTTCATAATTAAGGTGTCTGATTCCTCACCTAGATTCTCTTGTTCTTACCGACTAGGTAGAATTTTACTCTTTCACATTATTTGGTTTTTTACAGTTCATGATTCCCAATCTATGTTATGATATGAACTACTAGGGGATTATATGCATGTGCACTTTGCTAAATCTTTTGACGTTCTGTTTAATTGTTTTAGACCATAGAGAGCAGTCGCCGGGAAAATTCAGGCTGTGTAAAATCTTTCTCAGCAAGTCTGGTATGTTAAACCATCTTATGCTCAGTCAAAATCTTTATTATCGTAATGAGGTCAAGTTAATTGAAGTTCTGGAGTGTGCAGAATCTTGTGGACCTTGCTGGGAGTGAACGTGCCTCTCAAACAAATGCAGATGGTACTAGATTGAAGGAAGGGATCCATATTAACCGCAGCTTACTGACTTTGACTACAGTGATCCGGAAGCTTAGGTCAGTATCTGTATAGTAGGTTGAATGAATGTCTCTGAGCTTTTGAAAGATTGACTTCTTCCTAATGAATCTAGATGGTGTGATTGACTTATTCCACGGGACTCCATGGTATCTTGATATGAGCATTTTTGTCATAGTGTCCTTTTTCTACCAATCTTCTATGCTGCTAACTACTATTAATGTTTAGGGATGCTATTATTATTTTCCTTATCTGGTTTTGTATTTGCAGTGGTGGAAAGAGGAACGTTCATGTACCTTACAGAGATTCAAAACTCACAAGGATATTGCAGCCTTCACTCGGGGGAAATGCCCGGACGGCAATTATATGTACTATGAGTCCTGCTTTAAGCCATGTGGAACAATCACGCAACACTCTCTCATTTGCAACTAGTGCAAAAGAAGTCACAAACAGTGCACAAGTGAACATGGTGAGTGAATGGATGTGATCTAAACGACTTAATACTTGAAACTTATTACATAGGCAAGCAATTGATCTGCACTAACGGTGTTAAGAGTCAACTCTCTGTTTTCTGTCTCCAAGCCTCCAGAAGTAATTATTATTGTCTTCTTCAACATTAAGCAAAAGTTCTGTAAGTGGAAATTTTAGTACTGAAACAGAATTAAGTGCCGTACAAGAAGTTTACAAGCTGAAAATTACGTGGTGTCATTCTTTTAATCCTTCAAGGAAGCCAGTATATCATCAGGATCTACAGGAAACCGATTTGTTAGATACCCTTGCGTGATTATTAAAATCATTTTACGTTAATACCTGACTGGACCAATTTTAAAATGTTAATGTGCTTTTGTAAGAAAATTGCATTTTGTATTTTCTTGATCTGTAAAACCATTATCCCTTGAAATCTGGGGATTGACCCTGTATGGTGTACTAATATGCACATAAATATCATTTATATAAGTATATAACTGCTAGCTCTAAATTTAATTTGGCAGTTCAATTGTTGTCTTATGTGCTAATTTGTTCAGATTGTTCATGTGCGATACTTTGTATTCCTTGACTAATGAATGAGAAGGACACGGTGCTAAGTTCCGAATGGATTCCTATTGTCAGGTTGTTGCTGACAAGAAACTGGTGAAGCATTTGCAAAAGGAAGTCGCCAGACTAGAAGCGGAGCTGCGAAGTCCAGAGCCTTCTTCTTCCTCTTCATGTGTAAGGACTTTACTAATGGGGAAGGACTTAAAAATCCAGCAGGTATTGATGTTTTTCAGGGATAAGGTAGCATGCATACAAAAATGAGCTTAGATATTCTTTTGAAGCAACTGTACCTAGAACAAAATGCCGAAGGGTAGGTCTATCTCCAGTATATCCTCCCTAGCCCTTGCGAAAGAGAGCTTGAGACCACCGAACTTCCCTTTGTCTTAAATACTCTTTCAGCATCCAGAAACAAAAGATTCATTCTTTACACCGTAAGAATTATCCACAACTGTCGTGCACACTGCTAGTCAATCTTCAAAAGCTGGAGATAGTCTTCCATACATTATATTCTGAAGTAAGTAGTATGGCTTCAAGCCTTCATTGCCTTTACAATTCAGCCATTTACCTTTATGATAGAGGTCGCAGATCTGCATGGCATAATACTACAGTGATTGCTGAACTGGAGGACTTGTGCACAACTGAGGTTAATTGGTGTACCACAGTTTTTAGTAATCCATTGAAAGAGAAGGTTCATGCTCTTTTGAGAACATTAAACTGGTTCACCATAGGAATTGCAAGATGTGTTTCCCAGAACTACAATAGTACAACTCCTCCTCTGTCTCCCATACATACACACGTGCATACACAGAAGTCAAGCATTCTTACTAACATGGAAGGCTTAGTTTGGCCCCCATGTGGCTTTTTAAAAGTGGTTTATGAAATTTACAAGTGACACATTACTCTTTAAAAAAAAAAACATCATGAAATAAAAAAATAAAAAAAACAACATTGAGCTTTTAAAAGCAGCCCCCCCCCCCCCCCCCCGGCCCCACCAAAAAAAAGCCCCCTAAGTTCAATTTTTGCAAAGCTCATAAACTAGTTGCCAAATGAATAAACATGGATTTGTGCTTTAAACAAGGAGAAGCAACAAAAAGGGGGCCAAATTCAGCCTAAATCAGCTACTGATTGTCCAGTTGCTGATTAGAAGGTACTTGTTTTGGTCAGTGATTGTCATGTTTCACCAATAAAAATAAAAGGTCGAAAAAGAAAAGGAGAAGCAACAAAAAGGGGGCCAAATTCAGCCTATATCAGCTACTGATTGTCCAGTTGCTGATTAGTTTCTTGGAGAAAGGTACTTGTTTTGGTCAGTGATTGTCATGTTTCACCAATAAAAATAAAAGGTCGAAAAAGAAAAGGTGGAGTTTGCACAACCTGCTGTAATAGATTTCTTCAATCTCCGTATATTTGTATTGTAAGAATTTTTTTGATATTCAGATGGAGAGGGAGATAAATGAGCTGAAGCGTCAGCGAGACCTTGCACAATCGCAGCTTGAACAAGAAAGAAGATCAAACAAGGAGCCAAAGGTATGATAAAGATTTTTTTTGCTTCTAATTTAATTTTGGTCTTTCTGTTTGCAGGTTCAAAGAAACAGAATTGTCTCTAACCTGCAGTTTGGGCATTTTCAGGGGACAAACCAATATGGGCCCTCTCGTCAAGTAGCCAAGTGTCTTTCTTTTTCCGTCGAGAATGAATCTATTTTAAGTACGCCAGTTTTAGGAACCAAGGCACTTGGAAGGCAGGCAACTGTGAGCCAGTCTGCTATTTCTACAGATCCATCCATACTTGTTAATGAGATTCGGAAGATTGAGATGCGGCAGAGGCAGCTTGGTGAAGAAGCTAATCGAGCACTTGAAGTACTTCACAAGGAGGTTTCATCCCACAGGTTGGGCAGTCAAGACGCTGCAGAAACCATAGCAAAGCTTCTTTCAGAAATAAAGGACATGCGAGCAGTCAGCTGTTCTGTTCCTGAAAAGATTGAGATAAGAGGAGGTAAAGCAGCAAACCTGAAGGACGAAATAACTCGGTTGAACTCTCAAGAAAGCGGTATCGCATCTCTTGAAGAGAAGCTTGATAACGTTCAGAAGTCTATAGAGAAGCTGGTCATGCATTTCCCAACTAGCGAGGAGGAGACTCCAGACTCCATGACCCAAGTGAAGAAGAAGAAGAAAAATCTTCCATTTAGCTTGAGCAATACCGCCAACATGCCAAATATAATACGGTCACCATGCTCTCCTTTGTCGTCTTCTCGCAAAATGGACTTTGAAATTGAGAACAGGGCACCTGAGAATAACGATCATCTTCAAATAATGCACAAGGCTACTCCACTGAAGAGTGATGATGAAGGTAACAACTATATCTCGTCAAGGGAGGGCACACCTGCGCCACGACAATCAAACTCTGTTAATGTGAAGAAGATGCAAAAGATGTTTAAGACAGCTGCTGAGGAGAACATTAGGAGCATTAAAGCTTATGTTACCGAGTTGAAAGAAAGGGTGGCCAAACTACAATACCAAAAGCAACTTCTGGTTTGCCAGGTGAAAAACCAGTGCACCTCCTTTATATGTACAAATAAATATGCATATAATTGACAGTTTAGATCCACATAGATAAGAATAAAATAATTGTTGTGTTTAGGGGTTGACTTTCTTTGTTCACAATCACTTTGGAATAAAGTTCTATTTTCTGGCATTGTTAGTGTCTAAAACCTTGTTTGATCTCATGGTTCCTGTTTTATTATGGCTGATAGGTCTGGATTTTCTTGCATTCAGAAGAATCTCTCTTGCAAAAACATATGTTGTTGAATCATCAAAACCAAATGCTCACATAGGTAGTAGTTATATATATCTTTAATTCTAGGGTAAATTGCATTTTGTACCCTCAAACTATATCATGTTTTGCACTTTGGTTCCTAAACTATCATTTTTTGCATTTTGGTCCCTCAACTATCATTTTGTGGCAGTTTGCCCCCTCCCTCACTTTTAACGTCACTTTTGGTGTCACTAAAAAGTGATTTTTTTCGTCACTGAAAGTGAAGGAGGGGGCAAACTGCCACAAAATGATAGTTGAAGGACCAAAATGCGAAAAATGATAGTTTAGGGACCAAAGTACAAAACATGGTATAGTTTGAGGGTGCAAAATGCAATTTACCCTTAATTCTAAGAGCATTTGGTGGATGATCTACTTCTTCTGGTCATTAATATTCCTTCTTTTTCTGAGAAGGGGATGACTTTGTGAGATTTGATGATGTTTGTACCCTGGACACACACCCCCCAATTGTTTACCAATTTTGTGCCAGTCACAGACACAGATCCTTTACACTGTGCAATGCCGCAAATTTACAGATGCCTCATGAGTCATGAAATGTAAGTCCATCCATGAATTAAACTATTAAAATGTATAGTTACTCCATCATTGTCAAATGTGATCATCTGGGACATCTTGCAACGTTAATACTCAAGTGATGTATCTGACACGTACAACTTTCTCATGGTTTGCTATATCATGGAATGTTCTCCTTTCATTTAACTGCTTACCGTCTTCCACTTTATTTACTATAGGTGTTGGAGCTGGAAGCCAATGAGAGTGCAAGTGAAGAGACGGATATAGTTGATCGATTTCCCATGTCATGGCACTCAATGTTTGAGGATAAGAGAAAGCAAATTATCATGTTGTGGCATTTATGCCATGTATCTATTGTGCACCGTACACAGTTTTATTTGCTATTCAGAGGAGACCCAGCAGACCAGATATATATGGAAGTGGAGCTTAGAAGGTTGACATGGCTGGAGCAGCACTTGGCAGAGCTTGGCAACGCCAGCCCTGCACTCTTGGGTGATGAACCTGCAGGCTCTGTTTCATCATGGTATGCCATGTGTCTTCTCTCTTATGGTTATATTTCTCCTCACTACCTTAGTCAGGAAGTTGATTATACGCCATCTAATGATTCAGTTCAGATCTCTAAAGTAAATTAGTGTAGTATCACTAGTACGTTAAAACACATGAATAGTCCAAATCACTTCTGTAAAGAAGTAGGTGCAATGTCTACGAGTATTCAACTTAAGAGGAATTGCTATTCCCACTCCAAAATTGAACTAATGCACTCCATGGTACTACTGATACACAATGCAGCACCATGCAGTCAATGTATTCCATGGAGTGCATTGGTTCATCCATGGTGTGCGAATAGCAATTCCCTTATAGTTTACTTAGATTATATAGATTACAGTACTAACCATTGTGATAATTAGATTAGTCCTTATCACTAACTAGCCCTTTTTGTTTTTTTCTCTGTCCGCGCCCCTGTTTTAGCTATTCAAGAAAGGTATAGTACACTTTTTGTGAGTCACATGGGGGAGAACTGCTGACGAGAATTATAATAGTCTTACTACTGTTAATAACATGGGTAATTATGTTTTTTATAAATGGAATCCATAGTTTTAGAAAAGGCAAGGACTTATTATAGGTGCTTATTTTTTTTTTAGGAGTAAAAAAAATACATCACCATTTACATGGGGATCTACTAGTAATTAGTGGGTTTGTTGACCATGTATCAAATCTAGGGAATTAATCCACTGGTTTTGAATGCAGTATTCGAGCTCTCAAGCAGGAAAGAGAATATCTAGCAAAGAGGATGAGTTCAAAATTAACATTAGAAGAAAGAGAATTGCTGTACTTAAAATGGGATATTCCACCAGAGGGAAAACAAAGGAGGCGGCTGCAACTGGTGAACAAATTATGGACAGACCCTCTCAACATGCAACATGTTCAAGAAAGTGCTGAAATTGTTGCTAAGCTCGTTGGATTCTGCGAATCAGGCGAACACGTTTCCAAGGAGATGTTCGAGCTTAATTTCGTACCCCCTTCCGATAAAAAGACATGGATGGGCTGGAATTTTATTTCAAATTTCTTGCATCTCTAGGAAAACATTTGTGATTACAATTAGATTTGGGTGATGCTAATGCCAAAGCACAATGTGTCACTAAAATATGTGTCATTAAAAAGTTTTTAGTCACACTTTGTGCTTTGGCATTAGCACTAGCCGATGATTTTAATCTTTTGCATAGCAATCTTTGGACTTCTTGTGCCAATCACATCATTTTATGTTTTCGTGATTTTTTGTGTATCTATCAGTACAGCTGTCACAGGATGACGAACATGTAGATAACAAGGGAAAAAAAACACGAAAATTGTGTAGTTTAGCTCAGTTTTTACTTAAATCATATCCTCCCTGATTGTACTACATCTCTTTGGAGAAATTATTGAGTGACCTCCGCATGAAAATTATTCAATGAGTTTGTCACACCACCTCATCATGCGAAGGTGGTGTGATGGGGCTTGCTAAATAATTTCTCATATTCCAACACATTAGGCGAACAAATTCCAAACTGGGATCTTGAGTAGTTTATTGACAATGCACATATCATCATTTATGTTTTCGTGATTTTTTGTGTATCCATCATGTCAAATGATCATATTGGTGGAATTTATAGTAGCAGCAGCATCAGTACAGCGGTCATAGGATGATGAACATGTAGATAAGAAGGAAAAAAAAAATTTGTAGTTAAGCTCAATTTTTACTTAAATCATATCCTCCCTGATTGTACTACATCTCTTTGGAGAAATTATTGAGTGACCTCCACATGAAAATTATTCAACGAGTCTGTCACACCACCTCATCATGCGGAGGTGGTGTGACGGGGCTTGTTGAATAATTTCTCATATCCCAACACATTAGGTGAATAAATTCCAAACTGGGATCTTGATTTGTTTATTGACAATGGACATATCATCATATCAAGCTCTCATAAATGTTTCTTTTATGAGACATTTATACACGTCATCAATAAATATACAATTTTTAAAAATTTTAGGAAATGATTTCCGCTTTAATCACAACTAACTAGTAATGACCCCATGCAATGTACGGGAGAATTAGCAAGACAAATTATCACATGACAAAAAATTGTTTTTAATTAAAAAAATAGAAGAAAAATATTGCAAGTGATTTAAAACATTTAAAAAAAATTGTATATTCAGCGAGTCTGTCACACCACCTCATCATGCGGAGGTGGTGTGACGGGGCTTGCTGAATAATTTCTCATATCCCAACACATTGGGCGAATAAATTCCAAACTGGGATCTTGATTTGTTTATTGACAATGCACATATCATCATACCAAGCTCTCATAAATGTTTCTTTTATGAGACATTTATACACGTCATCAATAAATATACAATTTTTTAAAAAATTTAGGAAATGATTTTCGCTTTAATCACAACTAACTAATAATGACCCCGTGCAATGTACGGGAGAGTTAGCAAGACAAATTATCACATGACAAAAAATTGTTTTGAATTAAAAAATAGAAGAAAAATATTGCAAGTGATTTAAAACATTTAAAAAAAAATTGTATATCTATTGAAGACGTGTATAAATGTCTCATAAAAGAGAGATATTTGTCCAACTAAAAAGTTTAAAAAATATTTAAAATAACATAATTTTTAGAGAAGTCACCCTATTACATCTATTTTTTCTTTTCTTTTTTCCTTCAAAAGTATGAAAAGAAAAGAAAAAAAGAAGCCAATATGACTATATGCTTCACAGAATTGTTTTTGAAAAAAAGCCAATAAAGCATTTCTTTTGTCTTTTCGTTTCACTTTCTTTCAAAAGCCTAAACGAAAAAGATGAAAAAAAAAATAAAAAATTCCGTCTTTTAAAAACTTCCAAAAAGCAACAGCGGCGTTTGATAAGTTAAAGCCAAAAAATTAAAAAATCACCTCTCAAAAATACACTCCAATGCTCGCAAGTAATTCAAACAAATACATAATTCCAACAAAAATGTCTCATTAGTCTATTCCATCGAGCCTTGAGTCACACTGAAGGCATCCAGCCTTCAAAAAAATAACGCCAAACTATTTCTTCTCCCAAGTTATTTGGAGATAGTTACTGTAGATAACGGTATTTGTGCCCATTTTTAATTTCAAAACAATTTCTTCAAATTTCAAATATAAAGAGTCGCCACTTAATTTTTAAAGAAAAATTAAGAAACTATTTTAAGAGCAAATTGATTTTTTGCAAAACCAAAGATAAACTGAGTCCGGGGATTATGGAATGAAAGGGGAAGGAGCTCAGCGGACTAAAATACCCCATCTCATCCTATCTCGCTATAGGCCTCTACTCAACATCCTTTTTAATCGAATTATTAATCTAAGCATGCCCTCAACTAATACATATATATATATATATGTATACATAGCACAAGCATGTCAAAAGGGTGCAAAATTGCTAACGATAAAAGACATACAAAATCACATAGTTCAATTAGCAAGCAAAATGATATGCAATAAGAACAAGAGAACTTACCCGGAATCCAGCCGCAAAATTGGAAACGTGCAATACACACAAAATAGAAATCCTAAGAAAAGGGTATCTAATCACATATATACACATAAGGCAAGACCTAATTCTAAAGTGTCGCATGGAGTCGAAAATCAATTAAAATCAAAGAATAAATTAACTAGAGAGGTTGAGAATCGTACCTCGATAGTGCTACAAAACAAAGGGTTAGTCCACATACTTTGAACAAAATATAATGTTGAATTCTAAATAACATATCCAAATTTCTAGCTTGAATCTAACAATCATAGGAAGGGTTGACATAATCATAAATTTTTTGTAAGTAGTTAGAAATACAACACCTCCATAGATATGCAAGTCTCAACTAGGAGCCAATGCAATGTCCATATGGAGATGGTGTAATCCCAACATGATCATATAGAAACCATAGTTATGTTCAACTAGGTTCAGTTTGAATGCAACATTAAGCTAAAAATTAATCCTAATCATAAACATCAACATATATGGATGGATGCATAGACATGAATAAGGATAAACTATGAACTTATCATTAATTTGGATCACTTAGTCTGTGGATTTAAGCTTGATTATCATCATTTAAGACATAGTTTGAGTCCTAAGGCACTAGGAGTCCATTAGATTAGAGTTATTCAAGTTTTATCAAAGTAGTAACAGAATTGTAAAAATTATAGAGAGCAGACCAGACTTTCAAAAATAGGAATAAAATATTTCCAACTATTGGATCTTAATGATTTTTGAGTATGTTATGCCTCTGTGAGTCTAGTTTCTAACCCAAAAAAAAAAAAAAAATCAAAGATCCAACGGTTGAATATCTGGGAATAGGCTCATAACCAGACATCACTCAGAAACTTTCAACTCTCTGTCCAGAGTTCTTATATGATTTTTTAAAAATAGTAGAAAAATCATAAACACTTTGATCTTTTTAGGATACTTTCCTAACACATTGAATTACCTAGAAAATTTTATTTGAGGTTAAGAAAACTTGATTAAGGCTCTGATTTACTCATTTTAAAATGAACTTACTGTTCTAAAATTTTGGACAGAGAACAACGTACTCACAAATCATAAGGTCAAACCATCCTAATTATAAGATTTCATCAAAACAAAAGTTCTAGTGATGCATATATGAGTTATGAAAATCTTCTAATTGGTCTCATCCAATTCCGATGGACCTTGATTTAATAAAAAATCTTTGCTCACAGTTGGTTAATGGATTCATTGCACCATTGTTGAATTGGTGTTCATAACTTAAACCATACTTGATCTATAATTCCATGGAGAGTCTAGATCAAGCATGATTATGACTTATTATTGAAATACAAGAAGGATTCATGGATTTAGCCTTAGGGAACATCATTCTTAGATCTCAAATGTGAAGATCTAGCAAGAGGACACCAAGGTCTTACTCAATCTTATGAACCTTGAATACTAGGACTCATTTGATTTTAACTAAGCCTTTCATCTAATTTTCCTCTCAAACATATGATCCTTGAGGAATAAGAGTTTACTTTATTCAAGTCTCCTCCCAAGTTGATGGTCCTTGGAGACTAGATATGACCAAACCCATAAGAACCTTAGAGAGATTTCTATGAGATTTTAAGTTGGAGGGTTCAAGTCATGAATTAAGACTTGAAACTCACCAACTATGTATGAATATAACTATAATCTACCTTATTCCCACAAAAATAATAAGATCATGGAGAATAAGGGATCAATTATAGAAGAAACTAATGAGACATTGAAGGTCTCATGAATCTCTAACAAAAGAAAGAAAAATCAAAATTTATTTGCAAACCCAAATCAAGAATACTTTTACAAATTAGTTTTATCTTAAACCCTTTAGACCCAAACTAATGAAAGAAGATGAAATTCAATCACAATTCTTAGTGGTGTGTGATGAAATGAGGTAGGAAGAGAGGTTTTGAAAATGTGTAAAAGTCCTAGATCTATGAATTGTTATTGAATAATGTATAATAAGTGTAGGAATAGGGTTGATTTAGAGGGATCCAAGCCTTACAAGCAATACTCTTCTTCTTCTTCCTGGGAGATTTGAGGAATTGGGTGAAGTGGGTAGGATTTGTATGGGGTTTTTGGGTTTCTCTCTCTATATTTCTCTAAGAACAAACTTCATCTTCAAAATTTAGCCTCTCTCTCTAAGATTCAAGTCTCATCTTCAAGGTTAAAGTCTCTCTCCCAAGATTCAAGTCTCCAACCTCTCAAAATGAGAGAAAATGGGGTTTTCATAGACTTTCATTATCTTAGGGGCTAAGATAAGGGTAGATAGGTCAATTGGGGATGGTGGAAGTATGGTTTGCATGACCTAGGAGTAGTAAACACGTACACAAAAAATGGCTTCATTTGGTGCATTCATTTGATCAAAGATTGAAAAAGATTTTTGGCTTAAAAATGCAAACTAGCCCAGGGCGGCACTCAATGAAGATAGAAGCGGCACTCAGTGAGTGCCGAGCGACACTCGTTGAGTGCCGCAACGGAATTCACGAACTGGCACAGCGGCATTCACGAACTGCCGCAGCGGCATTCACTGACTGTCGTTCGGGCACTCTAAGTGCTGCTGCACAGCAGTTCAGCACTATTCACAGCAATTCAGCACCTTAATTTCATTTCATGTCATTTAAGTAAATGTCGTTAAGACATTAAATGTAATTAAGGTAATACCCCCATTTGGATTCAATAAAAATATCTAAAAAATCAAAATCCTTAAGGAAAAAAAGTCAACTCTTCTTTCGAAGGCAAATTTCCAATTTTATGCACAATTCTTCTTAAAGACCTTTCGATTCCTCAATGTTCCTTTTCATTTAAAAGTTCTTAAAAATCATTTCTAGCATAAGGGAGAACCAATGAACAATTACCGGGACTTTTCATCTTGAAATTCGAAAATTTTACGATTGACTCCTTTTTGACCCGTTGACTTTTCAGTAGCTCAACTGTTGACTTTTTTTTGGGGTTCATGCTGAATTTCTCTCATTTTAAAAATGGTTTTAAGATGCTCCGAGGACAATGCCGTGTTTCTATATGTGTTCAAAACTCATGGTCTACAAGGTGACGGTAGATGAGAATTTTGGTCTTTTTGGCTGAAAAGGGCGATTTTGGACCAAGATTTTTCTTGGAAGAGAATCAAATTGCTTGTAAGAGTCTTGATTCCAATGAGACATATTCATCATTGATCTCCAGAGATAAATCCCCCTAAGTTTAATAGTTCGGTCAAAATTGGGGTGTCTACAGCTACATTAATTTCTTTCCACCATGTCACTCGGGTTAGGTTAAGGCCATAACCTCATTCAATCAACACATTATCGAACTTTTCATTACCACATTTACGAATGTCAATTTGAACTGCCCCGAGTACTACAATCAATTTGTATCATGTGAATATCAATCTTCTTCTAAATGAATATAATCTATGAACAAAATCTTCACCTTTCTATTAAGTCAAAAATTAATGTTTTGACAACTATTTTAAAAGAAGTCGAACAACTAAAAATATATAAAACTTTCAAAGATTGTAAAACTATTGACGTAAAAGTACTAAAGCCATCAAATGGGTTGTTTCCCACTTTAAGTCTACAGTGTCTACTAAGAGTTCTCTAGCAATTCTATCATAGGATCCAAGCCTCTGGATAGCTTGCATTAAGTCGAGCCACCTAAAAATTCAATTTACTATTGTGAGGTGAAAATAGCAACATAATAGTTTTGAAAAGTGAAAATAGCAAACGTAAAATATGACAAATCTTCAATTATAAGCATCAATAATTCTAGCCACATAAAGAGGTGTAAACATGAAATCCTACCATGATATGCAAGTAAGACCATGAGAACTACTTCTAATGAAATTTAAGCGGTCCCATCTTAGATTTCAATTTGATATTTTCCATGTTATATCATATTTGTTATGAAAATCAGTTTCCTTTCGATAGTGTTGGAATTATCGGAATTTATGTTGTCGTGATTTACAAATCATGTTATTTATGTTAATTAGGATTTGATAGATTGATCTTATCTATAATTTTCCTTTCTAAGTTTTTCTTTCCTTTTCTTTTTCCTCTCTTAGTTTTATAAATATTGCACATACTAGTGGAATAAAATCAACTCATAACTTTCTTCTTGGTATCAGAGCCAAAAGAAAAGAAACCCTAACCCGTTTCTCACTTATTGTAAGGCCCAGCCCATTCAACTCCTTAAAACCCATGTGTTAAGGAGAGGGGAACTAAAGCCTTATAAACCGCACAAAGGGGACAAAAATGGGTGATGTGGGACATTCCAACACACCCCTTGAACCACAGAAGCCTGACACTCGGCATACCCTAGACCATAGCATTCGGACACTCGGCACGCCGGAAGACAAGCCCAACCAAGCTCTGATACCACTTGTAAGGCCCAACCCATTCAACTTCTTAAAACCCAAGTGGGGAACTAAAGCCTCATAAACCACATAGAGGGGCCATAAATAGGCGATGTGGGACATTCCAACATGGTATCAGAGCGTACCGACTATGTTCTTCATGAGTTGGTATGCTCTGAGGTAGCACATTTACCACTTCCGTCTCACAACTACCACCACCAACTCGCTGCGTCGCACATTAGCCACCACCACCAGCCCCTTGCCACCTCACCCAACCATGACCGAGCCCCTTGCCACCTACCTACCCTTGGTCGCAGCCCATAGACCCTTCGGCTCTTCCTTGGTTAGCTTCGGCTAACCCTTGCACAGTCTTGCCCTGTTTTTGGGCTTTCTGATGATTTAGAGCTTTTCAGTGCTCTTTCTCCTTTTCTGTTGGAATGTCCATTCCTCTTGGCAGCCCTTTTTTCTTATGTTTGCGCCTTGCTGTTTGTTCTATTTGGTTGGTCCCTTTTCTTCAACCACTATGACTACTTCTGCTAAAAGTTTGGATATTCAGCAGACTACTCCTATTTCTCATTCTCATTCGGATCTCTCCTTATCTCAGTATATTCCTGCACGACGTGTTACGAGTGTCCTATTGGATGGGCACAATTTTGCCGCGTGGTCTCATTCTCTTCATCTTTTCCTTGGTGCCAAAGGAAAGACTAGTTGGCTATTTGGCAAAGTGCCTAAGCCTACTACTACTGATCCTACATTCGATCAATGGACTATGGTGTGCTATCTTGGGCTGGTTCTTTAACTCTATGCAAACTCGTATCTATCAGATGTTTATGTATTACACCTCTGTCCATGGTATTTGGGATGCTTTGACCAAGAATTATGCACATAAGCGGAATGAGTACCGTATTTATCAACTTCATTGGGAGGTCTCTCATCCTTCCTAGGACTTTCTCCGGCTTAATGTCTCTAATTTTTTTTGGTTATCTTTAATCCGGCTGAGATGAGTTAGCTCAGTATCAGCCTCTTGATGATATTGTTGCTAAAGCCACTACTGTTATTATTCAGCGTCGTGATCATTTGCACACTTATCAGTTCTTGATGAGTTTGAAATCTAAGTTTAAATTTCATCGTACTCAGATTTTAAACACATCCCCTATGCCTTCGCTTTATAAGGCATTTGCTACGATTGGTGGTGATGAGCGTCGACGACGCTTGATTCAGGCTTCACCTACTCCTGTTCCTAATCCTCTTACTCTTTGCAGCTAATTCTGGAGCTCGCCACGGTGGTCGGCCACCACCTATTTGTAAGTATTGTAATGTTGTTGGTCATACCAAAGACCGGTGTTTTAAACTTCATCCTGAGGTAAAAAAACAGTATGGTCGTGGCTATAATCCTAGATCTTCCTCCATTGCTGCCATAGTTGATTCTGGCCCTGACTCTGCTACTCCGAATATTGGTCAACTTCATCAGAATCAGAGTTTGCTTCACTCCTAGATTGGTTAGATTCAGACTTAACTTGGCTCTCTTCTTTAGCAAGCTCAACCTGGCTCCTCTTCCGCTGCTGCCCTTGCTACAGGTACTTCCACTACTTTACAAGTTAAGTCAAGATCTCCAAGGTAGGTTTTGGACTTGGGAGCCACTGATCACATGACCGGTGAGTTGTCACTTTTTTCGACCCCTCTTATACTTGTCAACTAAACTATGAGTATCGCTGATGGTTCAACCACTCGTGTCCATAGTCAGGGTGACGTATGTTTATCCTTAGATATTTCTTTGTCTTCTGTTCCTCATGTCCCTCATTTTTCCCTTAATCTCTTGTCTGTTAGTCGTCTTTCCAAGAGTTATAATTGTGCTATCATTTTCTTACCCCGATTGTTGTCTCTTGCAGGACCTGGCTTCGAAAAAGATTTTTGGTATGGGCCATGAGTGTGATGAACTATATCTCTTCAGGGAACGACCACCATTACCTGTGTCTTCTAGTCTGCAAGCATCTATTTTACCTAGTTCATCTTCTAGTTCTTTTTCTAATAAGACTTTAGAGTTATGGCATAATGTAATACTCGTAAAATTTCTATGTTAATAAAATGAAGTCACTGTATTTTGATTCATATTTTCAAAATCTTATACAAACTGTACGAGTTTTAATTAGTTAACTTAGACTATAAGTTACAAAACCCGAACCGGCACTGTCACACAGACTCGTAATATCTGTGTCAAACTTGGATTGAACGGCACGCGGGCCTAGACAAGCATAGGATTCCAAATTAATAATGCAATTACAACCTAGTACACTAAGTACACTCCCCTCTTTTACCCACTAAACAAACACCCCCTCAAACTCCCCTCTACTTGCCGGACCCTTACCACCACTGCCAACCGTCGGCTTCCCTCCCCTCCCAAGTACCTCCCCACCTCAATCAATCCCTCCCTGTCCCTCTCAATCCCTCTAAAGATCAAGTCATACAGATATGCATATCTGTATATGTATGTGTGTTTCTATACTATGGGTGTATATATATGGGACCTTAGAAGGAGAGAGGACCACTGAGAGAGAGAGAAAGAAGGGGGGGGGGAACAAAACACACCCAGACCACACACTCCTATACAGTAGAGGAAGAAGAAGAAGAAGAAGAAGAAGAAGAAGAAGAAGAAGAAGAAGAAGAGAAGAGAGGAGACCCTAAAGAGAGAAAGGGAACAATCTCCCCCACCCCTCTGTTTTTATTTCTGTAGTTATTATATAATCTTCCCCACCCCTCTGTTTTTATTTCTGTATTTATTATATACCACACACACACACCCTGACCCCATGCATATAGCCAAACAGAGCCTTGAGCTTTGGCTTATACTCAGACACCATTAAAGCCCCTAAGATCGAAGCTTAATTTTTGGAGTAGCACTAAACAGTCCCTAAGTTGCATCATGGTGACCCTAATAGACCCCTTATATTCCCCCTGTAGTAGTTTTGCAAATGAAGCTCATTTGCTTTGCCGTGCAGGCCATTATTCGAAGTTTTGGCCAAAAGAATAATCCAACAGTGAGTATAGGAAACGAATGAACTAGGTCTCTAGCTCATAGTATGTTATAGAGGAGGGAATTCCACTCCTTTTAGCGTTGACCCCAACCATTTCTATGAAGAGTGGTGGTAGATATGGGCCTCTAAAGTTTTCCGGCGGCGAGCTGGTATTAATGGGGAAGACACAACCCGTTTAGGGAAATGAGTTATAACATCCGGGTATGGGTCGATTTCGGTATGGGTTAGTATGTGAGTGTATATGGGTTAAGCAGATAGCAGGCCAGGTTAATTTAATAAGCCATGGACTCACTAATCCAAACGACATCATTTAGCGTCGGATCGTACCAGATCCAATGGATCGGGTCAGTTTGTTGATACGGGTTAGGGTATGGATCGGGTCAGTTTGTGGATACGGGTTAGGGTATGGATTGGGTGAGTTTGTGGATACAAGTTAGGGTTAATATATTAGTATAAATGGGTTGACCATTTTTGGTAATGGGTCGGGTTGGGCTAACACGCGAGTTATTAATCTAGACTCTCTTGAGTCTGTAAACGGCTAGTCCATTTTGGATGGGGTCGGTTCGGGTAACCCGCGAATTTATTATTATTATTATTATCATTATTAATCAATTAGTGTATATATATTTATTATATGTTTTAATTATTTTAAAAATAATTTTAAAACAAAATTAATTAATCCTAAACTCTAAAATATTATATTATAATATTTCTTATAGTCTAAAATTATATTTATATATATATATTATATGTGATGATGCCAAAATTTGGTTAGAGATAAATTAGAGCAGTTTAAGGGAAGAGAGACAGAGAGACTGGTTTTTGTATGTGGTTCAGCCCTGTTAATGAAGGAACCTACGTCCACGTGTGTGTCTGTGCACTTCCACTATATGAAATAAAACTGCTACATGGACCTTGGTAATCCAACAATGGTGACTGGAACTACCAAGGGTCGGCCGTGCAGGGTAGCGCTTAAGATTTCTCGGGAAAGTGGCTAGACAATGTAATGTATTTCTCTTGGTGAGATTTTGATTGGGATCCCCTCTAATAGGGGTGAGTGATCTCTTTTATGGATGCAAGAGACTTACTCGTACAAGGATAAGGAAATACAATTCAATTAGGATTGATTGGCATTAATTGTGGGGGTTTCCTAATTGGATTAGGAAACAATGTGCTCTTTCCATTAGTCTTCTAACTTGATTAGGAAACAGCCTGGAATATTTTGGAGCGTGTCTCGCGGGCCTGGCTTGACTGCGCCTGTACGGACCGTGCTTGCACAATTTTCCCGACCTGTTGGCCGAGTCGTGGATGAACTACCCAAGATGCCTCGGGTAGACCAAACCACTCAGGATGATGGTTATCTAAAGAACTGTGCATGATTTGGTTAAGATAGGGGTCGACCACTGAGTGGAACCGCTTGGTCATAGGATAGAGCCAATTTCGGGCGTATCAGCTGCCCCCCATTTCCAAGGTTGGCTTAATGCCATATCGGGCAAGTTTGGAAATCTGTTTGATGCCACTTGCCGTGTATGAATGCTCGAGGAAGCTGCCTTGAAGCTTCTGAGTCTCGTGAGTTCTCGGGAACTGGATAAGATTTGAGACTTAGCCTAGCTCGGAGTCTTTAAGTGCTCAAGAATTGGCCAAAAGTTGAGACTCAGCCTAATTCAGAGTCTTTTGCTTGAGTTAGCTCCCAAGATGGTTATCTTCTACTCGTAAACCTTCGTCAAGGTTATGGGCAAAAGAATTTGACCATGTTGGAAAA